>CM053993.1:4200326-4662826 GCA_028641955.1 Protonibea diacanthus
TGTCCGTCCGTCTGTCTCCTGCTTTCCTCTTCAACTTTAGTTTGATTCTTTCTCACTTTTAGTTTTGTCTCCTTTTGCTCTCAATTCTTCCTCTCTTTTCATTTCACTAGCTCCATCTTGGTCAACTTCTTTTGAATTTACAAAAAAAAACAGCTAACTACTGTTTTCATATTCAATCCATCCTTTTATTTCTGCCTTTGTAATCTTATTTGTCTTATTTTGAGAAAATTCATGTAATAATTTCTTAGCAGTTGGTTTGTCTTATTAATCTCAGATGCATCCAGTGATATTAAAAAGCCATGTCTGTGTTTTACATTCTTCTTCTTGGTAAAAATTAAAGCTGACGTTCTGTTTTAGTGACATCACACCTATACAACATGACATATAACAGACAATTTAACAGACATGTCCTTAAATAAATATACTTTGACCACTGCCTAACACCTATTTAGGCCCTATTTTCTGCATTTTTAGGAGTTATTGTCATGATCCATTAATCTGCTGAACAGAAATAAATAGAAGAAAATTGTGAAAAAGATGAAATCTTCATGTACTTTCACATGAGACCAAGTAAAAGCAGCAAAAGGTCATGTTTGAGAGGCTGAAACTGGACTAATGATATCTTGATTACCAAAATGGACTCCTAATCGACTAATACAACTGAGAAAAATGCTGTTATACAACAGGCTTCTATCAACTTCTGAAAAAAAGTGCCTACTAGTTGCACTGCATGCTGGGAGCCCATTACGAGATGAAAATGAACAGAATAAAGTCATGATCGATGGACATTGACTGCCTCCGCAAGAAGCCTCGGCTGGATCTTAATATTGTGTCAGAAACTTCAAGTTAACTGTAACGAGTTTTCTGTTAATATTGGTTGGAAACCTCCCTGATTCTAATCACAGCTGAACGGCTACATGAAAGCAGCGTCGCCCTTTGTTAGTAATTATATCTCAGACGATGTTCGGGAAACTAATCCCATCCGAATAGAGCTTTTGTCTCCTTCTCTGTCTGTGTCTGTCTGCCTCCCTCCCCACTTCAAGAACACCAAATGAAGACCATATTAGCAGTGATGTATAGATGAATGATGTCATCGGTCCTCAAAACCCCCATTGATGTTACTGCGACGATACAGATCATAATCACCGTGATTGATAACTGCAGCTTTCCAGGGTAAACGTGCATGTGTGTGTGTGTGTGTGTGTGTGTGTGAGAGAGAGAGAGAGAGAGAGAGAGAGAGAGAAGCAGTAAGTGTGGATTGAAAGAAAAAAGGAGGAGAGAGTGGGCAAGAGAGAGACCGATGGAGAGGTATGGAGTGAGTAAGAGAGGGGGACCACAGAGATTTAGGGTGAATGTACGTGAGGAAGCAAGATAAAGAGACACAGAGCGGCCAAACAAGAGAATAAAAGAGAAAAAGACGGAGGGAGAACGAGAGAATGAAACAGAGAAAGAGACAGAGTTGTCAAGCACTCGATCACACCAAACAAGAGTAATGTTAAGGCCTTAAGGATCTTTCACACTCTTGATGGATGGTTTTGTGTGTGTTCATGAGAGTGTGTGTGTGTGTGTGTGTGTCAGAGAGAGAGAGAGAGAGAGAGAGAGAGAGAGAGAGAGAGAGAGAGAGAGAGAGGGAAGGAGTGTCAGTGTGTGAGCCATTGCTGCCTCCAGTGGCAGAAAGGCGGAAAATGATGACTGTGATGGCTGTGTACTGCACTGCATATCCTCCAGCTCATTAATATTAAACACATACACACACACACAGATAATCCAAACACACAAGTAAACCATTAATTACACACACATTATTTCATCTACATATTATTGTCACCCTGTATTTCAGGTTTGTTTGGTGGAGTTTGTTTTTCTTTCATTATTCATTACCATGGCAGAGGTGAAACATTTGTCAGACATGAACATGATTTACATTTTTTGTACAAGTTCTACAAATGAAATCTGCCACACAATTACACATATAGAGTATTACACATTGTCTTAAGGAACAATATGCACAGAGCAGAATGGATATCACTGTGACCTTTTCTGAAGTAAAAAATGTCTGACTCACACGTATTAAAGATATCACCTCATCAATGCTGGGACGCTTATGTAAAGTGTCCTTACTTCCATACTTGACTTGCTATTTTGAGTATATAAGTGTGTTCACACTGTCAATTATGGCAAAATGCAGTGTATTGCGAGTACCCAGATGGTGCACTCATGACGGTCAAGAAGTTGAGTGTGGAGTGCTGGACACTCATTCTGAGTGGTCTATTCTTTGGCTACGTAGTGGAGGGGGATGGACCACTGGCATTGTGAAAACGGCGGCAGAGGAAGCTGCTGAAGCTGAAGCTGTTATATTTAGATTTTGGCAGTCAAAGAAGAAATTGTAAAATGTTAGAATCGTCACCTCTGGTAAGTGCACGACGTCCATACTCAAATGGAGACAACACTACTCTGCTGAAAATAGTGCATTACGCCAGGAAGTACATGTTTACACAGGGTGCTACATAGAAGTGTAATAATGGAAGTATCCGACTTTAGACACAGTTAATTAAATATCTAGCATGTTCCACTGTTCAGACATGTTTAAAAGTTTGTTCCAAAGTTGAAGTTGAAGTTGAAGTTGAAGTTCATTTCATATTTATGTCTGATGTTTGGTTCCCGACCCATTTCATCACAGACGGACACAACTGGTGAAAATTTATAGCATATCATATAGTGTGTAGTTTCAGGTCTGAAAGGAAGAAATGATTTGTGAGGCTGAAAAGCTGTCCTGGAGGAAATATGTATAATATATTGAATGAAAATGAATATTTTTTACTATATTCAATGATGAATTTAAAATGGCTCTATATCTGAAATCTGGCATGCTGCATGATAACTTTAACCTGGTTGTATGGTGTCACATTATACAATATTATGCAGTCTGTTTGATGTATTTTTTTCACAGCCATGCTGTGATTCTAGGGCTGGCAATGTTGGTCGGTCAGTCGCTGAAAAAATCTATAAAAAAATATTGGATAGATTACCATGACATTTTGGACAGTCATTTATGGTCCCCAGAGGATGAATCCTACTGATTTTGGTGACTCCCTGGCATTTCTTCTTGCCCCACCATTAGGTTTTGCTTTTTAGCAAATATTAAACTTTATTGGATGGATTTTGTTTTATTTATTTCTCAACAACATAACTTCTGTTATGATTTAGTGCCAAACAAATAAAACTGGATTGAATGTGAGCATTGCTGCTGTAAGCGTGTTAGCGTGCTGTAAGCATTTCGCTTCATCACCACTGTGTAACACAGGACTGCTAGCATGACTATAGACTTCTAGTCTTGTTTTTATTCCCTATATTCTGAATTATTAAACTCCTCTTCCATTTTATTGTTATGTTCTTCTCTATTCTCCCCTCTGCTCTTCTGTCCTATTGTATTCTGCTGAATTCAAGGTCTCTCTCTCTCTATGTGTGAAGTTGTTTAGAAGTCTATAATTTTCTGGCTTAGTTGTACTGCCACTGGCCCAAAACTCTGCTCATTCATCAAAATGTCTCATTTAAACAATCCCCTCTGTCCTCCCACCCCCTCTCACTGTCTTTCTTTCTTGCTTTGTCGTCCTCTCCTCCTTGCTTCTCCATCTCTCTGTCTGTCTGTCTGTCTGTCTGTCTGTCTGTCTGTCTGTCTGTCTGTCTGTCTGTCTGTCTCTCTCTCTCTCTCTTTCTTGCTGCTCCCACTGTCTCTCTCTGGCGGTGTCTTAATTTTCACATCAAAAGATGCTTTCTTGGCACCACTGTCAAAAATCAACAATATTTCCTAAGCTGTTTTGAATGCGGTGCAGTTTCGCACAATTGAATCAAAACAGTATAGAAAACTGAGAAAGGAAACAGATTATGTCACACACTAAAAAGAAAAGGTTATACAAATAATTGCTTTTTGGCTCATGTTAAGATTGAAAGCACTTAAGAGTTGCTTTAATTGCCAAGCCAGGAGCTTTTTTGGTACAGTGCAGAAACTTTGACTAAATGAAACCATCCTGTCTTGGCATCTTGCAGCACAGAGTTATCTAATATTATTCATATAACAGGAATTTTATGCTTTTCTCTTTGTCTCTATGAAAATATCTTTTGTGTCTTTGTTTCTCTATCATCCCTCGTCTCTTCCATTTCTCTGCGTCTCTATCATCGCTCTGTTTGTTTCTATTGTTTCTGCTCATCTCACGATAAATCTATCTGTATCTCTGTCTTTGCCTTTCTCCCTCTCTTTGAGCTGTGGCAGGAATTTGTAATTATTTTTCCTTCGAAACTCATAAAACATGTTCGGCTACAGCCCAATGACACACACACACACACACACATACACAGACGCACACACACGCAGTACATATCAGTCTTGTCCTGTTTGTAATTATCAATCCATTTGGGGATTTGAGGATTTTCTCTGTAAAACTTAAAGGCTTGTTTTTCTGTTGAACAAAACCACATCAGAAAACACGCACACATACACACACACACACACACACACAATGACACACATATACAAAATGACTTCGTTGTCTGACATGGAAATTATACACACAAGCTCACGCACTTACACACACATACACACACAGGCGCCACAAGAATCTCCAAGGAGTGGAAGCCACAGTGTTTGAAGATAAGGATTTCTTCTTCTTCTTCTTCTTCTTCTTCTTCTTCTGTGTGTGTGTGTGTTTGCATGTGGCTCTCAGGCCTGCATGAATATTATGAAACATTTGTCACGAACTGACACAATGCGCTAACTCACTCTGAGTAAAAAATCATTCACACACATACGAATATACCTTTTAATGCACCCATACATACACATACTAATTCATATGTTACAGTCACAGTATAAAACTGGCAAATATCGGAGATATTTCCCATAATGCACTGCTACAAGGACCTATCACAGCTGATAGTAATCATGATTCAAATCATCATCAGAAATACCACAATGTACATAAATACACACTAACAATCAGTTTGACAAGTTTGAGATGTTAGGACTCATGATATTATTGCAAAAATCCTGGAAGTGTATCGCTATTTTTTTTGTAGTGTTGAAAAATTGACAAAATCGGCCTAATAATAGTTATTAATGCAATTTCCTGAGTGGAAATCACATTGTCATACATAATCAGAAACAGAAACAGGTTTATTGCCAAGTTTTTACATACAACAATTTTTTCTTGGTGTTTTGGTCTGGTAATAAACAGTAAATAAAAATATAAGATACTGTAAAAAACAAGTAGCTGACATATAAATTATGTAAGAAGCTTTGTGCAGGAATGTGCAAGGATTCACCAGGTAGTGTGCATGAATGGTAACAGTATACAGAATATTGAAATGTGCAAGATCATTTTTAAAATGTAGTAATCCAAAAGATGTTGTTTAAAAGGTGTGTAATGTAATGCATAGAGTCCGTAGACCTTATGTTAATGTAACATGTTAGGTCTGGAGAGTGGAGAATGAAAGTCAGTGTCAGAGGGGGTCCTGGTCCTGGGTCTTGTTGATGAAGCCTGTTTGTCTGTCTGTTTTTTTATGACTTTGAGCGACTCTGACTGAAATTCTTGGAAATTCTTTCTTGCAATTTTCCAGAACTGAAAACAAAATTTGAGAAGTCCTCACCACCACAATCTATTTTAAATTCCTTTGAAAATGTTTTTTTTTTTTTTTTTTGGTAAAAATTGTTAAGAAAAGAAAATTATGACCTTTTTCAATAACTATGGCAGTCATTTTCTGAAAAAAATAAGGCAAATCCATAGTTATTACATTTGTGTGGGGTGCTGTGAATCTAGAAATTGAATGAAAGAATGACGACACCTGACATTTCACAGTCAAGGAAGAAAATGTTCCCTTTACAGTTAATTCCAAAGTTGGTCAAATTGGTTTTCAGTTGAAGTTTCTAGGGCTTAAGATAACTGCAGATGCTCTTATACAGCCTGTGGGGATTAAGCATGACCCTTTAAGAAAGTAACATACTGTAGCTGTGCAGTCACACACACACACACACACACACACACACACACACACACACACACACACACACACATAGGCAGAAACACACATCCAGCACATTCACACTCACAGTTTTGTTCTCTAGACACAAAAAAACACAACGTGTTTCTATAGTGTGTCAGCACCAGTTTAAAAAACCATTTGTCATTTTTGTCCCATGTTTCCCTCAAACGATGACATGCACGCTCACACACATACACACACACACACACACATTGTCCTAACAATGGGATGAAAACACAGCACACACACACATAAAAAAATAAGAGGAAGGCAGGCTTTTTTGATGACATTTTGAATCCTACTGAATTGAATTTTACTCCGTCAAAATATATTATTACTGTACAAGAAAATAAAACGCCAACATTAAAAAACACACATAAGGTATGTGTTTGTCAGTTTGTGTGTGTGTGTGTGTGTGTGTGTGTGCATATTGTGCATGTATAATGTCTGTGTTTGATCACATCCTCAAAAATACAGCTGAAGTTTGTAAAGGCTGGTTTGAGACATTTTTGTTTTGTGAAGCCATTTGTAATGAAACTCAGAGAGGAGGAGAGGTCAAAGCGAAGAGGGGTGAAACACAAGAACAAAGATGTGTGAAGAACTTGATACCAGCTCCTGAGCAAAAGTCATTAAGAAGACAATGAAAACATATCTTGTTGCATAAACAGTCTTCTTGCATTGTTAGCTTTGGTTGAAGCAAACCGTTAAATTCCTTTTTCCAGTTGGTAAAAAGACAAACAAGTAAGAATTTATTGCTTCTATGTTTGTGTATGAGTGCATGAGTCTAAGTGAGGTTAAGGCTAATTATGGTCCATGACAGGTGACTTGCAATTTAAATACTTTCAAATACTACTCCTACGCTACACTGTAACCATGACAGAGAGACAAAAAACTCAAGAAAAACTGTGTTGTTGCTGCTGAAACTTAACATTTCACTTCATGTGCACCAGAGCATTTTTATAGATCTGTCTTTATCCCTAACAGAAGAGACTAACCACTCTGTACCTGCTAAAGTCATTAAAAAGAGCCTTTAGCCATTTGGTATTTGATTTAACAGCCAACTCTAAAACAGTACAGCAGAGCAACAGAGTGAAAAGAGAAAAATATCAGAGATATACACACACCCTTCAACAAGACAGACAGACACACACACACACACACACACACACACACACACACACACACACACACACCACAATTAACAGCACAGCTAGCTCTTAAACTTCTGACTCCTGCAGCATTTCATACTTTAAAATGTGTGTTTCAAGTCATTATTGTATTATGTCCACATACATTTCATATTTAAATTTCAGGCTTTTAAATATGCTCTTATCTAGAATCACTGAGTGAGTGCAACAGTTCATTATTCATGAATCATGATGGAAAATGAGCCAGTATTACAAACAGAATCAGATTTGTCAAACTCAACAAATATATTTCCTCCACAGGAAGACACATTAATTCTTTCTCATCATCCAGGCTCCAACACGGGTTAAGGGAAGTGTCTGTCCTTACATGACACAAGTCTTATTATATTTTAATGAGATTGTGTCCCAGGGTGAGAGACTGCAACTACCAAGTTTGGGTCCCCACACGACAGGAGAATTAATGTGTTTTAATGAGTCAGAGCCAGGCAGAACGACTACATTCACTCATCTTGGCTCCAAGGCTGAGATCTGAGAGACTCTTCCTTAAATGGTTTCTGCGCTGGCCCAGTCAGTTCAACGCAGACAGGAGTTATTGACAGAGCAGGAAGGTTCAAAAGGCTCTTCAACTTGTTTAGATTTCAAAGAGGGAGCAAAATCGCTCAATCCCAAACTTCACATTCAGCCACGTTTCTCGATACGTACAGTGTGATGTACTGTTTGAGTCATGAATCGATATGTTTTGATTATTCTCCATGTTTTTTCGTTACTCACCCTGCTGCATCGAAAATAAATCAATTCAATCTACAGTAAAGTAACCAGAACATGCACAAACCCAAAAACTCCTGAGCGCCTGAGTACAGATGTGTATAAATAACACCATCACACTTTTCATTCCAAACCACATTAGCCATACATCCCAGGCTACTGAGGAGTAACTCAGATATTTTGATTGCTTTTGAACATTTGCAGGTTGCTGAAAGCTCATTTCGATTGCATGGGACTTGGCACCACTTGATGTGGGCATCATTTCAAAGAGCTCCTATGCAAATAGTCAACCAGCAGCACTCTATGCATTATATATTCATCTGATATGGTATACTTGAACCAGTGGAATAGGCTATTAAACAAATATGAGCTTGAATACTTTAGTCTGCTGCAGCATTTACAGTGTTTTATCCGCGTTCTAATGGCGGCTGTTAATTCAGCGCTCTCACTTGACCCTGACCTGACATGACTCTTTTACATTTTGGTACAAGATTGAATGTAAAAAATGCATGCACATAGCACTCAAACCTGCATTAATGCAGAAGCGATGGGTCATCAAGGTTAAAATTAGCACTGTGAAGTACACTACTTATAAAACTTGTATTAATGCACACATTAATGACTATAAAAACATTAACGCTATTGCAGTTACTTAGAGTACAGATATCACTTATTTTACATAATTAGTCACTTTTACATAGAGGCTTAATCAATCAGCCATTGTGCAGGATTTAATGGCACTTCGTGGCATAGTCATGGAATGCAACCTTCTACGGAGGCCATGAAAACATATGAATAACATGAAAGACTCTACCTGGAGCCAGCGTTTGGTTGGTAGTGTAGAAATATGGCCGTTCAACATGGGTCTGTAGATCTTTCTTTCTCAGGTACCAAAAACCTATTATATTTTCAGTTAATTATGCACTAATGGAAACATAGCTGTGCATATTAAACTATATTCCTGCAATATTCTGTAAATAGAAACACATAAACTTTACACATTGGATGTGTGGTTGTGCAGGGTCTTTAATGCTGACTAAACAAATGTCTATTTAGGTAATATATATACAGCTCTGTTTGTTCAAAAAAAAGTTGGCACGCTGTGTAAAATGTAAATAGAAGCAAAATGTAATGATGCAAAACATTAAATGCCATATTTAATTTTTAAAAAGCACAAATACAACTTATTTTGACTCTGTGGATGGTCTTTTTATACCCAGCCATGTTACTAACTTGTAACTAACTTACTAACTTTTAGCAAATAAAACCTTAACATACTTGATAAGTTGTCTTTGTTTTATTTTTAAATAAATAAGGGGGTTTAATGTTTTGCATATTATCACATATAGTTTCTATTTACATTTTAGACAGAGCGCCAATTATTTTGGAAATGGTGATGTACTTTATGCAGTGATTTCATTGATTTTTAGGAAGTTTTACTGCATGAAGGGTCCTCACTTTGTCTTTGTGCCACAAAATTGAGTAAACAAGGCGTTGTCACTCTGTTAGAGATCACATGATTCATTAAGTCAGACAAATGCCAGAATCAGACAACACAGTTTCACAATATCTGTTGATTGAGATGGTCACTGCATCAAATTAGGTGATCATAAAGGCAAAAATTCTTGCTATGCCAAGAAATAAGGCAATATGCCAATACGCTGGACCCTAACCAATCATATATTGCCATCTGTCACATACATCAAACTAACACATGCTCACATTTGTAAACATGCTTTTATGAATGAGAATAACCCTGGAAGCATTCCATCGAGGATGAAGATTAGCTCTGTCTCTTTTTCTTCCTAGAGAGGAAGTGTTGGTGTTCACACTATATATGGAGGTTGCAGAGGCTGTGGGATGTCACACCTCCATTAATTTAGATTAATTTTGTCTAATGATCTTAGCCCAAGGGTGGCCATTATCAGGCTGCATCCTGATCCCAGCATGAGGAGATGCACAATATTTAAGACTTGCCAACCAACAGGTGATTATATTTACTAGTCATTGGCTGGAACTTGCCACTGGCAGTCACCATGACCGGGTGCAGGTGCAGACGAGTACCTCGGACAGCTCCTGTGCTGCTGAGAACACCATCAGGGCCTCGGTGTGCAGCCGCAATCACTTCAATAAACCTGACAAAAACTTGGATTGGAAATATGCTGAAATGATCTCTCAACAGGCATCTCACCGGCAGAATATTTCATCTCCGTTACAAAATAAGATTTCAACTGTAGGGCTGAATAACAGACTTGTTAAGATGGAGATTTGTTGCAGGGTGCCTGCACTGTGAAGTGAAAAAGGATTTGTGACATCTAAAATGAAAGGTGCCGTAGCCAGACAACACTCTGGCGGGTGTGAGACTGTCATAGTTTAAAAGACAGATTAGGGGTGTGCAGGTTTCTCTGGATCTTAAAAATATCGAATACACGGCTGAGCAGCCAATTAAATGTGAGAACATGGCAAAACCCATTTTCCTCCATCGCTCTGCTTCCCTACATTTATTCCTCTCCATGCCTATGTTTCTCTCTCTCTTTCTCTCTCTCTCTCTCTCTCTCTCTATCTATCTATCTATCTATCTCTCTCCCTCTGTGTTTGTCCATCTCTCTGCCCTTTGGTGTCAGTTCTCTGTTCTGGCATTTACGAGACAAATGCTAGTGTGTCACACCTTGTCACTCATACCACACAAACACACACGCACGCGTGCACATGCGCGGCTAAATGCTAGAGCGTCAGCCTGTCAAATCACCCAGTGTCAGCGTGGAGGGACCTCTCGACGTGGCAGGACACGGACACACACGTGCACATCGGGGTAGAAGCATGGAGATGCACTGACACGCACAGTGAGGAGGGGAAATTAACAATATGCAAACAAGTAGCCCACCATGAGTTGTTGACACGTAAACAATGGAAACACAATTAGTCTTGCTCTCCTTCAACCCCCCACAAATACACACACACACACATACACACACACAGATACTAAACAACAGCAGGCTTCAAAGGCTGAGCAGAAGTGAGACAAAGATTAAATTCCCCTGGCATTTGGTACCAGAAGCAGATGGTGACAGAACTTGGCAGCAGAAGCAGTTTGGTACCAGAGTGATATATGGACAGTCTCTGCTATTACTTTATACTAGACAGTTGAACCATTACACTTTGAGTAATAGTTGCCCTACTTGCTTCAACTGTTTTTAGGTATGCTCTTCAGCGTTTCCTTTAAAAAGCACCGTCCATGTGATGATTAGCCTATTTACTATAATTAATGCTTCACCATGCTGAAGACTTTTTTTTTAGAAACTAGTTGTAGCTGTCGTGTTTCAAATTTTTTAATGCATTTTTGTGTTTACGAGTCTTCTATCTGACTTTTATACCATACTAAAATTAAAAGACACTCAGGACTGCCTGAAAACATGAACCCTGCAAGACCTTTATTTTGACTCATTCTATTTGATGCAGATGATTTTGAAACAGTCAATTACATGATATGCTACTGTATCAGCACTCATGTCTAATTCCCAAACACCAGATGCATTCACTCAGGCCGCTGTCCTTGTCCCTGTCAGCTGTCTGTGTGGCGTGTAATCAATCCTTACAAAGAATTATCCTTCCTGAGGGTTAAAAATACTCTTTACATCTTCACCCGCCATTTTCGGTTTCATTTTCCAACAGTTGCCCCCTATCATGTTTCATTTAACACAAAGTAGTGCGAATGCCCCTTATCTTGGCAACCAAAGTAATTCACCTTGATATTCGTGTATGATATTACAGTATTGGTATTCCGCCCCCTCTGATGGTTTTCACGCCAGTCTGTACAAGATGCTGACAGCTCAAGTAAATAAATAAAATATCTGTTAACATCTTGAAATTCACAAATAGAAAAATGTGATGCGCCTCACAAAGTTTCAGCGTTACAAACGCATCCACTGATTTATGCGTCATACCCGTATTCTCTCGCTCTTTGTCTCTCTCCGTCTCTCGATGTCTCCAGGGAAGCTGAAGCTGACAAGTGGAAGACAAATCCGTCCATCACCACCCTAAACGGGGGACCCACTTTAAGCTGGTAGAGAGGTTATAGCACCAGCACACAAACACAGGCGCACACAAACACACACACACATAGATCAGAGTGTCATCAGTTGGCATATGTGACCTGACAGCCTTCAGAGACACGGAGAGACAGTCAGAGATAAATGCAGCACTGTACAGTGTGTGTAACTTTGTGCAGAAAGTCACAGTCAGTCATCTAATAAACTAAGTAACTCCAACAACACATAAACACAAACACAGAAACTTTCTCTCCTACACACACATACACACACACACACACACACACACATACACACACACACTCCTCCTCCTCCTTTACTCTGGTTCTCTCCAGACTTTAGGACAGCTCTTATATACTAATGTATTATTCATATGAAGAATTGCGTGTGTGTGTGTGTGGATGTGGGTGTGTGAGTAAGAGACAGAGACAGAGAGATGTGTACGTGAGTGCACACAAAGCAAGTAAAAAAAAAAAGTGTGTCTCGGTGTGTGCGTGTCTGTGTGTGTGCATGTAAGGTGGCACTGCATTTAGAGGCAAGCAGCAGGTAAATTGAGGTCAGGTGAAGTCAAAAGAAAAAGCCAGACAAAAGTCAGAGCCCGAGCAGACACACACACACACACACACACACACACACACACACACACACACTCACACACACAGAGAGCGGTAAATCTATAATTATAAACAGCGGTTGGCTTAGTTCATTGGCTCAGCATATTTTGGAACACATGGTCAGAAGAGCAGTCTCCATCGTTTGTCTGTGCACGTGGGCGTGTGTTCTATTCTATTCAGTGTGTATGTGTGTGTGTGTGTGTGTGTGTGTGTGCCGCTTCTCAGGTGCAAAGTGTCACATGTTGCAAAATTAGTCCAAAAATTCATGATGTGCTCAAAAAAATAAAATAAAATCATCTTCTTGTCATCTTGTGCCACCAAATGGTGGATGAACATTTTGGTCCACACAAATTTCAGTTGCAAAAAGAATTGTGACAGTACAGTGACAAAGCTATTACCATATTCATGTTTAATACTTGTGGTGAAGTGCACTTTGGCAACATTTGGTGATGATTTAATACCAAAAGATGCATTTTTATGAGTTTTTATCACAATTTTGGACACAACCTAGAGTTTTGTGACAGTGGGTTCATGGCACTCAGTGAGTCTGGTGTAGTCAACCAAGGCCAGCACAATTCTTTCTTTTGATGTGCCTTAACTTAAAGGTCCAGTCTGAATGGTTTACAGAACATGGCAGAAATGAACTGAAAGTAAGAATTGATATATTTTTTATCACTTTAGAATGAAACTTTTATATCTACAGAACAGCAGGTCCTCCTCCATGGAGTCCACCATGTTGAACCGCCATGTTTCTACAGCAGCCTAGAGCAGAAAAACTAAACACTGGCTCTAGATAGGGTCTTAAGTTTTCGCATATTTCACAGCCACCATAGTCCTTCACACTGAACCATCACCTCATGGGGCTATTACAATAACCACATGAAAGCAGAGCTGAGCTTACCATCATCATTGCAGAAACAAAGGCAACAGATTCCAACAAAGACATCATGGAACTGACAGTGGATGGCAAACATAATGACATCAAGAGCAACTATATTCAAGTGACAAATGGATAAAGCCATTTAACTTTCTTTTTTTGGTTTTGAGAACCTTCATGACTTCTTAATGTACAACTGTACATTTACTGCCAGATAGACAACTTACTACTAAAATTTTCCTCCGCTCTGCTCGCCCACACACTGCCCATTAGCGCTCAACTGCGAACCGCAAAAGTTTTTAGCTGTTTTTCTTCTCATCTTTAAAAACGAGTTGTTTGTTTTAAGGAGGTGGAAGAAGGAAGTGACTGAATGACTGAATGACGTCACTGCACAATGTATTATGCCAGGCCTTATCCAGCAGTGTATTTTATCTGATGTTGTTCTGCTTTCTGTCTGTAAAAGCTCTACCAAAGTAATAATTACATATTTTTCACATATATTCACATATTCACTGTTGACGGCATATATTAACAGCTTACTTCTTCTTTCTCCTTTAACGATTTTTTCTTTTTTACATTTCCCCGTCACCCACTGAGAAGCCGCTGTCACATCCAAGAAGTAATCCTGAGGCCCGCCGAAGAGAGATTCATAGATTAAAAGTGAGGGATGAAAAGCCGAGATGAACACCTGGGAAAAAAGAGATTGGATGGAGATGTAGGGGCATCGACCGACACTTAAGCTTCAACAGGACAAATAAAAACTCCTCAGTGGCAATCATGGAGCTGGCAGGAGAGGTGGGAATGGCAGAGTTTTCAAGATATAAAACCACAGAAGACAGAGGGTAGAGAGGAGGCTCTGCTTGATGATTCCATGACAGAGATGGCTCGGTGTTTTTAAAAGTGGTAGCGGTAGACGCAGAAACATCGAAAGAATGCAGGTGTGATTGCACCGCCGACCATAAACCTAAGAGACAACTGCTGTTATTGAGCTGTCACTGCAGAGGTAAACTCAGCACCACAAAGTGTGTGTGTGTCAAACTAAAAGTCAGTATTTGCGCCATTCAAACCCATACTGCTAGTTTTCCACACCACTAGAAAGAAGAACGAGGTAACCGTGGTAAACATCAGCTGATGTGTCCCTGCTGCTCAGCGGAAAATTCACTCAGAATAAAGTCTCTGGATGGCGCCTTCTTGCCGCTATCTCCTCTCCTGCTCATACTATGCCTGTCATCCCTGTCGTCTCCTAACACACATGAGGATGTTATTTACAGGGTGCAGAAATTATAGATGTCGTTAAATTCTTTGCAGGACACTAAACTTTCGGCTCCAGCCTAGAAAAGTATAAAAATTCTAAGCCTGTTAGAGGGAACATGAATCCAGCTCTCTGCCTGTGTGTAAGCCTCACATTTACTTTTACTTTGCACTGACCTTTACACACAGCCCATACAGAAATAGCAACTATGTTATTATAGTGAAAGGTCAGTGTGAATGGATTGTACATACTGTATGAATGTGAAGGAGTGCATGCACGCACCCACACACACAGGTGTACACATGGATATTTTAGGTTACTGCGAACAGCCTCGTAAATTGTTCGTCCGCATGTTCGCTAACTGACATAAGCTAGCAGTGTGTGTGTGTGTGTGTGTGTGTGTTCATGTATGTCCATGTGTGTCCATGTGTTTACTTTCAGGTTCTAGAGCTGTAATTGCATCGCTGCTGGGAAAATCATTTCTTGATGCAGGTAGAATGAATGAGAAATAAATCAAAAACAACATAACACATACGCTAACTCATTCTGATCCCGTCTCTCTCTCTCTCTGTTTGTCTCACACACACCCATGCTGTAAGGTTCATTATGGGTATTTCCATGGTTTCACACACAAAGACGTACATATGCACACAGTCTCACACACACTGCTAAAACAGCATTTTGTCCATAAAGTCTATTTCCATGGTTAAGTTGTGATGAATGGGACTCAGTTGAAGTCAATGAGATAGCGCAATGCCATAATTCAATTCAACACACACTCATGCACACACGTACACACACACACACCACCAAGTGTGGGTCATAATTCAACACTTTTGCATATACACACATAGGGACACACACTCACACATTTGTGCGCAGAGTCGATGAGACCGCAGTGCGCCATAATTCACTGTAAAGATAAACACCCAGTGTGCATTATCACTGAGCCTGTGCGGCTAGCTGCTGTGTTTGTGTGTGTACATGTGTGTTACAGAGAGTGAGAGAAAGTGTGTTTGGTGTGTTGGCATTAACGCTGAGTCTCCTTAGTGGGATGACGTCAGCATATCAGGACAGACACACATTTATGGTACTAATGTTAGAAACCGGTTTCTACCGCCTATTTGTGCTCATGAAAACTTCAATAAATTATTTTTTATAAACTGTGCATCTTATTTTTAGGGTTTTTATTTAAGTTGTGATGCATAAAATAAAAATCTGCAGGGGGAAAAAAGAACCTTCTAACTTCCAGTGAAGTGCGTGGGTTATGGGTTGAAATCTCCCAGGCAGGCTGTCACTTCCAAACTTTCAAAAACTCAAATAAATTAGCCTTTAATGAGGGGCTGAGGGAAAAAAGTACTACCATAAATGAGGGCAAAGGGTTTAGGTGAGACTGTTTTTCTTCTTTCTTCTTCTTCTTTTTTAAAATCTTTTTCCTTCTGAGGTATTTCAGGATGTTTGCAAAATGTGAATGGAAGTCCCTCGTAGGTTCTCTGTGTGATCCACAGGTTATGTTTGGCGGGTTCTACATTATGACTGCCAGAAAAGGTGAAGAGGGAACTGACAAGACTGAGCTGATGTTTTGTTTCTGCTGCATGTTCTGGTGGAGCTGATTCACTTCACATCAAAACATGTCAATAACATTGACTGCTGACCAGTCTGAGAGTCAACAGTCGTCAGTCGTACAGGATACAGCCAAGGTTCTTCTGAGCTTACAATCATTTTAGTAGTTTAAGTAATAACAACCATCTATATATAGATATTGATGTGCAGCACATTGTCAGAATAGTTTGTTCATTATCTGACAAAAATATGTTATATTATGTTAATATAGTATATTAGTATTATTACTCATTTATTTATTTAATTAATTAATTATGTGAGTCTATTACTTATATTTCATTTTGTTGAATATCACCTTTAATTGTTGCTATGACTGATTTTTTCACCTGAGGGTCCAATTCATGGTTTCTATCTCATCTCTTGTACACAGACTGTAGGTGCAGTATCCATGATGTCACCTACAGGTTTCTGAAGAGCCACTGTGAAGCTCAGAGTGTGTGTTAGCATTCTTTCAGCCACTTCCACTTTGGTAGTCCTGCTTTTGCCGCCAACCCTAAAATGGGAAAAGATGTGGAGCCTGGGTGGAGCTGAGTCGAGCCGAATGACGCCTGGGTGCTTAAACAGTGGCCACGCTGTTAATTATGCATAACTTTAAGCCTTAATATAAATTGAACATGTACAGCTGTCTGGAGAGGGGAAATTAGCTGTGGAGACCATGTTAATACGAGGGCTTATGGAGTTTAACTTGTTCTGTAGCCAGCCTCAAGGCTGCCATGTTTTGTAGCTTCATGGTAGTTGTTATAATTCAGGATCACCAGTTTTAGTGAAGCAGTAACCAAAGAAAGACAAAGACCTCAGGACAACTTCTAGAGATACAGAGATTGGCTGCTAGACATCTTCTACAAACTTTTTTTTTCTCATCCCAGGCAAACGAAATAATAAACTTTAATACAACACGTGATGTGCTGCCAATAATATTGTTATATGAGTGTGTATAATGAATTCTGCCTCCACCCACTCAGAGTAATTAAACACAGAAAACAATGAGCTAGAACGAGATGGGATTTGACAGTTCTTGGGGGGTCAAATCTTTCTCTTTTGAACATCGCATTGGGGAGGGGGGGGCGTGACCCCCAGTCCCCCATGCAGAAGAGCATGTTTACTGAATTACTAGGCCCTTACATGTGGACTGTGGAAACAGATGACATGTATAAATCTGAGCTGACAATGTAAGAACTCCCAAGTAGCCATTAACAAGCAGAGACAAATCTAAACCTGCAATAGCTGAATCTGTGGCTACTCATGGGCAGCAGGAACAAGTTGTGAACACAACCCAGCTTTTACTGTAAGCTGATGTAGCAAATTTACACATCCAGCAGTTAGGGACCAACATCTGGCTCTTAAGCTGCTAAATGCTTCACTATGTCCAGTCACTGTGTCAGTGCACTGTGTCGGTGCTAAGTGGGTAATGTATAGCAGGGTTACGAAGTGTTTTTTCACTGATAACAGCTGCTTCTGCCACAGAAAACAACAATATGAGAGCAGCGAGAGGGAAACAAGACAGTGAAGCTGCAGCTCGACCAAACTTTTGTCCAACTCTTATTGAAAGTTTTTCTTCTTTTTTAACCTTTGACCACACAAACATCGTGAATGAGTGTGGCTGTGTTTCAAAGTGTGCTCTTCTGCGACATGATGTCATTGTTATGATAAAGACAATTACTTTTACTTTTAATGCATTACAATTTTGAAAGCTATATTTACAATACAAATAAACTCATACAAACCATCTTATGACATGTGAAGCTTTGTTGTTAAACTATTCAACAGGATATAAAGAAGCAAATACAGCTCAACCAACTCCAAACATGAAAAATGATAATGATAAGTTTGCATGATTGTATTTGATGGCTGTCAGAGTTATCTGCCCTGCACAAAAGCTCAATCAAATGCTCAAAACCAAGGCTATGATCACCTTATCAGTATTAATAGCAGTAAGTCTTAACTTTTTTTGTATGATTACAGGATCACCAACCATTTCAGACTGTGTTTTTGTCGTGTTTTTTCTTGTTGCTGTAGTTTTGGCTGGTTGGTGGGTTATGTATTATGTAATTCAAGATGTTTACTCCATGTTTTACATGTACAGTTTGCCTACAGTAGATCACACAAAGTTATAGCTTTAACATCTGATCTGTCATGAAACTGATTAAAACATACAGTGGTATGTATTAAGATCTGACGTCTCCCTGTATTTATGATAGTAATATACAGTTTACAGCCCTCTGATAATTCACAATGTACCCATCAGAATAAGGCATGTGGTTATTTCTCTGTGTGATTTCTTCTGATTCTTAATTTTAATTCTGACATATTTTATTGTTCCCGTGGGGAATCATGTCTCGGGCCTCATTGTGCTGTAGATTTGCCTTAATTACAAGAAGCCACATAAATAAATATACAGCTCAAACTAATTACAAAGAGTAGTAAATAAGTAAATCACCATATGCAACACATGTACACATCAGCATGATGTTATATAATTCACTCATCCCAAATATGTACGTTCACAAGCAGAATGTTTGGGGCATTCAGAGACAACACCTTCTCCTCTTCGGTGGTTTTGCGGCAGCTAGAGTTTACATCACTTTTGCCCTGGAAAACACATCTTTAGTCAGATTGCTGTCGGTGAAAACAAGCATTAAATGGGACAACAACTCTCTTCCTCTGGGCCCGGAAAAAAACAAATGAGGCCATGCTGCTTCACCCTGAAGCTCTGGAAGAGCTGTAACTTGCAGTTTTTGTTGAACTTTTACACTCCTACAGAGTACGATCTCCCATCCTCCTGTACGGAGGTGTATCACAGCTGCCTGGTTCAGGCCAAAAGTTCAGAAGCAGAAGTTGTTAATAACACTTCTCTGTCTGCACCTCTCCATCTTCCTCCCCTCATTAGCCCTCTTTTGTCAGTTTGTGCCTTTTTAGAGGATAAACTTTATTACCTCTGTAGGGAAATTCTGTTGGTCAAACCCAATAAAAAAAAAAAGTACACAGTGAGTTATACAGCAAACTGAACTCTCCTCACACTCCCCCTTAGACATCAATCACACCGTGTACACACATGTCCTCACACCACCCTGCACACTCACACACACAAAGAGAGATTAGGCTTCAATCACACTCACAGAATCAGAAAACAAATGTAAAATACATCGGCCGCTCCTCTGTCATCTCACATTCCTTCTTATCTTCCTCCATCCGTCTAACCATCATTAAGTTTCATGTCTGTCACAGACTGTGCCCACACTGAGCCAGCTAATTTTCAAAATGCCATATACACGAACATCTTCAACTGAAATGCAGCAGAAAAAAAAAGCTCATCCTCCTCTGATTTCAATCAGCAGACAACAAAATTGTGCATCACAGCCAACATCTGGCATGGAGTGGGACAAACAGTCTGGTTATTGTGCTGAGTCACAGCTGGTTAAACCTCTGTTCTGTCCCCTCCTTGCTCTCCATGACCATCCATACTGTTTTTACCCAACTGAACATGTAGTTGTCCTCATTTGCATATTTTTCTGTTTTTACAGACTACTCATCAAGCATAAATGAGCTTGAGAGTTTATTTAATCCCAAACGCAACAACAAAACATTGTGGTTTATGTGCCGGGCTAAATCTTCAATGGGCACAGTGACGTTCTGGAGTCACAGCTGGTTGTCTCGAGGTGATGACAACACGACTGGCTCTGTTGTTGTATTCAGATTTATCTGTTTTCAGGTAGGAAAAACTGGATCAATGTCAACAGAAAACTCAATATCCTGGTAATTACCCCCATATTGGGCAGTTCTGGACCTCGGTCGAATGCCAAAGTTCAGTGCCAATGCTGGAATTAGTGCTGCCCTTTATGTAACGAGGGGGAGAGTAAGGGTGTGGAGGTCGGGTTAGTTGATGGGTGTATGGTGCGCCAGACTAATGCAGGGGAACACACAGCTACAATTAATGCTTGTTCTTTATTAACTTAACTTTTTAACCTCGACTAAGTGCTGTGATGCTTCCCTACATGCGTCCACCGCATCAACGGGAACCTGCTTCTCTCTCATGGGGAGACAACTTTGAAGAGACTGGAGGATGGATCTCCCGACAGCAAGGCAGAGTCACTCTGGCTGGGATGTCTTTGTCCTCAGGTACCCAGAATACTTTTGGCTATTGCCACCAGGTGACCGTGAGAAGTCTGCTAATCTTGAGAGCTTTCCCGAGCCTTATACTAAAACATATACTGAAGAAACTGAGATCTTTAACAGATGTCATCTTTGAATAAAAATGTTGCACAATTATTGAATATCTGTGTCGCTTATTTTCCATCCCTCTCACAATCATTGGAAAGATTCTGTCTTTCCCTCCCTTTCTTTTATTCCATTTCTCCAGCCACATATTTCCCTCCTTCGCGTCTCACCATCTCCCTCGTATCCTACACATATTTCATGTTTCTGTCTTTCTCTCTCTGGCTGGCTCTTCTAGCAATGGCAGCCTGTCTGTTCAAATTCAGCTCCCATCCTCCCACCCAACTCCCCCTCCGCTCAACACACACACACACACACACACACACACCACATACATCATTGGAGGGGAAACAAATTATTCCAGGACAGGAGAACTGTTTTGTTTGGTTCACCCTTGTTTGTCTTTTTCTCTCTCCTCCTCCTCCTCTCTCTCTCTCTCTCTCCCTCTCTTACTCCCTCTCTCCCTCCAACAGATGGGGTATTTTAATGAAATCAGCCTTGCCTGTTCCCATCTGTGTGAGAAATGAATTTCACCATTTTTTAAATGAGGGAATTTACAATGAGACAGGCTGGAACGCAGGGAACCCCTGCACTGAGTTTTTTTTTCTTCTTCTTCTTCTGACTCTCCTCTGCTCTTGTAGCTATTATGCTTTCACTGCATTTGTCTGTGTCTCTGTGTGCCTGTCTGTCTATCTGTCTTTTTCTTTCTTTCTTTCAGTACAGAGCCTTCCTTTAATATATTTCATGTTTTTGTAACTCTGTGTGTTTTTGTTGAAACAGCATATCTTTGTCAAACAACAACACTAACAACAAGAAAAATAGTTCAACATTTTGGGAAACACGCTTATCGTTTCCTTGCCAAGACTAAGATTAGAAGATTGATTCCACTTTCATGTCTGCGTGCCAAATTTTTTGCTGGTTAGCTTAGCATAAAGACTGTAAACAGTTGCAACCAAGTAGAAAATCCATCTTGAGCACCTCTAAAGCTCACAAATTAATGTTATATCTCCTTTAGATATGTAAGCGGGACAGTATCAGTATTCATGTCTAACTCTTGGTTCCCCAAGATGTTACGTCTGTAGTATTATCATTATTGACATTATTGAAACCACATTGCCCATAAACCCCGGTGCTTTCCGTTACAAGGATGGTGATATGTCTTCCCACTCTCTGATGTCAGCCTGCATGTTTTTGCTTTTGCTTTTCTGAAACAATAAGTGAAATTCTTTTTGTCTTTGTTTTTGTACCCAAAGTACAAAAACACACTGAGAGAAACTTTGAAAGCTTTGGCTTAGTTTCAGCACACATCTCCTATCCTGCTATTCAGTGACATGAAGCAGCAATTTTCTTTGTACCAGGACCAGGTGGCAAACTATGGTTTAATTAGCGTAGTCACAAGGAGACATAACCAGACCTATAAGGGATAGTCTCATTAGCTGAAGTAGAGAAGAGTACAGTTTAGTCATTAAAAGCACAAAATAACATCGCCTTGATATTTCGTATCAAATGAAATCGCACTAAAGTCGAACTGCTGTGCTAATTTCCATCTCTATATTCTCCTGGTCTGAAAGAAGTCCTTACTTTAGCTGCTAACTGTAGCTGCTGTTATCTAGTTAGCCGTGCAGCCATAAACTTAGATGTCCTATTAGTTAATTCTGCCCAGAATGGTAGCTCACAGCTTATCTTTGTACTCTGTGGCATGCTCAGTCATGCTGTGTCTGGAGCAGATGACCAATCAAAAAAACTCTGTGAGGATCGTACATCGGCTACCCAATCATAGCAGTCTAATACCTGAGCCTGTTGCTTACAGAGATTTTCTTATATGACACTTAAGGTCAACAGTTTAACATTATACATATATATATGAGAAAATCTAATGCCCCTCTTTAAATAATATATCTTTTACAGTATAAGATTATTTCTGGATTTGTTATTATCTTACACATTATGTTGCTAGAATGTACACATTTGTATAAAGCAGAGGCAAGCTTGTGTCCAGAGAAAAGTCAGTGTTTCCAACCATTTAGCTGTCACTGAGCATGGCTTGAAAAGTCCAACTACTCCAGTGGGGCTGCAGAGTGGCCAGCAGTTCAGACAGTGGTTGTATTGGGCAGTGACCAGATATTATTGTGCATAATCCCTCATGTCCACTGAGTGTAACGCAGATCTGCTAAAGTTAAAATGTTCACAGGAGTCATTTCAGGAGGAGAGAAGCGTGGAGCTTTTTCAGCAACGAGAGTTTGTCTGGTTTAGTTCATCTTTATTTAATTTCTCTGTTTTTCTGCTTGGAGTGTTTGAGACTCTCTGTGTCCAATATTGTTTCAGGTTGTTTTGCCAACATTTTGATTTGGCTTTTCTTGTTTTAATTACTTTAGTACAACATGCCATGGCATCTTATCTTCATTTTGTATCTATATTTCCTCAGACAGTCAGGAACAAATTAAATGCATCATTATGAATTTATGTCAACTGTCAATAAATTAAAGACTTTATAAACATTTGCAAGTGAATTTCACACTCCAGAGACGCAAGCTGGTCTAAGAAAAAGATGTAATGTTAGTGGTCTTTATTACATACAGTACAGTTGTTGTATGTTTTATTTCATCTTGTGTTGTTGCTGCATTTTATTCATTTAAAAGAATGTTTTATAGGATTCTTTATGAATGTTGTCAGACTCATGCACCCATTCAAAACTGAATTTCACTGAATTTCACAAACAGGGCTATCAATCAGAAAAGGTCGCCTGCTGAAATGTTGACTTTTTGGAGATGTCAGGTTTTCATCTGTCAGCAGCATGAGGTGTGTGTTGTGTTTCCAGAAGAGAGTGTTTGCATGCGTGTTTGCTTGTACACATGCGCCTGTGCCTGAAAAGGTACGCATGCGTTTGTAAAAAAAAAAAAAAAAAAAAAAAGACTGTGTGTGCCCGCACATATGTGCATGGAAGCGTGTGTTTTCTTAGGTGTGTTTTCAGGAAGGGAGCTGTCAGGCATGATGACTGACGTCAGCCTCATTATACACACACACACACACACACACACACACAGACACACAAAATACACAGACACACACACCCCCCACACAAATAAGTTGGCAGGTTAAAGCAGTTAGCTACTTAGAAAACAGAGAAGTCATTCAGACAAACTGCACCTGCTTTTGAAATGGCTTAACAAGCAATTATACTGAGAGAGAGAGAGAGAGAGAGAGACAGAGAGAGAGAGAGAGAGAGAGAGAGAGAGAGAGACATGCTGGAACGCACACACACACACACACACACAGATAGCTAAATTCAATTCCAGGCAGAGTATTGGGAAGTAGCCAGAAAAATTACTGCTATTACTAGCAAAAGTGAAATAGAGACAGAGAAGGAGAGAGAGAGGATTAGAGACCAAAATCTACAGATCCTAAATGTAACAAAAAAGCAACTCTCTGTCACACTTCCTATGTGTGTGCTTGTATGTGCGTGTGTGTGTGTGTGTCTGCAAAAGTTAGGCGATGTGTCAGTAATACAGTCGTAGCAATTAAAATATGTAAATCCAGGAGTGTCGGGGCAGAATCTGATAGGCTATGCTTAACTGCACTCCGATCTGATTGATCATGAATATGCATGAGTCAAGGCCAAATCTGATCAGTAAATCATTAGTGATATATAGACAGACACACACACAGACAGATAGATACTGTTCAAGTATCCATGTGCATACATACAGTACACACAGCTGTCAGACCTCGGTGTGTATACATGTGTGTTATGATTGCAAACAGATATGCATCCTGCATCCTCCTTGTAACCCTCATCATCATGACTTGGGCTAGGTGCCTGGAAAATATGCAAATCATTTTTGTTCCAAAAATATGGTAAAGAGGTACAGAATTAATTAGACCTCCAACATTCTACTGAGATTCTACAAAACCTACCAGCCGTCAAAGAGTGTGAAGTGTGTGAAGTGTGATTATGAGATAATCTGCATATTACTCCTATTAAGGGACATTAGCAAGCCTCTTGGTCATATTAGACATTAGAAACTGGTGTTTACTTGTTGCGTTAATGAGGGATGTGAAAGATCAACAGGTCAGAACCTCACAGAGGCTGTGAGAGTCTGGGCAGGAGGATGACTGATGAATGAGTAATTTATGCTTTAATAAGCATAAAGTTCTGTCAGAACTTTCTAACATAACATTTAGTATTAATAGCTCAGTGATAATGCACAGTGTTACTATAGCAACTATATTCCAAGCTAAGATGTATGTACATTTTACAGCAGCAAAGCTACAGTGAGAGCCATTTTGGAAAAGCAAGAAAATTAAAAAAATTCACGAGAGAAATTTAAAGTTGCACTTCATGTTTTTATGTTTCATGTTTTTTTTTTTGTTTTTTTTTTCATGTTAACCAAATTTGCATTTTTCAGCTAATTTTTTCCGTTTTACAACCCTGAACTCTGACCTTTTGGTTCGCTCTCACTGCTTCCGCCTGCGCTGTCTTCAGCTGCAACAAGAAACAGTTTTTACCAAAAACTTCTCTAAAGATAATTTAGTAGCTTAAGACCTGGCTAAAGACCTCCATACTGATGGATGTGTAAATAGGCTGTTTGCTATAATATATAATATATATCCAGCACTAAAGTTTAAGTTTAAGTTCATTTTCTTGCCGCTTGGGGGAAAAAACAAATACTGTATGCTAACAGAAACAGCCATCACTATACCATTATATTCCATTGGCTAAATTTGCAAACCTGTTGACAAAAAATGTCAAAAAAAAAAAAAAAAAAACATTTCCACCAAATTAAAGTTATTTTTCACTTGATTTAGTCCAATATCCAATCTCTTTTTACACCTGGTATCGTCTCCAACTCCTGAGAGTGGGTCTTTAGATTTTCATTTAGTTTCTTATGTTGTTTCTCTGCTCCTTAGTGCTTGGCAGGTAGATTACAGCGGGATTACCAAAGCAGTAGGTGGAGTAGGAGTTTAAGTGACCCCTCATCCAATTAAATGTTGATTTAAAAAATACTGATTAATGTGGGTTGAATTCCACAATTAAAATGCCATCAAGCAATTTAATGAACCCACAGCTCCTCTGGTGGAGATGCTGGGTAATGTGTTTTTATAGGTTATGTGAAACATGTTTTATGAAGAGGTTGGTCTCTCAGCAAAGAGCCTCGGGGTAAATAGAGGAATCACTAATGCTGATTAGCATTCAGATATTCTTCTTAACAGGGCTGGCTTATCTCACGTCTCTGTGTCATTATGTTCACCAGCTCCACTCTCTCTGTCTGTCATTTAGCAAGTTTCAGGTCAGTGGGCTCCGAGCAGGCTTTCAGCGGTACACCCTCGTTCAAATTACAAACAGGAAATGTAGACATGAATGATAACCGCCGACAGGCACTGTGCTCGGGGAGAGAGCAAACACCATTTACTTATATCTGTGTGTTTGTTTACGTGTGTGTGTGTTATTGTGTGCGTGTATTCAAAAGGTGTGGCAAGAGCCCCATTAATTTTGCTTTTCTGTAATCTGTTTCTTGTGTGAATTAACTCTTTTGTGTGTGTTTGTGTGTATCTGTGTGTGCTGGAGTATTTATCAGGGCTTAGCATAATGTGTGTTGGGAAGGATCAAACAAATCATTACTAAAGTCTACCATTACTGCTTCTTCAGGGCCTGAACTGTCAAAGCTGAAATTGAGAAAATGGATTCAAGCCTCTCTTCAGGGGTCTAATCTTCGAGCCTCTGTTTTTGCCGCATTTCATTTGAATGGGCATTTTCAATGCAAGTTAAATAAACACAGAAAGTTGTCTTCCACTTGACAAAGCTGTTACGGTAGCCAGCACAGAAGAGATGTAATAAAAATGAGTTGTTTGTAGGATTAGGAAGTGGTTTGACAGCGCAATTAATCCTCTTAGTTCAGGATGTTAGTGCCATGCTTTGTGTTGTGTTCTTCATGTGAGTGTCATACTCTGCCGGTGAAGTTAAACCACCTGTGACTGCTGACTGGAAAACAAATCTAGCCTGATAAAGCAGACTGAATTGCCATTTCATTTTTTAGTCTGGCAGTCATTTTCTGTTTGGGAGGAGGAGTTATTTTGCCACAACCATTCGGTGGTGAGTGACGCATGCATCCTGGCAACAGCATTTTGCAGTGTTGACATGGAAGCTGTGGTAGCAACTGCTGGGAGCAGCTAAGTTAAAGTGGACCTATTGTGCTCATTTCCAGCTTTATATTCTTAGCTTTGCATGATTCACTCTTCAAAAGTATCCATTAGTGTTTCTGGGGACCGTGCCTCACTGATTACTGTACAAAAACACAACACAAAAACTTGACTGATTGTGGTGAAACTGGACCATATTTTATGGAGAGAATATTTACTGGTCTTCCTCCTGATGTCCTCCAGCTGCTGTGCTTTAACTTTCAGTGATTGGCCACATTTCCTGAAGGACAGATGGCTTTGCTTATGGTTACTTCAGCCACTAACTGTAGATGCTGTTAGCTACGGTACATAGCTGTGCAGCTTACTTAGCTTCTCTATTAGGTGACTCTGCCCAGACTGGGAGCTCAGAGCACAGAGGGAGTGTTGGTGTTTAACGTTACATCTCATTCTCATACATCTACTATAGTCCATTAGCAGTTAGCATTTAGTGTTTAATGTTTACAACAAGTAAAGCTATATGTCCAGCAGTAAACTCTGTAACTCACTTGGCAAAAATAGTTTGAAAAATTCAAGAGTAATCCCGAGCAAAGAAGGCAAATATCTTTAAGGGCACGCTGAGTCATGCTATGCAAGGAGCAGACGACTAATCAAAGAGCTCTGTGACAATATTACATCAGCTTGTTGTGTAAAGTAGGAAAAAAAATCAGTCTGAAACCTGAACATGTTGCTTATAGACATTACTTCAAACCTTGATCATATTATCTGATACTGTGTTAATGTCAAATAATACAGTACAGCATATGTGAGGCATATTTCTATTCTTGCATGCCACATATGGGATTTAAATGGGGTTTAATGGGGGTCAAACATATCTCACTGTAGGGACAGAATCATATCAAGGGTTGTGAGAGACACTGCCTTCTCTCCTTGAGACACAGAGAAAACAGGCGACATTCTGATCATCACTATGGTAACCAAGGTCAGAGGACTTGACTGTCTTACTCCCGAGACACAACAGATAATAATGCAGAAGCCTCTGCAGGGTCAGACATCAATGTCAGACCACTAAAAGTGTATTTCCTTGTTTGTAGACTAATAACCATATGAAAAATTCCATATCCTGTAGATGCAGTAGGCAGGCAGCAACCTGTGATATGACTGATGAATACTCTATTCTTCCTAACCATGCTACAATAATTATTTCAGCATAAGACATTTTGTATTCCTGTGCACTTGATGACCATTGATGAATAATTCTCCACATCAGTATATAGTTTATAATGATACCATATGAGGAAAATGTAGTTCAGCTAGTAGCAACTGTATGTTTGTGTTTCTATGCTAAATAATATATACATTAGATAGAGTGATAGAAAACTTAAGAATGTGCTAAGGTGACTGTAAAATCAGCAAAGCAGAAATCACATCCAATGTTTTATGAAATAGGAAATTCAGAATTTAGTAGCTGTTCTGGACCTTTTGATCATAACACACAATCTTCATCAGTCAGCAGACAGCATTTACCCAGTTGTCACTGGGTTGTAGCTGTTAAAATTTCCATCTCTTTGAAGAACTGCATTCAAGTTGTCTGAAAAATTGAGGTTTAACAGTAAAAACTGAAACATTACTATTCTGAAATAACATCATGGTACGCTCTGATAAAAATGTATAATATCAGTAGTTTATGTAGCTGCTTTGCTTTTACACTGCTGAAAACATTTTGCACTACTGCCATCAGAGACCTACAGTATACATGTCATCATGTATAATGTCAAACATTAGGGACTTTACACATCGATGCCATCCACATAGAGTATATCTCTCTTCACACACATAATTCAATAACTCGCTGGAGGGAACGCGGTCATTTCAGAAGCAAAAGACAAGAAATATGGATAAAAATACAAACCTATTCCCTCCCTGGAATCCTTAAGAAAACAAGTACAGTATGTCTGTGTGTATGTGTGTGTGTGTGCCTGCTCACTATATGTGTGTTTGTATCTGTGTCCCAGTAAAGCATGACAGGCGAATCTGTCTTTTAATGAATTTAATAGTTCCATCATTTCTCTATCAACCATCAACGCCGGTGTTCCACACGCGCACGCACACACACGTACACACACACACGTTGATTCTACGTTGGTGTTCCTTATTATTTACTTCAATTGTAGAAGCATGCCAACTGGAAAAGTGACTAAGCAGATGTGTGTGTGTGTGTGTGTGTGTGTGCTTGTGTGTATGTGTGCCTCAGTGTTTATGTGTGCATATACCTCATTCTTAGAGGAATTTGTTAAGTAATCTGACTGTGGAATTGAATTATGTCGTCATAGAAACAAGGATTAGGTTATGGGATGTTTAAGAATGGTCAATTAGTGTTACTACCGCAACATATGTGAGAATAAAACAAGGAAGGCAGGGAAGCATGCAGGGGAGGAAAGAGAGATGAAAGAGAGGAAAGGAGGTGAAGAAAGATAGAAAGAAATCTTCACCGAGAATCTGTTTCCAAGTGTCAATCGTGACTTTTGACCAGCCAAGAGCAAAAAACTGAAAAAGTGAATATCCTGTATGAGGTCAATACTGACGAAACAAACACTTTTCTGGATGCCAGCTGTGTACAAGAAGCATCAGTAGCTTGTTGGGGAGATGTCTGGACCAAAAACAAAGCTTCCCTCAACTCAAGACGCTCAGACCGACACAGAGAGATAAAAAGGCAAAAAGACAAAAGACACAGAAACAAGGAGAAAAAGAAAAAGGAGAAGAAGAGGAGAACCAAAGTGAAACAGTCATCAGACTTCAAAGCATCCTTTTATCCGATCTGTTTAGAATTTTAAATCGGGAGTCCAGATCCACCAAAACAAAAGATGAAACGATAATCCGATAATCGTTACAATGTTTCACAGAGGGAAAATATTTCTGAATATATTTATGTGTTTATGTGATTGCCGTAGTGAAATGTGCTTAAAGCATGATAAAATGTTTAATTTTGGTTTAAGTGGATTTGTGTCCTTCCCCTTTGTTTGTTTGGTTGAGGGTTTTTCTTCTGTTTGCAGTGGGCATCTGCACGTGTGTGTCGTCTTTCTATGTGTGTGTGTGAGAAAGAAAGCAAGAGTTAATGAAATAAAGAGCTATTGTCTGTATGAGTGTTTGTGTACCTTTACTGTCATATACAGTACATGCCTTCCAATCTGATTCCAGGCATTCTGAAGAAAGCACAGCTTGATATTTAGTCTTCACTGGTATAAACTTGGGATGTCCTGATCACTTTCCTTATTATTGATCATCTATGAGTCATATCGACTGATACAGTTCAGTTTTTTTTTTCTTTTGTTGGTGTTGCAGTATTAAAAATGAAATAAATTCAAAAACTGCTTAGGTTCACCACCAGCTCTCCTCCTTTCTTCCACCTCAATGAGCCTGTTACCAAAAACTAAATATGCCAGAGAAGTGTGAAATTAATCCAGCATGGTTGGATGTGCTCTTGTTTTTAACTGCTGACTCCTCACTCCTCCTAAAACAGCCACTAGGGGCTGCATGTGATCAGTAACCGCTCGGCTAAAAACAAAGCTTATCTAGTCAAAAACTGACATTCAGAAAAATGTTTGGTCTCAACTTAAAGCAGAGCATCTGCAGATTAAGTTAGACATGATACAAGATGGCTGTCTTTCTTAGCTTCTCAGCCATCTTGATTGAAAGGGAGTCTGTTGTATTTCACTGCTATGTACTTGCAGATCGCTATATTGGTCGCCACTATCTGCGACTCGAAAGCATTAATTCCAATCTCTCAATCACGTGTTTTTACTGAAAATTGTCTGATAACAATCTGAACTCCCCTGGTATGAACAATAATTTTAATTATATTTGGATTTTTTATTTCCTAGACTTGTAATGTGCTAGTTTTTATTGCTGATTACATTATAATGGCTCAGCATTATCTGCCATGCTAACTGTTTTTGTCAGTGGAACCATCAGCAGCAATGACCAACAGTAAACTGTCCTGACTTTACTATGAGAGCTGAAGAATCCAACATGGAGGAAGTTATCAGACGAAAGTACAATCTGAAAGTAGTCATTACATCATCAAGCGTCCAGCACCAACTCAAAGTACACAGGGGGGATTATCACTCCAGTGCTGGCAGACGCCTTGGTGGAGCAAATGGTCTGACCTCTTGGTGTGATCTTACCTGAGACAGACATTAAAATTGAAGCCAAGAAGCATATAGTGGAAAAGTTGCAAGGCAGAATCTTTGTAGATTTAATTAAATAAGTAAGTCCAATTTTATTCATAAAGCACCTTTTAAAACCTAGTTTACAAAGGGTCAAAGATTCAAAGAAGACACACTTTGAGTATTCACAGGCTAAAACTGGGGTACATGACTCAGGCAAAAGAGCACACAGGAGAGAGATGTCAGTCAGACCACTCTGACCCTGCATGCAAAGGTACATGAGACATTTATGTCTACACACACACTATGTCTGTACACTACTCAGTATTTTTGATATTAATAATGGATCAATTGTGTAATGTGAGAAGGGTCACTCGTACGTAGTGATGAACTTTGTTACGGATTTCAGCTCATTGTTTTAACGGAACACACTGCTTTCTTGACCTCTCTGCTCACATCAGTGTTGTTTTTGTGTTCAGTTCTGATACTCCCACTGCACACTACGTGATCAGCACTACGACAGGTTAGCAAATGGTAAACATAACCAAAACTGAACTAAGAGGAGAATAAATGCTGGACTTACAGGTTGGAACTTCTGCTCTAAATAAATGCAAATGTTGCTCTGTGTCTGCTGGACATGTAAAAAGGCTATTTGTTAACATTATCACCATATCATCTTTATAGAGTGACAGTATGTCAGTGTTGTGTTTTCAGTTGTCGCTGATGTTTAACTCAAAATCCTGCAGCTTTAGACAAAAAGTCATGTCAATGAACATAAAACATGTTCATTCATGTATATTTTTTTACTGTACAAAAAAAATAAATAATAAAAAAAAAATCCATACAAAACTGCCAGGTACACAATTCAAAAGGATCAATTAGCTCATTGATTGTGGTCAGCTTTTGTCACTCAGCATGCTGTCCATAAATTATTATTCTGGACTGAGGTGCCCACACACTCGGTTGCTCTCATCTCAGCATGTGGGCACCTTTTATGGAAATTCTTTTGTGTTCTTGCCAAAGATACCTATGATACCTATGGTGCCCTCAAGTGCAAATCACAATGGCAAATCAGAAAACACGACAACAAAACAGAAAACACAACGGCAAATCAGAAAACACAACAACAAATCAAAAAACACAACAACCAATCAAAAAACACAACAAAACAGGAAACACAACGGCAAATCAGAAAACACAACAGCAAATCAAAAAACACAACAACAAAACAAAAAACACAACAACAAATCAAAAAACACAACAAAACAGGAAACATAACGGCAAATCAGAAAACACAACAGCAACTCAAAAAACACAACAACAAAACAGAAAACACAACGGCAAATCAAAAAACACAACAACAAAACAGAAAACACAACGGCAAATCAGAAAACACAACAACAAATCAAAAAACACAATGGCAAATCAGAAAACACAACAACAAATCAAAAAACATAAGAACAAATAAAAAAACACAACAACAAATCAAAAAACACAACAACAAATCAAAAAACACAACGGAAAATCAGAAAACACAACAAAACAGAAACAACAATGACATTAACCAAGGTAGGTACCCTCAGGCGACATGAATCGTCGCTGATTCCTTGAGTCCTTTGAACCGGAAGGACATGGTTTAAATGTTTTCAAAATATGAGTGCCGCCAGTGACAACGTACGCGCTGCTAATACAGTTTCTTCCTGTTGCTAACACACTGAAATGACATGGATAGCACAAATATTTAAACTGACACACAGGGAGCAAAACCTCATCTCAAATCTCCAAAACTTTAAACACATTTTCTGCTTTACACACATATTGCAATTCGAAATGGCACTTTTTAAGTGTACTGAGCACGGTTCTCTGCATAAGACACAACATCGTTTTTTTTCCAATTGCTTAAACACAATTTTGCAAACTAGGCTGGTTATATCAAAAAATACAATTTTTCAAATCACTCATATATCCTGCAAAATGAAGCACTGCAACCAAAATCAAACTTTTGCACCAGATGGCACACACTTCATTCATATTACAGATTTTTGTCTAACCAACTTCACACTGTTGGGCATAATGAAACACACTCTCATCTTTAGTATGCTTTGCCATAATACTAACATAGTTAGTAGAGAATTCCTCAGATTGTTCACTTGTACAGAAATATTTGCAGATACACACACATGCTATTTAAATATTTATTTTTTTTTATTTTTCACCAAACAAGTCAGTGCAACATATGCACAGCAGATATATTAACATTGGAGTGAACTAAAATATGCTCACAAAACAGTAAGCTGAAAAATACAATAACTCCGTTATGATTTCACTTCAGGGCCACCGTGGATACCACTGTGTGACATGCAGCTGAAGACTGACTGAAGGAATGCGGGGAGAGAGAGACAGGGAAGGACACACGGGAAAGAGCCACAGGTCAGATTCGAACCCTGGGCTTCCGCAGCAAGGACTGAGCCTTTGTACATGGGGCAGTTGCTCTACCAACTGAGCTAAACGCCGCCCCCCCCAGAGTGTTTTTTTAACAACTGTTTAAATCACCACATAGCTGCAAGCGCTGGGTTGAAAATGAACTGATAAATGCAGCCCGCTCTTCTGGACTCTGTTCATACATCCTCGTTTACACAGAAATGTCTGTTTAGACAATCTGCACTTCAAAATATCCCAAGGCTATGTAATTTCACACAAAGTGGACAGGGGCAGCTTTTCCATTCTTGGGGTTAATCACATGTTGGTGGAGCAGGATGGTGCCAGAGGGAGAGGGAGAGAAAAGAAGAAAAAGATAGAAACTGAGAAGAGAAAGATTGGGCGAAAAAAGAGAAGAGAAGGGAACTTGGCATGTTTGACAAAGGGCAATTCTAATATGCACCCACACACACACACACACACACACACACACATACACACACACACACATTCTCTTGGACTCGGCTGTATATACCTTTCGGCAAAGGATTACTGACCAGAACAATGGAAAAAATGCCCCTGGACTTCTGACCACAGGGCTTCTCTGCCTCTGCAAGGCTGAATGTAAGACCACTGGCTTTAGGACGCCCCAGAGCACAAGGTGAATATAATATATCCACAATGTGTTTAGTTTAGCTCATTAACCTGAATGAATAAGTGATAGCATAGACAGTTTTCAGGGTGCCTGGGGCGGTGGCTCGCAAACAGTGGAGGTCAAGACCACCCAATGGGATTAGAAAGACAGAAAAGGCATTTCTGTTTGGGAGGGGGATTGAGAACCGGTCAAGAACAACAAATTGTTACAAATTGTCTTCTTCATTGGAATGGTATGCCTCTGAGTTGATCAGTTCCTTTTATTGATGTTGGCATGATAACATGATAATAGTGGTTGTTGTAATTTCGGTAAGATGATTATCTCATGTCAATGTGGAAACACCAGCAATATACTGAAACATCTTTTTACTCAGAGTGGCCCTAAAATTAGGAATACCAGAAGGTAACTATATGATCATATTTCTTTGACTAAGAAAATCTAAATGAAAACAAATGCTGTACAAATATTTCATCCATTTTACATGAAGATAGACTGTTGCTACAGTTATTACATTAAATTCAGCGACCTGCAGTGGAGAAGTCGAGCCAGATTCAACTTTTGGAGAGAAGCAACCTGACGTCACACTGCGGTGGCCAATCCAACAACAGATGACTGGTCAAACTCCTCCACAGTCAGCCTGAAATGTCACTGAAACTGAGCGCTGTCCAGGTGGAGTGCATGGACTAAACTATGATACTCTCCCAGATGTACACTGGGAACACACCCACACCTCCAGCCCCAGCGGTTTCAAATTAAACAGAGGATAAACAGTGGAGCTTTTGCATGTGTAGGCCTTCTTTTTTTCCATGAAGAATTAATCAGAAATCACTAAGGGAATCGATAAAGAATCGGACAGATAGGCAGTCGATAATGGCATTTGCATCAGTAAAATCCTATCAAGTCTTATTGCTAATTCCTATTAGACAAAATCTTCTTCAGGCTTGTAAAGATCCTCAGTAATTGGTGATGGTAATAATTTAAAACAGTGACACTGGTTCATAGTTTATCAGAACTTTATTTTTCAGAAGTTTATTTTTCATGTCCTGCCCTGTCCACATGCTGGTGTCAATTCTGAAAGAACTTTAATGAATAAAGAATGAATCAAATTTTAAAGAGCCTTGTGGGTTTAAAAAAAAAAAAAGAAAGAAAAAAAAGTTGTCCAATTTATGGTCATCACATTCTTCTTTTTACTTGATATTCGTGTGGGCTTCAAAAGTCCTCTAAGATTATTTTTGAAAAGTAACACCACTGAGTGGAGTCTCAAAGATGACACACAAACTTGTTATTATGGTGAATAAGAACGTGGAGCGGCTGCGGGGGCCTCGGCGACCCCGACTATATCCCTGCCAATGCACATACTCCATGTTTACAAATATACACATAAGCATAGTCATATACACATAGCGTACATACACGCTACTGCTTTGAGTTGGCAGCAGAGACAGAGACCATCTTTGTTTTTCCTCTCTCTCCCTCTCTCTCTGTATATTTCTGTTTATATTCATCCCACTCTTTGAAGTGGTCATAACATTGCGTGTTAGTTTTGATGCTCTAATGAATAGACTGTTTTCATGTGACGCACTGGAAAATGGAAACTATGATTCTGTCCCTCTTTCTCGTTCTCTAACTTTTGCAGGATTTTACTCCCCCATCGCACCTCTCATCTGCACTTTCAGCCTTTTCTTTTATCTTTCCGATCCATCATTGTATTTTTCTTATTGTTTGAGGTAATTATGTCTCCTAAATATCACCCCCTCCACCGTGTTGCCCGTCTGTCCTGTTTTCTCCCTCTCTTTCTTTTTCTTTTTTTCCCCTCACATCATTATCACTTTACTTATTGTCTTATATTTTATATTGTCCCACTCTCAAGTTAACCCAAATGATGTTTGGAGAAGCCGTATCCCCTTTCTGTGTTCCTGTGTGTGGCTTTCGTTTTCTAATTGCGTGATTCTGTGTGAGACTGTGTGCGAGATGTCATGTTGTGCTGCTTATCATCATATTTGTGCGAGCTGGTTCTCATCTTGTAATGATCAAAATATCTTTGACCAGAGAGGAAGAAAAATGACAACAGAGAGGAAGGAGAAGAAGAAATAGTTTTGGACTTTAGTCTTCAGGCCAGTCAACATTCTTACTGTTCAACTTATTTAGATTTAAACAGTCCAAAAGTACATGTAGATTTACTGTCACAAAATTTATCAGTGAAAGAGACTTTAAACCAGTCCACGTGTTGGGATGTGAAGTATTACACGGTCATGCCGCCTTGAACTGTTTTTCTCTCTGCTTTCTGAGTCTTATTTTTCTTTTCTTTGTTATTTCTCTTCTTTCATGTCAACTTTGCAAAGCACTTTTTATACAGAGTTTGTTTGTTTGTTTGTCTCAAGGCTCCGCATGAATCCACAACTAAATCCTTTCACTATAGTGCAGCCAGTTTTAAGATACGTTATATATACAGATTATTGTTACACTCACAAAGCTTCTTTTCTCCGCAGGAGAACTAAATGCACCGACCAGAGGCGGGGTGTATTATAAACATGTTGCTTTTTTATTATGTTTAACCAAGACGTGTTGGCCTGAACTATAAATACATTTAATACGCGACTTTGAAATACATAGGCGTATTTATTTATCTTGGTACATTTTGCAAAGGAAAGGGACAGGAGCTGTGGCCAAACCTCGCTGAACTATGGTAATGGTCCACCGAACAGACACTTTCTTGAAAAACTAGCCAGTTCCCAGACTTTCCATACTTGTCATATATCCAGCTCTGTGAGTATGCATGTATGTGTAAAAAGTGGAAAGAAGAAAGAGTGCCTGTGTACTCTGTGTGTGTGTGTGTGTGTGTGTGTGTGTGTGTGTGTGTGTGTGTGTGTGTGTGTGTGTGTGTGATTGCTTTCCCCCTGTGTAGTATGATTAGATTTGTCTCCTTTACCTTCAGGGTTGTTGTTTTTGTCTGCCAGCCAGTATATAAAAGCTATGGGTTTATACCCACACACACACACACACACATACACACACACAGACACACACACACACAGACACACACACACACATTAAAGACCCTTGTGGCGCAGCAGCGCATATTCATGGATGGGTGCCAATAATTCATCTATACTACAATATTACTCATGTAGAACGTACACACACACACATACATATGCACACACACTGTACACACACACACACACACACACACGGCAAAGCCATTAGTTGCTCTGAGCTGCAGACACTCAAAGCTTTGTAGTAATAACAACTGCATTTGTGGAGGATAATAAAAGGTTTATGGTAATGAAATGTATTAACATTTTTGACAGAAGCTTTTAAAGTTATGAAATACACAAATGCAGCCGCAGCAGAGAGGCCTTGATGTGCAGGAATCCAAAAAGGAACGCTATCACGTATTCAATAAAAGCTTGATAAATGATTACTCAAACGTTGCCCCCATATTGTGTTCCTGCTCTCATACGTCGTCTTAATGAGAGTACAGTAATCTGTGAGGTTCAGCAGGAATCAAGAGTACCTTTTTTTTGATAATTTGCACAAACAAATTGCTAACTGAAACAGCAAAGAGACACTCCGACGTCACGTTAAATACCTCTGATGTCAAAGATACCACATAAGTGGAAGAGACAAAACCCCAAAGTACTTTATATTTATGTGCTGTATCTGAGTCCACAAATCAAATCAAACTGTAATAAACCCAGGGGCCATTTAAATTGTCCATGACCTGCCTCTCATCGTCCACTTTGAGCTGGATTACTCTGTGGCATGTGTGCACCTCGCAGTCAGAGCTGGCAAAGAGTAAACAAGGAGTGCTGAAACAATGTCCTGCATCATCCAAAATGAGAGGAGAATGTTGAATCTTAATGTTCCTTTGTGAAGTGATTTGTTTGATTTCAGTAATCTGTGGAAAACTCCAGGGCTGATTGATTTAAGTCAAAAAAGCATTAAAAGGTGAGGCAGATTAAAAATAATGCTTCAGGTATAACAGTAGGTACTTTTTCAAATATTTTTTGTTTAAAACAGTTCAGTGTAAGAACTTCCCAATGTTCAGTGCTTGCTGTAGGTCAGTCATGATATGTTCACACAAAAAACAAGATTTTGCATCGTGTACTAGTATGAGATTTCCTGCGGGTTTATTTACACCCAACAGCCAGAATAGAGAGCAGCCACTAAAAAGGGTGGATTGCTGGAGTAACGTTCAAGTGGAAATGGTCTGTTGGTAGAATTATCGTTCGCTGTTTTGGAACTACAATAGATGGGCTTTGTGCTCTGTGCTTTGTGCTTTGTGGGTGAGTATGTCTATAGTACATAATAAATTAGCATTTTACCCAGTAAATATAACCATAAGGTTGGTATGATGAAACTTGACTTAATATTGGTATCAGTCAAATTTTTTGTATCATGATGACAACATGAGACTCATGCACTCTGATATGGGAGTCCAATTTGACTGAAAAGTCAGGCACAGTCCTCGATACTAAACGCCAAGGTTTGCTTGAAATGAACTTTATTGTACAAAGTGTTCTCCAACCAAGTCTGAAGGCTTTTGGTCAAAGGTTTTGGTGCCTGCTTCCAATTGGCACACTTGAAGGTGTGGCAAAAAACCCCCTGCTATTCTGAAGGGGGCCAAATGTGATAATCGTTCCAATTTGGACATTCATTCCTCAAAAGCATTTGTGCTTTTGCACTTGTATTCACAAATAGAGATGGAGCACACATGGTCAATCACTGCATGATGTAGGCATGCTTACCGGACTGTTGTCTGACATAGCTCCTCCAATTTCAATGATTATTAGGTGCAGTTCGACAATCTGACAAGCAGTTGTCATGAAGCATAGTGACACCTTATGGCTGCTTTTTTAAAACAACAACAGCTTTGTGTCAAAAAGCACAGCTTCCTCTTTACTTGTCATGAAACCAACATTTTGTCAAGACAACAAAGTTAACTTTCAACAGTTAGTAAAGTTCTTCCTCAAAGCTGTTTAAACTGCTGTGCAGTGTTTTGGTCGTGACATTCTGTTAAATATGATTTCCTACACCATATTTCATCTTCTCACAGTACCTATAGCAACACACCCACACCAACACGGCCCCTTTGCATTTTTTGTAACGCAGTGCTATTTTCAGACTGAAAGACCACTTACATAATGGTATTTGTGCACAAAGCAGCCAAAACTGACCAGAACAGAACAGTATGAGAAACAGTGGTGCAGAGTCTGCTAGAACAAATTAGTCTTTGTCTGTATATCACGGTGTCATTTGAAGTAAAGGATCAGTGTGTAGGATTTAGTGGCATCTAGTGATGCAGTTGCAGACTGCAACCCCCTCCACTCGCCCTCCTGTTCCAGGCATGAAGGAAAACTAGGGTGGCTGCAAAACATGCAAAAAAAGTGGACTCTGGAAGAAGAGCTGCAGTGTCTGGAGATTCTGTAGGCTCATTTGAAAGTAATAAGAACAGAATTCTTATTTCAGATTACTATACATTCATAAAATGCAAAAGTAAATTAAACATAGTTATAAATATTGTATTCAATTTCTACCATATTTTGCAAATAGACCCCTATTTACACAATCTTATACACTGGACCTTTAAAATGTATACATTGGAATAACTGCTGTCTCAGAGCGATGTTATATAGGTTGTGGAGGCAATGTAATGGAAAATAAATTCAAGGTTTTGCTCTGAATTCTGTGACTGATCACCATTTTAAGCAGGCAATCAGTAATCTGTAATGGATTATACATGGAAGGGAACTCTCCAAACTTTTCTGCTGGTTCACATGAAAAATATGTGAAGCGAAAATGGAAATAATTCATTTCAGTACTGTTTGTGTCTTTCACTGGCATCGTTAATATTGCCACCCTAACTCTTTTGCTGCAACTCGGTCACAGCTTGTTGACTTTGCAGAGGTACAGCTTGTTTCCAGGCTGTGCCGCCACCTCCACCACCGCCACCACTGCCGTCCCACACATAGATACAGCACATAACACACACAACTGGACAGCAGTCCTGTTGTGTTACCCGCTGTCATCGCGTCGGGGGCTGTGAGTCATTGGATGTTGGCTACGCGATTAAAGGAAAATTCCACCCTCAGGTACCCTTTCTCTCTTAGATACCATCAATCTGTGATGCTCAGTGCATTCCAGCAGTTATTTTGTGATTAAGTGTTGCAATTTACTCCTTCGGTGTCCCCACTCCCTCTCAACCTGTCTGCTACTCCAGTTAATGCTTCCTTACATTTCCCAGAATGACTCTAACCAATCCCCTCTGATCAGAAATGAACTTGTTGCTTTCGTTTGGCTGTGCGTAGGTGGAGAGCGCAGGAGTGAAAGCAGGATTTGTTCATATCAAGAAAAAGTGAGTCACGCTCTTTAGTCAAAATGTGTCCTGAAGCTGCAATATATTACAGCAGCCATGAGGGAAGAAACTCATACACTGTTCCTGTTCTACAGTGGATCTCACTTTTTATGACTGTTGACTGTCAGTGTGAACATCTTAAAATGAGTCTCTGACTGAAGGAATGACAAAGAAATCTGATGGCTCTGACTGATGGAAGAAAACGCTACACCATTAAAACTCACTTAGCTGCACTGAAAAATATCTCAGCATGGTGTGACTACATTTTCAGCTCCTTACACTGACATCATATTTTATGTACAATATGTACTTTATGTCCAGAGAGAGAAATCTTCCTGATCATGTTTTCAAGTTGTCCAATTGCCATCCTCCAAAACCTCTCAATAGAAACAGCAACATAGGCAGGATTTTATAAATACTTAGAAGTTGTGGAAATTTGGTCAGGAGTCCAAATTTCATCAACATAATCAAAAAAAGAATTCCACAGAAAAATCTCTAAATCTCACATTTTATTTGCTCATTTACATTTTTAATTATATCTGTAAACAGTATCTCCACATTATGGTGTGAATGTTTCCCCACACTGCCAGGTATGAGAGAACTTTAAATCTCTTTAATTGTAATGTATTTGTCTTAATGTGTCTTATGTATATAAACTTAGAACTCCTTTTGGTGTCATGTAACCCTACAAACCCTCATAAATATCACTGAAGACATGACCCTGATGTCCTCTCATCAGTTTTCAATAATACGACACACAGTCCTGAACTATGGAGCTCATTTTGTTTAAGTTCAACAGAACATTATTTGAACATATTTATAATTTAGTTCAATTCAGTTTTGTTTTTATGGAAAAACCTCAATCAATCTTTAACATTTTGAAGACTGCATGAGGTAAAGGTAATCAGGGCTTTTTCCTCTTGCCTGCACATTATTTTCCATTGTTATTGTATACCATCTGTTTAATTTGAAATGAAAACAAATACTTAAAACTAAAACTAAGGTACAAGCTAGCTACAAGGATTAGGAAAAATCGCACCAGCCAAAAAGTGATCCCAGATGCAAAATACATTACTAAATTCTTTACTTTAACATTTGTAAATAGTTTTAGGGTGGATTTTTTCCTATTACCTCAGTGTCAGGAAGACAGTTATTCCAATCCTCTGACTGATATTTGGAAGACTTCTTGGCCAACTTGCTTGTTCATGTATTTACTGCTCCCTTATAGGAGATGAAATCTGATAGCTTCTCCTCTGTGTCCAGTTCTGCCATCTATATATAAACACTTTTGACAATGCGGGCTTACACCGTCCACAATAAAATTCAGAGGTTTAACCGCTACAAATCAGCTCATGACACAAGAATATACTGCCCCAATTTCCAATGTTCCCATCCCCGCTGGAGGCAAGTGTATCGTCTGTAGGCTGAGCTATCTGATTCACAGGGTGATGCTTAGAAATTAGTATGAAAATAAAGCTGCCATCGCGTCGAGAATAATCGCCACGGCTTGAAGCCCTCAACCACAGGGGGATGTTTTCTTCAACATGTTTTCTCCTCCGCTCTCCTCTCCTCTCCCATTTCAGAGTTTTCTGGTTAAATGTCAGAAACAATGAGGTCGTGTGATGATTTTATTACTGTAACACTCCATAGCAGGAGCAGGATTGTATGCTCGCACACAGACACACATTTTATTAATGTAAAACTAGAACAGCAGGCATGTAACACATGTGGTTCAAATACAGCGAGCCCTCATGTATTACAATCAGAAACAGTGGTTCAGCGCACACACGCACACACATATGCACAAACCTACACACATCTTCATTCTTTTGTAATGCCTCTCCATTTCTCTCTCAAGTGCACACACACAAACACAGGCAGGTATAGTGAATAATGGCAGGTTTGTGCATCTGGCTGGAATATTGAATTTATTATTCCTGCTGTGGAGGCGAGCAGACCGGATACATATAAGGTTGTTTTGGCGAGACAGATAGATTTGGAAATATTACTCATGTAATCCACATTCCAGTAGAAAACCCAACTCCACCTCTGCCCCCCCCTCTTTTTATTTTACAGCTCAATGGTGTTTACCGCATGCAGCCCAAAGCGTCATTTCTTTTTTTTTTTAAAAGATTTGTGGTAAAACCAAACAGTTTCCCTTTGACACACACATGTGTTTTAATACTGCAGAATGTGGTGTGAAGGGCTTTTCCTGAGAGCCAGGGTCAAGTGAATCACTCAGCACACACTGGAGACAATGCGGCCCATGCAAGAACCACTCTTATATAAACAGATTCATTCTTGTGGCACGTACAAGGATTTGTGGCACAGAGTGTCTGCCTTTCTCCACAACAGGAAAAACACGTTTGACTTGATAATCATGAGAAAAAAGCTACAAATTGAAAGCAAATAACTACAATTATCCAAAACTAATATTCTATTGACATCTTCATCATGCTTGCCAATTTGCCACAAGGTTAAAGAATGGTTTTTGGATCGATTTTATGATTTTTATTGGCCAAACTTGGAGCACTTTTAAAGATGTTTTTTTGGCATGTGGTTGCTGTATTAATATTCTGTCATTTATTTTGGCTCTTGACAGTCTGCACTACTGACACTGCTGAATATGACGCGTTCTCATCTGATGATTTCTGACAGCAGGACTCGAACCACAACAGCGTGATGTTCTTTTTTTTTTTTTTATTTCAGTCAAGAGTCACATTTTTGTGAATGAAATGAACACATCATGATCAAATCTCAGGTGTAATTCATCATATCTGAGGTATGAATACAAAAATGTTCTTGCACGAGGCCCTGCTGTCAGTTGCAGTAAAGAAATGCAAAATTATGCTGCATCTACATTTTATATAAGAATTTATCTGTACATGTGTGGACTTAAACTCTTTCTTGAGTAATAGCAGGTCAGCTTTTCTAGTAGTTTTAGTAAAACTATGCAGAGATTATGCTATTGTGTTCACCTTTGTAAGTACTTTATTGTTGTAGGTGTGTTGTTTGGCAGCCATAAACAACAATGAAAAGGGTTTTCAATGGCAACCATGTTGCATGATGGGACATCAGGGATCTCCCCCCCGTTCTTAGATATATCTTTAAAATGGTCACAAAGAAAAAGTAAATACTGCTACATGGCAGTATCACACTGCATGGGAACCTTTGGCTATATCCATTGAGGGATATTGGAGCATTTCTCATTCCCTCCCTGAAGTCCAGGAGCGGCAACTGTCTGGCAGCTCGCCCACGTTCCAAGCTACAGCTGCGTCGTGTAAGGTATATTTTATTTATCTGCTTTTGCATCTGTGAAGAATGGCGCTATTCATTGTTGTTGTTCGTCTTGCTTGGCGAAATGGCTCAGCAAATGGTAAAAAGAACGAATGGGCCTGTTGTTTCTGAGACAAATAACTCTCACCGAGGTGAAAATATTCTCCACCTCTCTGCTTATTCTGTTTTTTTTTATATTCCCAGCTCATCTCTCCGAGGACCATTTGAGGGTCAAAAGAGGATTTTCAGGGCACTGAGCCGTGGCCTGCTGGTTGTTGCTAATGATGATTTAGGAATTGAAGCTTATTCTTCTGCTGAGCTCCTCCGTAGTCAAGCTGCATAACAGGGGAAGATAAGTGCCAGTCATTCTAAATGTACACAAATATGTTTTATCTGGTATGACTGCTCGACCTGTGATGCACACCACATGACAAATAGAAAAGACAAAGTGATTTTCTGCTGAGCGGACTGGAGTCAGTGATTCATTTTGTAGCTTAGTTGAAATAATGGTATGGTAAACAATGCGTCTGCACACACACACACACACACACAAAACATGCAAATCCATATCAGCTATAAACAAATCATGATTTGTGTTTTTTCATTTCATTTGTGCTTTCTGCGCCGCAGACAGACACAAATTATGACACAACCTGATTCCACTTGATCAATTCTGCCAACATAAACACATCGGGGGTGTTTTTAGCTTTTTTTTTTTTTTTTTTTAACAAAAACAAATCTGAATTTTTAACACTGGCCCCAAAGGTGCCACAAGAGGATGCTCAGGATGTTTTGGGCAGTTAAAAGTGAGAAAAACAATTATCGTTCAAGTTCAGGGTTATTGTCACAAGTACAGTGAAAGCTTCTTCTCCTGCTCTCTCATCCTTTGTTTACATACATAAATACAGAACACAACAACCCTCACAGACTGGAGCTGCGCAGCTGGAGCCTCTCAAAGTGATGACAAAATAAATAAATGGTGGGAGTGGAGAGCCTGAGTGCCAAAAATGGTATTTTTCTGTAATCAGATTTTCACCCACATCTTCACATAATTATTTAGTTAATCAAATTCCTGTGTTATTATCCTTTGAGATTTTTAACGTTCACATTAAATTATTTAACACCTAATTCCTGTATCTTAGACGGCGCTGAAACATTTTCTTTGTTTATTTGAATAATCAGCAGAAATTTAACTAATCAATTAATGGTTCAAGTCGCGTTTTTATTCTTGTTCCAGCTCCTCAAATTATATTTACAGGCTTTCTAATATAAAATTTGATGTCATGTTTGGCTTTGGGAACTTGTCATCTACATTTTTTACTATTTCCTGCTGTTTTATAGATTAAATATTTATTAGATTAAGCAAATGGATGAATCAGCTCATTAATCAATAATGAAAATAAAGTGTAAGTTGGAGCTCTAATGAGGTCACACAGAGTAACATTCACAGGATCTCTCAAACACACAGCTACACGCAGCCTATTGTCACCATGCTACACCTCCATAAAGACACATACACAAAGTTACACACACACACACGCAGTCAGTACAGCTCATTGCCAATGATGTATGTGTCCAATAGAGACAGTATTGATTACCACTACGTGGCAACAATAGATGGCTTACTGTCAGCTGTGAAATATCCTGTTGTTTGTTTGTGTGTATGCGTGTGTGAGCGTGCGTGTGTGTGTGTGAGTGAGAGAGTGTATCCACCGTGTGAAGATAGTTTAATGTATAGTTAACTTTGTGTGTGTTTTTGTGTGCGTGCTTTGTGTCCTCTGTTCACCTCGTCCTATAACTATAAATACTGTCTGTAACTGACTCATACTGTCCAACACACACACACACACACACGCACACACACACACAGCCATAACTATAATTTGTGTCTAACTGCATCACCCTGTCCAAGGTACCAAGATATTTATACACACATTCCCTCAACATACCAAATTAACTGCTCCTACACAACTCTCTGTCTCTTTCTAACACACACACACACACACGCAGTCAGCTGTAATATAGAGAATAAATGTGTGTTTGTGTTTGTGTGTGTGTGAGCTGCCTCATACGGTGCATAAAGCAGGTCGTTACTGGTCACAGGTCCGCTGCTGGTGGACTTTCATCTGAAGGGAGTCTCAGACTCTGGCAGGGAGGCTGAGGTCGGGGACAGTTAAAATACCCAGAGCCATTTACAGCATATACGGGGACATTAAAGGAGATGTTCTCCCTAATATAAAAACCCACACACTCTATATACACCAACGGGTAATTAGGGGGTGCAGCTGACAGGTGAGTGATGCTGCTCTTTGTCATTTCACCATAGGGAAGCTGTTTTTTTATCAATTAGCATCATCAGTGTTCATCAATTCTGTCAGTTACTGTGTTATAGCGGCCATCAGAGACAAAGCAGCTACTGTGTGGACAACAACAAAACTGCATACCAATGTATGTCCTGTTACTTCTTCTTACCACATGGAGAATTCCATTTTATTGTCCTAATTTTAGACATCGTTCCTGTTATGACTCGGGACATTTTAAGCCCAAAGGATGCCTTAAAACAGACTTTCCAACTCACTGTCTTGTTGGTTACACCCGCTTTGCTGGTTGATGTGGTTGATTGAAGGCCTGTGGCTTCTTTTAGTTGACAAGATCAAAGCACAAGTCTAATGTTAGAGTGTGTTAAAAGAAATAATTAAAAAGCAAAGTCAGTACCACAAAATACTGATCAAGGCTAAAAAACTGTGTGTGTCATGGATTCAAAAAAGCTCAGATAACAAAAAAGTAGCTGAAAGACTTATCAGCAGTGTTGAGGGTAACGTTAGAGTACTTTAATTACTTTTTTCGTGTAACGTAACGCGTTAGTTTCATGTCTTAAGTAACCTTTATTAAAAAAAAAAGTAAATTTTTTTAAAAGGTAATCCGTTACTTTAAGAATTTCTCTGGATAAGGAAAGAAAAATTCCGACTGCAGCCTTCTTCAGGACAGCATTTGAATCGTGGAAGTACGCACATTATTTTCAACTCGCCAGCGAAAAGGACAAGAACAACATAACGGTAAAATGCACTCTGCGTTGGTGAAAAGCTTCTGTCAACCACAAAAAATCCACTTCCAATTTAAAAAAAACATCTTGTATCCAAGCTGACTGTCTTTCCTTTTATTGTTATCCTGCAGAGTTAATTTGGTTGGATGACTGACGTTATTCATTGTCAGGACGTCTCGCTGCATTTAAAGGAAGCTGTGTGTCTGTGTCAGTTCAGTTGCAGCATGTGTGAGGTGCTGCAAACGGCTTTTAATTTTTGGTAACGCATGAGTACTCTAATGCGTTACTTTTATTCATAGGTAACGCTGTAACGTAATGGATTACTTTCAATTGATGGTAACGTTGTAACCTAATTAACTACTTTCCAAAGTAACTATACCCAACACTGCTTATCAGCCCACACACCTCAAATGAATCTCCTTTGTTTGTTCTGATTTTTAGTCAGTGTTTTTGTTGAGATATTTTTGGAGTGGAGTCCAGTGGGATGAGCAGTCAAGACCATCGCATAAAAATAAAACATCCCCAAAACTTGTTATCATAAAAGAAAGTAAAACTCAAGTTGTAAAATTCAGCGGTTTCCTTCAAACTCTGTTTTGTTTTTGTTTTTTTCTTTTGTTGAAGTCTTTGGAGGTGAATTTAAAATAAATGGAAAAATTCACCCAAAGACATTTAAGTCAGGTCAGGTCAAGTTAAAGGCTGCACACACCCATGGTGCAATCACTTATTTTGCTTGATTTGACCACTTCTCAGGACTGCGTTGGTGTGACTGGCATCTAAACTAATGATGTGGCCGCATCAGATGTTTCAAAAATTACTCACGTACTGAAGCACAAAGGAAGTGGAATGGCAAATATGTGGGTATCGTGGAGTGTGGGACCTAGCAAGGCTAACAATAGCTTGCCACAAGTACTGCTTTGTACCAGTTTGACCAAGTTTAAACCAGTCACAAGTTAAATCCAAAAAATCCCACAAAGGATACATGTATTCAGAATACACATGACCCCTGTTTTTTTTTTTTTTTCCAACCACAACATCAGCTCAATTTTCAAATTGTTTGTCAGAGTAAAAGGGCAAGAGAAAATCAAAGGTCCATATAATTCATTTCAGTTTTCAAACTAGCAAACGTACTCCACCTCGGGATTTTCTGGTTATGCAACAAAACAAAACTCAAAGCAAGGTAGTGGAGTCCAGTGGGATGAGCAGTCAAGACCATCGCATAAAAATAAAACATCCCCAAAACTTGTTATCATAAAAGAAAGTACCAACCACAGTTCACTTCACTTAACACTTCACTTAACAAACAAAACTCCACAAACACTGAAGAAAATCGTCACTGGGCTTTTGCAGATAAGTCTCCAGAAAGATGTTGGATCCTCGATCCTCAACAGATTCCCAGGAACGATGAAAGGAGATGATTTTGCAGGTTCAGGTGAACAAAGTGGAGGTCGAACTTACCTTTCCTTTTCTTGGCGGCATCAGATGCCATACTGCACAGGTAAATCATTCAATCAATTCTCATTAACATCACTACTACAGCAAACCAGCCAATAATTTGCATGTAATATCTCACAGTGCAGTTATACTATAAACAGGAACATACACTACTCACTATGCTCACTCGAGATAGGGAGCCAATCAGAGAGCGGGGAGGGGTGGAAAGATGATGACGTGTCGTACTCAACAAACGGAAGCTTGTAGTTTGTTTGAGAGTGTTTACGGATCCAATTCAACATGACATAATGCATGACGACAGTAATCGTCCGGTGCCATTGTTTAATCATATTTTGTTTTGCCTTCTGTTTTCGCTGAGACTGGGAAAAATGATAGCTTTTCCTTCTTGTCGAATTTCTGACACGATTGGCTATGGGCTATGTATACGCTAAATGATAGACATTCGTAACGCCCAATAAACGGCCATGGCAGTGGTTAACCACACCTCCCCTACGTGAAATTGAGTAGGTGGTATATCTCACTTGTGATATAGTCTGGGAATAGCCAGGCTAGTGATAAATGGCTTTTGAATGTGGCTTTTGCGACAAAGTATTTAGTCTGTGGAATCTGTGAAAAACTGAAAAATCTCCATAGAGATATTTTTATCCAGTCATATGCAACAAATGTACTACATCTGGACAACAGAGAACTGTGAGGTTTTTCATCTTTTGGTGTTCTGAGATGATTATATGCTTTTGGGGAATTGAAGCCCCAGGTAAGGAAGGCTCCCTGAGGTTCACACTGTGCTAGAATGTAAGGGTGGATTTAATGATCCCTGTCATTTGGCAATATGTAGCAGAGGACTCAAGATGATAAATCCAATGTGATCCAACTCACTGATATGTCAACATCCAGCAGCACAGGAACGTTGCCTCACAGATGCAGGTAAGCTACCCTGACCTCTGACATCTGTCTGTGGAGGGGACAGAAATGTTGAACTTCAATAAAGCGATAACTGCAGTCTCTCATTATGTCATCCACTATCCAATAATCTTAACTCATTGAAGAGTTGAGAACATAAGCAAGTCTCTCTTTAAGCTTGGAAACAGCAGAACAAGGCTATCTTTATTTTATTATGCCATCAGGACATAAATCCCCAAGCTGTGAGACAAATCCTTAAGCTGCTTCAGTGGTGGTGAAAAGGAAGAATGAATTTGTGGTCAAAGTGGCAACACCCAGTGTGATTTTATGAGGATATGGGCACATTTTTCTGGTTCACGCCTGTTGGCTCTACAATGACATCAAACTCAATCATGGATAACAAAGTCTAGGTGATAGTGTTGGTCTATGAAAATGTTGTAACACAGAGAAATACAGATGAAGGACTCAGAGACATTTGAAGGAGTTTCAGGCTGATGTCAGAAGACTCAAACATTCAGACATGGCTTTGAAATGACTTATCAGTGTCCTTGGTATGTGTCAGATTAGTTTGTATCTTTGTTTCCATTAAGAAAAACATGGTTACTTCTGCCGATGGAAGAAGGAAAGTCAAAGCAACTTTTATACTGGGGTAGTAGACAGAGAAGAAAGAGATTGGGTTTGGCATGTCCAGTGAATCAGACTTTGAGGGAACAAAGAGAATACATCATCATTTTAATGGCTAGAGAGGGAAAAAGAAAATGGGACTTTTGCTGTTGGAAGTTGTCAGCAAGTTGTTTTATATGCTACCCTTAGATTCCTCGACCAAAACAGCAATTCCCACCTCGATAGGCCGTTTCCACTGCAGACATTTTAAGTTGTCACAGCAAGAAAAGCACAGGTGTTACTAATAACATTAACAATGGCTCCCTTCTATTCAAGTGTCCAAATAAGTCATGACAGTGTGAGTCAGTTTGCACAATGCAGAAACTGAGGCAGCTAAGGAATTCAACCATAACTCACTTCATTATTTACGCCTGTGCTCGTCCTACACATCAAATATGTCTTCATTGAAAAAGGCCTATGGCAAGGGCATGCTTGCAACATTTTATCAAGTTTGACCGATGAAAACGCAAACAACCGCTGACATGCTCATATGATAAGAGAAAACAGGTGTGCTTCTCCTGCACTGAAACTCGAAGTTACTTTCTACTTGAAGAAAATATATATATTCTTAAATATATTTGCCCCACCCCCCAAAAAAATATTTATTTAGTAAAATAGCGGCACTCCAATAATGAAAAATGTCATGTTTGATGATTTTATTGACAGCTAATGGATGTTAGTATGATCACGAGGCTTCCGCTTAATGAAAACATTAGCTCACTTTTTCATTTTCATCAGCGCGCTGCCTTTTTTTCCCATATGTCAATCAGTGACGCGTCACTGCAACCTTAGAACATCTGATAAGTGTGAGACATTCTCATGGAACAGGAATATTTGTCTTTTCTATCACTTGTGTTGGCTAACAATAATCTGGTTTATGTAATTTCTAAAAAAGTCTTTAAGCTCACGTGCAGTGATTTCTTTCACTTTCTTCAAAAAAAGAGTTAATGCACATAAGATGTAAACGCACACTGACGTGTAATCAGGTGAATGACGTGTCTGTCATTCCCACTCTGTGACTCATACACCTGTTCTTGTCATATGTCCCATGACCCCACACACCACCAACTATTTGACTGATTTTGGTGAAACTGTTGTTTTCTGGTTTTCCCTCTGATGTCCTCCGGCTTTTCCACCTCACCTCTGTGATTTACAGAGCCTCCTGATGGACAGTAAAGTAAACTGCTGTGAAGTGTACCTGGTGTTAGCTAATGTTAGCTCAGTTTATTAGGTGGGTTGTCCCGACTGTGAGCTCAGAGCACAGAGTGGGAGTGTTAGTGTTTGTACCACAGGTGTTTGGACCACTGGAGAAGAGGAGGATTTCAGGCCCAGGTTCTGGGTTTCTGTGGCTGGGAAGTTTGTGGCTTTGGCCTTTCTGTGTGGAGTTTGCAGTTTCTTCCCGTGTCTGTGTGGGTTCTCTCTGGGTACTCCGGCTTCATCCCCATAGTCCAAAGACTCAAAGCTGTGAATGTGATTGTGAATGGTTGTCCGTCTCTTTGTCTGAGCCCTGTGATGAACTGGTGACTCTTGTCAGCTGGTACAAATTGATGAATGAATGAATATTTGCATTTCAAGAAGACATTCAGAATTAAAAGATGTTAGTGGCGTATAATTGATGATGTTGTCCAGGCTATTGTGCTGTGAGAAGTGTGGTCTAACAGTAGCAATAAACTCAGCTACACTAGAAAAAACACAGACAAGCAACACAAGCCTCTGCAGATCATACAAAGACCAGATCAATCCCCACTCAAAGGAATTTGTCCACTGGTACTGTAAGAGTTTCAGAAAACATGGCCTGTAGCTTGAGGAATGAAAAGAATTTTCTGAGACACTGTGAAAAGTAAAGCAAAAAATTTAAAACAGAAAATAGATTTGTCCCGAAACATCAGCAGTTCTTCCCTGCAGACAATGAAAACCCAAATCTAACCAACCAGAATCACCTTTTTTGTAGTTACAATAGTTAATTGATTATTTCATTTTCTGATGTTTTTTTCCCCTTTGCTCTTCATATAAAGTATAATCATATCTAAAAATATTAAAAGCAGTTTCAGTGTATTTTCTGACCCTTAAGCCAAGAAAGGATATTTGAAATGAATCAAATACAACTAAATTAAAATAGAATAAATTGAGCTGATATATCAAAAAGGGAAAGAATGAGGGCAACAGAGAGCAGAAAAGACACAATGAAAAAAACAAAAAAGAATTAAAGAAATGAAGAGGGACAATACACTGATTAACCGTGCAGCTGAGTAAAGTGGTAACCGTAAATGTGATTCTTCTCAATTCATCAAAAGAAATAGATTTTTCTTTGTTATCAATTATTTAAAAAGTCATTAGTAATTCAAGACTATAAGAGACAAAGTGGTTTTATTCTGGAGATATGAAAGCTGACTGTTCGTGATTTGCTGGAAGGACTTTTACTGTTTTTTTCCCGCTCCATCACAACTTCACTGTAACACTGTTGAAGTTGAGTGTTAAAAAGAGCTTGTACTATTTATATATTTCACTTTCAAAGAAAATTGGAGGAACATTTCATACTTTCATACATAATCAACCCATCTCTGGCATTTTTATATTTTCCCACAATTTAATACTCTCTTCTTCCAGACTCTCTTTCCTCACTTATTTGTCTTTTACTCTCTCACTACTTTCAAATTGCAAATGTTTTCAGGTGCTATATCCAGTTTAGTTTGATAATCACAGTATTACCAAAGAGAAAAAAAGAGGTGTTGGAAGATACAAAAATAATTTAAAAAAAAGAGCCGACACTGAGCGTGGAAAGGTTAATTGAACAACTTGTAATACTTTGTCTGCTTTGTGTGGGACAATCTTCCCTACCTACTCAGATGCACAGACAAATAAACTAAATCAAATGAATTCATTGTCTCAGAGGCAAGCTTTCAGATGCACGTGTGAGCTGACATTGCGTGACCAACGAAAACATTTCAATTTCTTTCAAAGGAGTCTGGTATCAAAGTCAAATGTTGCTCTGGTCTTGAGGAAATGTGGAGTTGATAGTTTAAAATGGAAAACACGCTCTGTTTCTTTCTTTCTCATTTTCTGTGCCATCATCGAACTCATGAGTATTCAACATGCATTCTTTCTTTTTTGTTTTGCATTCAAACAGGTCTGTAATTTACGGAGGTTTTATACCTTGAATAGTAACAAAATGTAGTATGAGGGGGCAGTTACAGCTGCTAATGAGCGAGAAGACCAGAGCTGACTAAACTGCATGAACAGCAATTCAACAGATGTTAAGTATCAAGTTTAAAAAAAATTAATAAGGAAGAATACTTCATTACTCTAAGCCAAGTCTCTTCTCTCTGTCTCTTGTGTTCTCACAAATTTTAGTGCTGAAACATCTGTTTACACTATTAAAGGCTTCAAATCATTCAGTGTGCTCCAGCCACCCTTTTCCCCAAACAAAATAGAACACATTTCTCAAATATTTCAACCCGTTTCTCAAAAAATGATGAAAAATGCTCACCAGGCCTACAACAAATTTGCATTACCAAACACATTTTGTGGGATATGTCAGGTTGTCTGGATTACATCAAGGTTTTGAGGATTTCTGTTGAACCAATAGTTACAAACTGTTACATGCCAGCATACATAACCACGTTTTCCGCACAGCATTTTCATGGTTATATTTCGGCAACTAAAAGCAAAAAAAAAGAAAGATGGTGGTAATTCTGAAAAAGTCAGGATTGAATGTATTGACTTTCTACAGTCTTTCTTCCCACCTGTTTTAGTATGTAACAACACGTTGAATTCAGGAAGTGAATCCCAGGACGTGGTGTCAAAGGTCTGCTCTTTATTCATCCAGATATCCACCTCATCTCCCCCCTGACTTCTGAGGAGGAATCACGCTTTCTGGGTTGTAAATTCATTCAAAATGTATCATTTGTTGTATTTAAATGTACCTTGTAGGACAGAGGGTTGTTTTCCCGTCCAATCCAACCCTCATTTTCCTCTTGTATTTACACAAGAACCAATCATTAATCAGCATGCCCTTTACTAACCCCATTAGCTGCACCTGTAGCGAGCCTCCTGTGAAGGAATCTTCTTTGCATCGGAGTTGAAATGGTGGAGTGTTCTCCGTGCCACTCTTGGGCCATCTGCAAACCTAAGGGAGGCCACAGGTCACAGCCTGTGCCTCTTCCAAAGCAATAAGTTAAACTCTGTGTCCGTTCTCTGTCTCATTGGCTGACTACACAGAGCAGCTGGGCCGATAAGGGTGAGCTCGAACTTCTCTGTGCCACTTTGTTAAGAAACCAAGGTTAAGATAAATCTAACAGACAGACTGACTGCCTCGCTCTTAGAATGCATTGTACGTGACTATGCGATCCAGTGTGATTTAGGGTACCTTAGGTAAGCGTAGTTCCTTGTTTTGAACCAATTGAATCGTCACACAGCTGTCTGAGTTATAAGCCTTATTTGGATACGAGTAGATCTTGTGCGTCTAAGTTAAATGTCACCATCAGCATATACACAGTGATTCACTTGAACAGCTGATGTCCATTCTCCTCAGTCAAGCTTCAATGAGTGCTGCTGTGTAAGTCATTGCTGTCTCCTGAGAACTTCTTCAAACTGTGGTGAAGTGTCTCTGACTTCCTTCACACCCCCTACTGCTTAAGATGATGAAGCAACCACGATCAGCAGCATCATGATAATGTGGAAGTCATATTCAATTATTTCTAGACCAAAACAGATGATTATTGGCCACAGTATCTCCAGGTAATAACAAAGAAAAAATCATCCATCTAAACCCACAAGGTCATCTAACAGCCAAGAAAACCTGCATCCTGGACGCAGAGGCTACATCCTTTACAAAACAGACAATTCTCCATGATGTATTATACCAGTACTGTTATTTGAAATGACCCCAATCATTTCAGTTCAATAACAGCAAACAAGAATTTGAAACAATCAAAACCTACTTGACTTTCCAATATCATGTCTAGCACAGGCCATGAGGATTTATGTGCTGAAAACAGAGCGGGTGAGTGGTTCTGAAAGCTTTAATGAGATGCTTATGAACGGCTAAATGGATTTGCATGCTGCTACGCTCACGTTATTCAACCTAGCATTCAGTTAAGCTGCTTCTTTTTTTTTTTTCTCGACATCTGGCGGCAAGGGTTTATATCCCTATTTTATAAGAGTGGAGACAATTGAACCTGAGTAATTACTGAGGTAGAAGTGTAAGCAGCAATCTGGGGACGTTATTAAGCAGCAAAATAAACAACAGACTGATCAACATCCTTAATGAGCACGTCTTGGGTAAAAAACGGTTTGACCACGTCAATAGGAGCACACCCTCATTAGCAAATAAGCCCACTCTTTTTTTTCAGATTTAAGAAAATAAAAAAGAAAAGAAGCACTTGATTTATTTTGGCATGTTGTTCTGTAAATATTTCTGGGCTGAAAACAGATGTGCAATCAAAATTCTGAATGAAGACTGAATTAAAGAGAAGAAAGTGTCAATCATTGTCTTCAACGATGCCTAGTTTTTAGATAAATGAGTTAGCGGTTCGGCTAGTCCAATCTAAGCCTCCTGAAGCCTGCCTCTTGTAGTGAAATGTCTGTTCCATGCAGATAGCCAAGTGTTGCTGTCCCCCATGCATCACAGAGAGATTGTTGACTGAATCAGCTGGAGCTGTGTGACTAAAATGGGACAGTGGCTGTAAATCTGGAAACACAGCAATATTGACAAACTAAAATGATGATCTGAGACACGAGTTCACTTCAGCCTTGAGCTCTCAACGAGCAAAACCAGCCTTGGTCTCATAATCAGGGCGTCAGGGAGTTACTTACAGCTTGGCAGTAAATATACAGTATGAAGAGTAAAGGCTCGTAGCTCATGACGAAAGTTTAGTACAAGTTCTGTTATTCTGACGATCCATCTTCCCCACAGCAGTGTTTTTTTTTATTATGTACAACCTTCAGCAACCAAAGCCGTGACTCTTTGTTTTTTAGCTCTCTATCTAACGTAAGTAGAGTGTATGTGTGAGAGTGCATATACTTAAAATAAGCAGGTTTTTACATATACATCATTTACAGGATGTACAGTTGCAAGGGGGTATGTGTGTGTGTAGGTCATTCGAGTTTCGAGCAGATTGCCGTTGGATTTATCTACTGCTCTGTCACCTTGCTGCTTTGACCCAAAAATTTACAACTTTACAGCCTTGGGCTGTCTATGTGTGTGTGTGTGTGTGTGTCTATGTGAATTGTGTGTATGTTTTCCTCCATCTTCACAGGACAAAATGCTGCACCTCGTTTGAGATTAGGGGTTTGGGGTTACAATGAGGTAAAGATAAGGGATGGTTACAGTTGAGGTTAAAGGCAGGGGAATTAATATTAGAGAACGTTCCCTGTATGGGAAGCAAATCATTGAAAATGTTTAAAAGAAAGTGTGTGTGTGTGTGTGTGTGTGTGTGTGTGTGTGTGTGTGTGTGTGTTCTCTGGATATAAGAGGAAGGATTTGAAATGGAGATTAAATGAGAAGACAGATGGAGAACGAGAGAGGGGGGTAAAAAGTAAGCGAGAAAGGGGGAAAAGAAGTTGTTGAAAACTTTGAATCAGATAATAAAATTCAGCTCTATAGCTTTTTTTCATATAAATTATTCGCAGGAAGAGAGCTACAGGGAAGGAGGGCGAGAAACAAACAAAACAAGATAGAGGAGAGAATAAAAGAAGGATACATGCTTGCATAGATATGGTGCAATACCTTCCACTAAAATCCAGCCAACCATGACACTCCATCAGAATGATGCAGCGCTGCCTGAAACTAACACATTGACAACCAGCAGGTGATTTTTCACTGTGAAGCTAACTTTCTAACCTCACTGAACTCTAACAGCGGTTTCAACAGTTTCTATAAACTTAGAAACTTTTAAAGAGCCAAAACTGGAAGATGGAATATTGGAAAGCTACTTCTGGTCTGTGGATGTCCGATAAAGTGACACACCACTGGACAAGTGTGAGGAAGTGCCAACTCCCTCCCTCACTGTTTGCCGGGCCATCTTTGTAAGGAAAGATGGCCAGTCTCTTATAGATACATCTTAAAAAACATGATGCAATGTAGAGAAAACATGTTTTCAGTCCTTTGTGTAGGCCAAAGCAGGTGCTTTAAAAGGGAGCACACCTCAACAGGTATCCTTTTATGGGATCTATGAGTGAATGGGTATTACTTTCATTGGATGATCATACTGTATGTGTGGAAATCTCAGTTAATTATTTTATTATTTATTTTCAAACCGTATTTTTGTTTCTGGATTGCAGAATTCAATATGAATTTGTTGGTTTGAGCAAATCAAGAAAATTCCGTTTTTTAGGAGAGGCAGCCTGTCAAAGCATACCTTATATCTTTGTTGAATGATTTGGGTGAATTTTTGTTTGGTGACTGAATGAGTCAGTCTGTTTTTCTGCACACCTCCTGGCCAGCGTGATGCTTTTGTCTTCCTTCTGACCCTGCACCTCTATTTGCAAGTTTCATAATCACTAAAAAGCCTGCAAATGATCGTTCAACCACAGTGATAAAAATTGTAAAAACCCAACTTGCAAATTTGCAGCAGAAGAGCGATTTAATCATTCTTAAGCCAAATGTTTAGAAGCAACAGGATTGATTGCTTAGAGAGTGCACTAAATAATGAAAATATGTTTAATAAGTTAAAACCTAAAAGAAAAATCTCCAAGTGCTTTGATTAAAAAGTACAAAAAGCCAATGAATTCTGATTGATTATACATAAATTTACATCTAAAAGTAATAAAAGCATCTTTAGGAAGTGCTTGGGAGTCCATAACAGGACAGAAAAAGTTGGTAAAAAGTACTGAGGCCTTTTTCTAAAAGAATCCAATGTTCAGGGCCAGGGAGCAGCTAAGCTGTAGGTACACCCTGCCACAGTACAGAGCTCAGTGCTGGAGGGTCAAAAAGTCATCAGATCTGAGTTAGTGGAGGGAGTTTGGGAGTTTTAGGTTGTTTCAGGTAGGCTCTGCATTTCTACAGTTACACTGATGAGTCAGGGAAGAATTTTAAACTCTGTCCTGAGGTGCAGTGGAGGTTGTGACGAAGATGATGATGGTTTTTGCTCTCTCATTAGGACTTCAGCATTGTTCGTTTGCTTCGTCCTGGCATGTATCCCAAAGAACAGAGAAGAGTGCCATGCAATCATCCAATCTTGGAACAGCTTCTTATTTGCTTCTTCTGAATAATGTGTACTTTTAAAACTTTTCTTTTACCTCTAACAACTAAAGGTTGCTACTTTTTTCCATTCCTTCTCCATTTTGGATCAGTATTACTTAACAGTGTTGTAGTACTTAGTACTGAAATCCCAAGACTAGCCTCAAGACCACTTTTTGAAGTGCTCTGTCTCTTGACTTGACTCACTTTTCTAATTTGTTACTGTTAACAGCTGTTACCGCTCTCCATCCTGCTTAACACGCACTTCAAGAAAGTGAATGCAGGAAGCTGTGTCTGTGAGGAGATGTCAGCCGAATGTTCTTCAGAGTTCAATTAATCAATTAATTTGCAAAACAGCATCCAAAGGAATCACACCTCACCCAAAGAAATTGGGAACATATTAGCTAATAGGTGGGCTTTATATATACTGGCTGGTCTTGGCTCGGTCTTTATGCCTCAAAGTTTTGGTGTTGTCTTGGCCTCAATGCACTCTGGTCTTGGTCATGACTTTGTCTCAGTTTAGGTGTTCTTGACTAAAACACTGACTCAACACTTAAATATTGAAAGATAGCAATATCATGCCCAATGCACCATCCATTCCAAAAGTAAGGGTTAGTGAAAGCATTCAGAGATGGCCTGAGGGCTGCTGACACAGAAAAAAATGAGAGAAGTGGAAGAGGAAATAAGAAAGGGAGAGGAAGAGGAAACTTCGGAGAGGCAAAATGTAAGGAAAACAATAGGAATGAAGGGATGAGAGTAAAATGTGAAAAATCGATGGATCGAGGACGAAGACAAGAAGTCAAATCTTTGGAAATCCTGGTGCTTCATCACTCGATTCTTTGTGTTCTGGTGGGTGTATGTTCATGTGCCTACAGTATAGTGTGTCAGTATGTGACAAAAAAAGCAGATAGTTGTCTTGTATTGGTCCACTATATTCTCTCAAATCTTTCAGAATTTCAAGCATTGTCTTCAATATTTCATAAACTCATTTACACTAACTCAAAAACACGCTCATCTCAACTTTTGCATTTGATGCGCTGCAGTGCTGTTTTTTTTTTTTTTTTAATGTATTCATTTTATGACTTTGACAAAAAAAATATTGCTATTCAAATGAGAGAGAGATTACAGAATGGCATTGATTGACACAAAGTTGAGGTTTTAAAACATAAATCATCACCCAGCCAGTAAGATTTGTTAAAGTGAGAGGGGTGCAACTTCAGCCAGATATACCCCCAAATTTCCATCACTGACTACCACAGTGAAACTGGAGCCAATATTTGCAGCCTCCATTTGGCCCTGCTGTGATTTAAGTGGAGGATGTGTGAAATGAGATTATGTACTTGCTAACAACATGGAGCACAGAGACACTAAGAGAAAAAATTGGCATGAAACTAAGTGTTTTAATGAACTGGAGGGAAAAGGAATGCTAAAGAACATTGAACTGTAGGCTCAATTAAAAATGAAACAGCAATGTATTTTCCTCTTCTCAGAGGAAGTAATAAGTAAATACGACACATATTTAGACCTAAAATTATAACATTTTTATATTTTATATCAGTGTAAGCATTAAAATACCTACCCTTCAGGCTAAATTACTTTCAATACTGATTAATCTGATGATTATTTTCTTGATAAATTACAGTAATTCACTGTTAAGTTTCTAAAATGTCAGAAAAAATCATCATCACATCTTTAAACAGCTTTTTCTGTCCAATCAAAAGGGCAACCCTAAAATTTACTACCACATAGGACAAAGAAAAGATAATCCTCACAAATCAGAAGCTGGTAACTAGGATTGGCATTTATTCCCCCAAAAATAAATGAAATGATTAATTAATTGTACTCAGTCAGAACATTTGCAGATGAATTTTCTGTTAATTGCCTCACAGTTTCAGCTCCAGAATGAATTAAAAATCTGAATGAAGAGCTTCAACTAAATGAACAAGTAAACAAATATTTCACTAGCATGGACCACACCATCAACAAGATACGTTAAAATTATTTATTGACAAAATGAATGATTGCAGATGAGGTGTGATCTTGTGAAGTTCTTGGGTCTGATGCTGCAGTGTGGCGAAGCTTCAGTAGGGAATCCGCCGTAGCACCCGGGCATGACAGACCCCCAAACCGCTTCCGGGTTACTTGGAATGGGACTGTCACAGCCTGCTCTGCCCCTTCCCTGCACTGCCGCTTAGCCACACCCTTCATCAGCTGAACTGCTTCCACCGGCTGCTCTCACCTGCTCATCTCCAATCAAGCCAGTATATATGCAGCTTCACCACTCTCACTCTTTGCCAGATTGTCTTTGCTGACTCTCCAGCACTTGTTTCCGGTCTGCTTACCTGGTATCGACCAAACTTGCCTCCGACCTTTGCTACACGTCTCTGCCCCGGTAAATCCACCAGCCTTTTGTCCCTGACTACGAGTATTGCCTGCCTTTTTTCCTGTTCCTTGCCTGCCTGTGGTTGGGTGGCATCCTGCTCAGAGAGGAGACCCACCTTGCCTATTCTACTGACTCCATCTCAAGGTCTGGATCCTAACCCAGTCCTCATCTGAACCATAGTCCAGCCAGAGTTTCACCAGCAGTGAGTTTGCTCCATTTCCCCCTCATCATACTCGTTGAGCCTGTTGAGAACTTTAGGACTAATGTCTGCTCACAAGTCCCACACATCCATTACCTGCCATACTCACCTGGATCTACTTATCTGTTACCATCTTCTGGTTTGCTGTATTCCTGTGATAGTCTGCGACTGTAAAAGGACACTTGGTTCATTTGTGCTGCAACTGGGTTCATTCCATACCCATTACAGAGACAGTGTGGATCTGAAGACTTGAGTTCCGATCAAATTCAGCGATGATCAGGGATTCTATGCAGAGAGCCAAAGAGACTGCTCAGGTTCTGAACGGGTGACTGGAGTAGCAGATAAGAAGAATGCTGGACAAGGAGATTACATGCATGTGATTGTCTGGACTTGGAAGGAGTAGGCGTAGGTTAGATTTTGAAGAGAAGACAAATATAAACTGACCGGGTTAACAGTATGGTATGATGAGACTTTAACTACTATGGAGTCATGTGGCAATTAAGATAGGTAAGAAAAGCAGGTCTATCGAAGTGGGTCTATGTGAAGGGTAGAAACTCTAGGACAGAACTCAAATGACTTGAGAAACCAAATAATTATTATGATATCGAACGGATGACTTGGACATATAGTGTGTCTGTGGCAAGGATTTCAAGCAGCTCTTGAATAAAAGCGCTCTCTAGGAGAGTGAAGAGAAGTTAATGCTGGTAAGTTAACTAGACTGTGTGCGTGATGGCCAGGGTTAGAGACCAAATGATGGAAGGGTTATGTTGAACTGAAAACAGCAGCTGTTGATGATGACGAGGAGTATGGGTAAGGTTTTATAGTTTGGACCTTAGCAGAGAATGGATGAGAAACAGGAAGAACCACAGTGATGGAATGATTGGCCAATATGTGCTGATCGTATTAGTGTGTAACACAGTGCCATATTAGGGATTGACGACGTGGGCAGACGACGTAGGCAGGCGTTGTAGTGACTTGTCGATTAGTGTATGAGGACAGACTTGCTAAAGCGTTCGTGGCAGAATAGCCAGAATACAGAATAGCAGTGGCTATTATGCGGTAGATTTCAAAAGCTGGTATCTTGGTTTATACTTGCGAATTGTTAGGAACCCCCAAAATTGACAGAAGGAGCAGCATCTACATGGGTGAATGCTGTGTGAGTAAGACATGTCAGGCACTAGCATCTCAGTGTGGGAAACAATGTTAGAGGATCCTGCTATGGACGTTTGAACGGCTGTGGGCACTGGCATCCCAGTGCCAGGAGCCCAAGCTACCTGCTATGGTCATTTGAAGCGGACAGCAGAGAGTGCTGACCTCCCGGTGCCAGATGCCCCCGCCGGAGTCAGCTGCTGTGGTTGCTGCAGGTGGACAGACGCATGGTGACGTCACATGCGTGCGTGTGGACATACGTGAGGGTAGAAAGTGATTTGACCTTTAACGACGGGGAATGCGTGAATTGGCAGACGGAATGCTGAACACATTTGATTGTATTGTTGACCCTGTGTTACTAGCACATGACGAATAAACCTGAAACTTCGATGGCTTGACGGCAGAGCACCATGTGATGATGTCACACGAGTATGAGTGCGTTCGTACCTGCGTACATGAGGGGTGAGAGGTGAACCTGGCGGGATATGGCCCATGAAAGAGATTGAGCGGAGGTTTGCTGGACTGACTCGCTTCTTGAACGGCTTTTGGATTATGGGAAGAGGAGCCTCGTGCACGGAGGCCAAGGAGAAGTTTTCAGCTTCTGTTGCTGGATCTGCTGGCGTGTGTCGATAGAAACTTTGGATGCGGCCGTCCTGGTTTCGCCTGATTATCCTCTGATGGACAGTGAGGCGAAGTTCATATTCACGATAAGGTGAGTGAATGAATGAAGATGGGTGGTAGCACACTTTCCTGAGTGTGCTCGAGGTGGTGTGGCCGAGTCGTTTCCGAGTCGCATGCGGAATACGAGTGCAAAGGTAACCAGAGGGCTAGAAGGGTATTCGTAGGTTTGTTGGAAGTGGCGCAGTTGAGGTGTGGTCCGGCTCCCGAAATTACGCTTTAGCTCCAAAAACTGACACATTTTCAAGCTTCAAATGCTGCATGCCTGTCCATCACTACAGTCAGTAACATCATGGTAATTTAACAGTGAGCAAACTTCACTGACCTCATCAAAATCAATTTTTAAAAAAATCAGTGTTAATTCAGGCTTTGTTCTCCATAAAGGCCCTTTCCTCATCTAATCTCTATCAGTTTACCGGCATTTAGTGTGGCACAGTGTGAATTTCAATCAGTCTGTAAAGATGACGAACTGTTGCTCAGCAAACACAAAGAAGACTAACGTGAGGGCCGTGGGTTTGCCTGCAGTGGTTGGCTCGAGGCCAGCGGCTCCTGGCATCAACAACAGAGCTAGCGGGAGTGTTGATGAGGTTTTTTCGGAGCATCAGCAGGTAGAAGGACGCCCGTTCCCTATAGCAGCTCGAGCAGAGTGACTTCAAAGTCTGACTGTTGTCTGTCTGCTTGTCTGTCAGTCAAGCCCAGAGGAGCTGGAGGCCTCAGCTCAATGTCCAAATTAAGACTTACTCCTTTGGCCCATGACATACTGACAAACACACACACCACTGACAGTCTCCAGACCCCAGAGTGGGTGCACTTTGACAGAAGAAACTAGTGGTAATGAGTCACTGCAAGTGTGTGTGTGCACTTTGTTATTTCTATATCAAAGAGTCAAAGAGAGAATGACAGCTAGATTCACTCCGGGAAACAGTGAGAGGGTAAACAGAGGGAAAAAAATGAAATAAAAGTGACGCCCTCTGCAGCAGAGACCTCTTCCTTTTTTCTTTGCAAACACACACATGCAGATGCAGCATTCCCTTGCTGGCTGTCCAGTACCCTTCACCCTGCATTGCCCCTTGCTCTTTGCATGCTATAGTGACAATTTATCTACAGAAAGTGTGTGTGAAGAGGTGTGTGTCTAATGCCTTTTTGCGACTGGGATCATTCATCTGTGCGAGTGTGGGTGTATGTTTGCACTTTTTTTGTGTAACATGGACTGTGGACAATTCATCTACATTAGCAAGAGATTAACCTGCTCACCTAACACATCCATCACTCGCACACACAGACACACACACACACACACGCACGTGCACTGCCTTAGGCAAGGGCAGCGTAGAAACACACCCATGTGCACATGAAAATATGCATATCACCATGATGCAGTGCAGGGACGGCCGTGCACACGCACACGGTATCAGACAAACTACTTAAAAAATACGGTGCATTTAAAGACCTTGACACCTTCCACCAATCATACACGGTAGCACCGAACGTGACACACTCTGATTCGCTAAGACATTCATCACATCAAGCTATTAGTCCGTTATCTTTCTTGCGTGGTGAGGGAAATGTTGTGTCTCGGAAAGGTAAACCTAACGATTTTAATATTCTAATTAGCAATCTGTGCACAAGACGAGGAGATAAGGAAGCAAGGACAGCATGCTGATGACCCGGGCCAGTTTGACTAATATTTGACCATTTATTCATCCAAAAAACAGCTCAAACTGCTCTTTTGTTCACTTTTTAGTGTTGAAATGGAGAAATGAAATCCACACAGATACTGTACACAAGCAAATACATACGTGATTTGTTTACTTTCACATTAAAATGATACTATAATTACTCATTATCATTATTCTTCACTGTTTTTTCTGAAGACCTGATCTCACTTTAGCACCCCGGTGGTCTGTATGGTTTAAGGCGCTGACAGTGTAAACACAACATCCCCAGTTTAGTCCAGCTGAGGAACTTTGTTGCATTTCATTCTCAACCTCCCTTTCTCCTCATTTCCTGTCAGCTCATAAAGCATAAAAATGCTTTAAAAAAAAACACACTAAATATATGAAGTTGTGACCAATTAACCACTGAACCAAAAGAAAAACAAACACAAAAATAACGACAACCTGAAGCTTCTGAATTACAAAAAGATGTTTGCTTTTTCTTTGGGTTTGTTTTGAAGTAATAAATCTTCTATAGTTTTCATAAACATGCTGACTGAAACTCAAGCGTACGCCAAACGCTTCCTGTTGCAAATCATGTGTTCCTATAAAGTCAACACACTAATAACAGCCACATTAAATGTGCTGCGTGGGGAAAATCATGTTTGCTCAGGATAGCCGCACTAATGCAAATCTACCGTCGGACTAGGTTTAGGTGTTTGAGTTTAAAAGAACTTTTCTGAATTTAGAACACATTCTTTTGTTTGTCACATAGCAAAGCAGTGATCAGTGACCCATTATATCCTCATTTATTCTCTTATTTGAGAGAAAGGTGCATCATTTTTGTAGATCTGCTCTGATTTTGTTTTTCATTGAACAAACTCAAGCACACACATTCACCCATATTTACATAAATCACCTAAACCTTACCCTAGGCAACAACAGGAGAATAGATGTCATGTTAATGCGATCAGTAAGAAACCGTTAGTGCAGACCAATGAATATAAAGAATGCCTATGTATTGTAGGTATGTATAAAGAATACCTATGAGCGACATCACACACAGATTTCACAGAGTTTTTTCTGCTGTTTTGAAGTTCAAAATCTGTGGCACTGGTCGCTGCCATGCTGGCTGTCCTACATCTTCCACCTCCCGGCCTATCTAAAAATCAGCAGACATGGATCATCAGTGGACCTGAGGCAGGCCGAACGATGCCTGGGTGTAACAGCCACACTGGTAATTATACATCATTTTAAGCCTTAATAGAATTTGAATGGTTGAGTTAAAAAATATACAGGTGCTTACAGAGGTTGTAATGTGTCTTCAGCTTTAAGCGGTCACTCGAGGAGCTGCAGTTTTTGGCACTTCCACATTGGCTTCATTTCCCAGCCACAGAGGTTGCCGCTTGGTGTAGACATGGTGTATGTGTGTGTGTGAGAAAGAGAGAGGAAGAGGATGATGATGAAGAGGGGGAGAAATGTCTGTCTTGTTTAGACATGGTTACATTATCACATGGTTATATTTCTGACCTGTATGAATAAATAAATGCATTTTAGCCACCTAAGATTTGGCTTTGAAAATGATCTTCTAAAGATTAAAAATCAACCAAATATCTAATGAGCCAAATACTGAACAGTAATCAGCACTGAGTGTAAAGCGAACACAGCAGTGAGGCAAATTAGATCAAACGATCCTTGAGATGTTGGTGTGAAAACTCTCCAGATTAAACAGCAAATTAATGAACTCTGAAAATGTAAACTACTCAGAATCTGAACACAGAAATGCTCACCTGAAAGTTAGGACGAACACAGTCAAAGTTTATTTACAAGAGCAAAGACAAAGAAGGACAGAAGTACAGTATGGATCGATGCTAATGCTGTCCACATTCACACACACACACACACACACACACACACACACTGCCTTCTTCACTCTATCTTCCCCTCAAACACACATATAGACACACACAGACTGCACATTCTTTCCTTTCCTTCTCTCTCCGCAAAAAGCATAAGTCTTTCTTCATTTCATGTAGAAAGCAGAAACAGAAATTCAATTTAGCAGCCTGATTGGCTGAGTTGCCTTTGGGAGGAAACAAAAGAGAGAGAGAGAGAGAGCATGCAAGAACTGAGAGAAGAGAAAGAGAGAGAGACAGAGAAAGAGAGAGAGAGACAGACAATAAATTTAGCAAAGTAAGAAAGAACGAAGGAGGAATCTCAACTGGAAAGGCAGGGAGGAGGAGAAGACGAGGGATGAGGGGATGAAGGGAAGGAGCGAGGGAGGGAGAGAGAAAAGAAATGATGCAGAGAAAGAGTGACGGGCCGAGGGAACAAGGGATGGAGGGATTAAGGGACTGCACACAGAGTGAAAAAAGAAGGAGAGAAAGACAGAGAGGCATTGTGCTGTGTGGCAGCCCCCAGTCACTGTTTGCTTTGGTTGCCGCAGCAACCGCAAGAGAGAGGGCTGATAAGTTAACCAGATGGTTAGAGACTGAGAGAAGAAGCAGTGTGTGTGTGTGTGTGTGTGTGTGTGTGTGTGTCTCTGTCTGTGTGCATGTGTGTGTATGTGCATGGGTGTGTGTGTCAACTAGGGTCCTTTCTGAATCTTTGGTGATGATGGGTGACGGGTGTGACGGCTGTTTGAACTTCTTATTAGTGTTTTAATTCCTTCATATTGTTTCAGAGAACAGGTGAGGAACTCAGGGACCCTTTTTCAACTTTTCTTTTTAATTCATCTTTTCTTTTTTCTTCTGTTTTTCTTCCTCCACATCACTTTTTTTTAATTCCCTTTCCCATTGCTTATTTATGTGAGATGTGTGGCCAGTGCCAAGGTGTGTGTGTGTGTTCCAGAGAGCGCAGGTCGTTGTCAAGGCCAACTAGAAAGAGAATTTTATCAGTTTAATTTAAACGTGAGAGAAAATGTGCGTGGGTGTGTGCGTATGTGAGGGAGGACCAGGGGAGATGAAAGCAGGAACTTTTTCTTTCCTTTTATGAAGATTAATTTTTACAACCTGAAGGCCTGAAGCAGAGAGAGGGAGAAGAATGGAGAGGGTCAGGCTGAAAGGGAGGGATGAAGGAAGTGAGGAGCAAATAAGGGAGGAAGGGAGACATCCACAAAACAAAAAGGGAAGAAGAAGAAGAGGGGGTGAAGAAGAGTGTAACACATTACAGTTTGGATTCATTGTAACAACATGGCTACCCCTTGACCAGTGAAAATGTGCATCTGATGGGTGCACAGGTGGCACAGGTTCATTTCCCAGTATCACCACCTCTGCTTTGGTCGCATCTTCTAGCAAACATAATTGTTCATGGGTGGGAAGTCGGTCAGAGATCATCTTGCAGCAGCAGCAGCAGCTCCTTCTGGTTGTCTAGGCACATGTGTGAGATGAGGTGGGACCACCCACACGTTTTGTCCAAAGTGCTGGGAAACAGAGTAAAAGTCACTCTGTGTAAGACTAAATAATGATTTACAAGTAATTTATGAGTTAAAGTTTTATGCTAAAAGGAATACTTTGACATTTTAGGAAATATGTTAATTGTGTTTCTTGCCAAAAGTTATATGTGAAGATCGATACTACTCTAGCCGTTCAATATTAAGACGGAGCCAGCTGCCAATTAGCTTAGCTTATCAAAGAGACTGGAATATTTCTTGGCCAGGCAACCTCACAGTGATGTCAAGACTCTAGGCGGAACCACAACGTGCTGTCTTTCATTAGTTTTTGTGCTAATTAAACAAACATGACAGAACACGTTAATTAGTAGTGTTTTAATATCTTTAGACAAACCCAGGCTAGCTGTTTCCCCTTGTTTCCAGTCTTTATGCTAAGCTAAGCTAAGCTTGCCATCTGCTGTCCATAGATTCATATTTACCACGAAGACATGATGTTTTTATCGAACTCTCAGCAAGAAAGCGAAGTGGGCTTATTTACAAAATGTCAGACTGATTTATCGGTGGATATATTACTAATATGCTCTAAGTTGTTCATTATTGATTCAGCTTTTAAACTTATAATATATATTCATACAGCATGACCGCCTCTGAGGAAAGTATGACTGTGAGTCTGTCCGTGTGCGTCATATGCATGTAATGAGGCATACACATGTACAGTATGTACATATATAACCGCTGTGAAAACATCCAAAATGATCATTATTCATGATCCGTTTGTAATGTTGATATTTAGCTTAGTTTATCTGAACAGCTTAAATGATGAAAAATCCATCTGAACAATACACAACAAACAAAAATAAAAATGTACAAAAATATAATGTTATGATAAAAATACAAGATTGTAAAATAGATAGTATAATAGTTATTTTTAAAATGTCAGATTATAAATAATGATCATTCTGAATGTTTTCATAGCGGTTTACATACTGTATATGCATATGCCTCATTACATACATATGACGCACAGAGACGGATTCATTTATACTTTCCTCAGAGGTGGTGAGGCTGTATGAATATGTATTATAAGTCTAAAAGATGAATAAATAAAGAAAATAAATAGAAACCAGGTCAGCAGCTCTGCAATTTATCTGGTGTGTGTGTGCATGTTTCTAATTCTGTCTCTGCTCTGTCCAGTCTTTGAGGTGTGCCACCCTGATGCCAGTCTGGCTGGCAGTGCCATGGACACACACACACACACACACACACACACACACACACACAAACAATTAATTTGACAGTAGTTGCTTTTACACCAGTGATCACACAGGTACAAAAACATACGTACAAGGACTTACAGAAATATTTGGATAAATGTGCACCACACACACACACACACACACACACACACACACACACACGTTAAAACTACATGCACATACACACTGAGGTGTGCTGGTCTTTTGCCAGCAGGCTTCCAGTGAAAGACAACTTTGTGCGCAGAGATAGAAGAAAGAGGGGACGAAGGGAGGAAAGAGGGGAGAAAGTGAGGAGCTTGACAATACAGGAGGAGAAAAAAAAGGGACGTGGAAGTAAGAGTGATCAAAGACATGCATTATAGGACTTTTAGGAAAGAGAAAGAAATATACATTTTCAATATGTGATCTTTAGATAGCAAGAAAGGAAAAGGGAGAGAGTTGGGAAGATGAAGATGGGGAGAGATGTGCAAATAGAAAGCTGGCAGATATGTGAAGAAAAAGAATGAGAGAAAAATAAAATGAGTGGAGAGATAAAGGAGAGAAAACAGGGGGAGCTGCAGAGAAACAGAGTGTGTGTTGACAGTATGGCAGCAGTAGCAGTAACATTCCTGGCTGAACAGATCAGCTGGCCTGAGGAGAAAGACAAACACAGGAGAGGAAACCACGTCTAGACTACTGCAAGACACACACACACATATTAGAGAAACACACACTCACGCAATCTTGTGCTCACACACAGACACACACACATAGTGAGCAGAGACACAGAAAATACACACTGAACAGACACACATCAACCTGCTAGTTAGACAAGGTGGGCGACTGCCAGGCACTGCCAAGAACCTGGGCTGGTGGGGGGGTGAAAGGAGGAGGAGGTGGTGGAAAAAAGGGTGGAATCGAGATAGGAGGAAAAGAAGGGGCCAGGAAGAGACTCAGGGAGAGGTGGGAGAAATGGGCAGAGGGTGTTACAATGAGACACCAGTTTAGCCTCAAGTTTTGTAAACTTTGCTTTATGGAAATCCAAGTTTCTGCAGGACAGAAACTCAGATGATTTGGAAAAGTACTGTGGGTGGATAAACAATAAAGGAGGGTGAAAGTGCAATTCCTGCAGTTTCTCTTGAATTCAGGACTACTTAGGACAATGTGTTACTTGGTGACTCAGGCTTTAAAGCAACATTTCATAGAAATTGGTATTTTTGAGATTTAACACTCCGATTCTCGGAGTGCAATACCACTGTGGTAAATATGGGCAGCTGTATATGCATATTTGTCATGATTATATACTTTTGATGAAAAACTAGCAAGTGGACAACTTTACTAACAGCCAACATCAAGCAAGGTCAACAACACAAGACATGGCAGCCAACTAATTACTTACTAGTCCAACAGCAAAAAGTCCAGTTCAGTGACTTTTATTTCACTGAGCTCTCGTCAACGACTAAAAGTCAGTCCCAGATTTACTCTTAGTAAATCTGGGACTGACTTCTTGCCCAGTCACCATCATTTTCTCTTCTGAGCACCTCCATTAACATCCTCTTTGGTATTTTCACCTCTGTCATTATTTCCATAGAGGCTACTGAGCCCGTTTAAGTTGCCTGCTTGCGCAGCTCCAGTTCTGGCACGACAGTGGCTCCAGGGTGCTGAAAACCTCCTCTTGCTAGTGGTTCAAAACAGCTGTGGTACAAACACTAACACTCCCCCGGCTTACAAACTGAGCTACCATTAATTAACAGCTGCTATGCAGCTATAGAAAATCTATACAGAACATATTGTCACATGATGTTTTGGAGAAATATTATATGTTTAATTTGCATTTGTTAATCCATGCTCCTTTTAAAATTTGAAATGAACACATTGTGCACTTATTTGTACTTGCTGGCTGAATCCATCACATGGACAGAGTTTACACAGTCTCTCCTTCCTTTCACAAACACTGTACTGCTGATCCAATTTGTTATCCCACTACCTATTTGTCATTAAGAATGGGGACTTCATGTGTAGCCTAATGTGATAATCTATCACTATCATATTAAAGATCACATAAAAAATAGATCCATCTCCCATCGCTACCTCACTTTTCCCACAGTCTCCACAAAATGTGACAACCCAGGAGTGAACGAGGCTGTTGTCGCTGTGTAATAAGAAGCCAAGACAAGCAGTTTGACATTTGAGCAAAGAGTAGGCTTTACTGATAAGTCTCTGGGGCTGTGGGAGGAAGGAAGTATAACTGAAATGAAATTTCAAATGGCCTAGGGTATTCCTCAGTCAACTGAAGATGTACAACCTTTATAAAAATGTAGACAAAGCAAAGAGAGGGATGACCCCAAGTCTTATCAGGTCAGGTATTAGCAAGGAGGGGGGAGTGAGCTTTCTCTAGAATCTAGCAACTACATCAAGCTTACATCCTCACTGCCATTAAAAGGAGCTGTCACTGACCTATGAGCTAACGGTGTAGGATAGAGATGTGTACATAGTGGCCACTCCATCTTTCCAGAGCTAGTCCAGGCCTCTGGGAGAGTGGCAGGTCAAACAGGCTGTGCACTGATCGTTAATTGGCCGCAGGTAAGCCCAATCAGCTACAGGACCTGGACTGGAAAATAGACTTCCTGTGACACTTTCAAGTTTCAGACAAGTTGCACCAAGCAGTGTCCTTGAAGCTGTCTTGCTGCACTCTCTGCCACCTTCTCCCTGCTACTGGTGTTTGTTGTAGTGTTTGATGCCTCATGAGATGCCAATAGTGTGTTATCACTCTCAGTCCATTCCTATTTGAAACAGATCACAGTGATGAGTATTAGAATTACTGTATGTCTTAAAATATGAGAAAAGATGGGCAAATTACAACTTAACATGAAACTGCATTCAAAGTACACAGGGCATGTGCAAATACAAAATATATTGCTAACTGACATGTGTACTGCAGATTGTAAAATGTTTTTATTTTGTCAAAAGAGAAGCAGGACTTAGTCCCCTTCAAACCAGCTGATAGTGATCCTTTCTACACACACAGGTTTCATGTAATGCTGATAATCAATAATCAATCAATAATCAATAATAAGAGCCACTGTTTTATGGCAATATTGGAATTTTAAATGATTGTTACAGTAATATGATAAAATACTTTAATTTAGTATTTGATTTACTGTCAGAAAAAAACATCAATGTCTCATTATCCATTTCCATTTATCCATTAACAATTTGCATTGCAATTTGCATGCCTGTTTGCAGCCATTAGAACAAACTTTAGGTAACATCATTTATCTGTCAGTCTATTATTCACAGTTGTCAGTAGACTGTATTATATCACAGTGTTCTGTGTCAAAGAAAAAACTCAAGGCTTCAAATCTGCTCCAATAACATCAATGTTACACTGTTTATACAGTCCATTATTATATGCAGTCATTGGTCCCAAAACTCACTCCAGTCCCGGGTTTATTGGCCCGCATTAAAGACAACATTGATTTAAATCCAGACTTAATATAACCTAATTGATTCAATAATAGTAGATAGAGTTTAGCTTCGTGTTGAAGTGAAAAAGGATCCCCACATCCTAATATTTCTGCAGTTATCAGTGGCTTACTGAACCAGAATTAACACAGTTCAACTGTAGTACCAGAGAGAGAACGGGCATGAACGTGAAGTCATTTCTGATGCACGCTTTCCGTTGCTTTGCTGGGTGTTGTTGCTAAATGACAGAGTGACACACACTGCTTATTCATCGCCCACAGCAGCTCAGTGAGACTGCGCCTCCAGGGACGAGCTGCTGCAGATGGATAGCTTATTGATAAATGTAGCCTTTCTCTTATTTTGATGTGCTAGGTTTATGGAAATCCATTTAAATGTCACCACAGGACACCAGACAATCCATTAAGACATGGCTGAAAACTCCACTCATGAACCCGAACCAAACAGGACAAAGGCGGCTGGTTCAAAGTGTTGGGTTCATATCAGCCTGGATGCTCTCTCTTTGACCTCAGCGTGTTGCCTTCGATGAGTCACAGTTTGTTTGGTAAATTACTGTATCTTCTCCTAGAGTTACCTGCATCATTTACATTTACATTTAGCAGACACTTTTATCCAAAGCGACTTACAGAAAAGGGAACAGCATCATGTGTATAACGTTGTGACAATACTTTTTCTAATACGTTTAGCTCTTGATAAGGCAGAGGCTATTTAGGTTTTTTATCTTACACGCACATTAAGTGTTTTTTTTTTTTCTTGTGTGATCACTTTGCATTTTGTGCTGTTGCCTCCTACATTCCCATTATATTTGTACCTTTAACTGGAATGCGCCTTTGAATTTTAAAAAGAATTAAAATAAAATACAGTGATGTGTAAAAATTTGTGTACAACTTCTACAGTGACTCTGCACCTAGAGCAACAATTAAAGCTCTCAGCATTCTCAGAAATCTCTATCAGTTTGGCACATCTGGGTTTGGGGAATTTCCTTTTGTTCCTCTTTGCGGATTTGCTTAAATGCCATTGTATCTGATAGTGAACAGTTATCTTCAAGTCATAACCACATATTTTTTAATCAGTTTCAAGTCTCCGCTTTGGCTGGGTCACTCAAGGACTTTCATTATTTCGTTCTGAACTCTTTCCAGCTTTAATATGATTCTGTTCTTAGGAAATCATCGCCCCATTCCAAGATGTTTGGCAATCACGGACAGGTTTTTTCTGAAGGACTTGCCAGCATTTGGCGCAATTCATTGTCTCATCTTTGCTTTCAAGGCTTTCATTTACCGACACTGAAAAGTTCACAGTAGTAGGATACTATCGCCAGTGAGTCAGGTAAAGACTCATGAGTGATAACCTGTGTCTGATATCTGCCAGATGTAACACATTTCAGGAGAGCGTGAGTTCAGTTTTATCACAGACCACCATCTTTTAGCTCGTGCACTCAGTTTTTTTTTTTTTTTTTTTTTTGCAAAATCACTGCTACTGTCATGTGTCATATGAGTTAAAATCTGACCTACAGTACTGCAGGAGACATCTAGCTAATTAAAATAATTTTAGATTAGCTCTTTCAAATTCTCTTAAGCATTGTGTGCAGATTAGAAACAAATCCATATTTAAACCATTTCACCTTCAAGTTGTAAGGTTGTGGAAAAGATGGAAGTGGTTGAATAATGAAAGAGCTGCATGTCAAAAACTATTGTGTTCTTTCTACAGAGCTTGTATCTGGGGCTGCTGTGTGGCCTCCAGTCCCTGTTTTTAGCCTAATATGTCCCTGTTCTGCTGCAAGTGGAGTACAGTGGCATGTTTGTGGTTTGAAGGCCACATTTTTGTCATAAAATCTCCAGCATTTAGTATTGCTCTCAGGTCTACCCTGATTTGTGTTCCTTGTTTATTTCCTTCTAAAGAATTGCCACAAATTATGCATGTCATCTGAATTCATTGTCACAATTAACACCAATAAACCAGTGACAGCAAAATAAAAGAATCATCAGTGTCTGCGTTTGTGAAACCTGCTGAGGCGATGTCAAATTAGTGAGCATTTCTATACAGCCTTTCAAACATCCACAAAATCATTTTTCAATAAACATTAATCAACATTCAACATGACATCATCATTACATCATCGCCAGCCCTTGATTTTTATGTAGATATTGTTTACGCTTCGGTTGTAATGCCAATTAATGAGTCATCACCGGGATCTTTGTTACGGCTCTCAACAATCCTGTTTTCTAAATGTGAATAATCAATTTATATCTCGCTACAATGGCTGAAGTCTGTCCAAGCGTGACAAACAGGTTGTCTCTCTGAAGGACAGGATGGTGCTGTACCGACTCTGTAGCTCACTCCATTTGAGAGATATCACAAAATATGAATCATACTATCAATGAAGGCACTTTATGGATTTCCCCACCCATACTGAAGTTATGTGGCCTTAACAGCCTTTTATCCTCCTCGATCAAATAATTTTCACCACACTCAGAAAATAGTTCATTGCTTTGTCTATTGATTTAAACACATTTTTCTGTGTTAGAAAAGAGGGCCACTTCAGAGATTAAGAAAATTATGCTTGGGCATTGATGTTTTTTTTTTTAAATATGCAAACCTGCTGCTAGGCTAAAGGCATTTTGAGGATATCTGCAGTATTTTGGGGAGGTTTGAAAAATGTATTTCAAAATAATACATTAGCATAATAAATGCTAATGTCAGTGCAATGTCAATAATTTGGTCAAAAGCTAACTTTGCTCCTAGATATAAAGTTTCACAACCACCAAACTTATCCTCCGGGGGTCATGAATCTTTCAACCAAATGTCCTTCACATTTCATTCAAAACCAGAAATCTCAATGTCCCAGTGGCGGATCATCAAAGTCATTGGGCTTTGTCTGTGGGAAACCATGATGGAAGTTCATCAAATAGTCGTCCAAGTGGTGGACCATCCAGCCAACCAACAGACCAACAGATGGCAGATGTAGAGCCTGTCAATTGCATGGCTTATACACATTTATGGACACAGTACAGTAGCCTCTCTTCAGTCTGTAAACCTACACAACACTGCCTCACTACACGAAAAAATACATAATTTCTGTTGCCATGAAATATGAATTTACATAGCACACAACCACCGTGTGTGTTACTTCACCATTTACAATACCAACTAACATTCCCAAGCATAGTTTTCTGAAGGCTAAACGTGTGTGTGGTCTCTCCAGACAGGGCCTGCCGCCCACTCCCCTGACACTTGGGTGAGATATGAAGAGTGCGGAGGAAATGTCTACGTGTTGACACACTCCCTTTTCCCTTTCCTTTCCTCCCCTCCATTTCTCTGCCATCTTCTCCCAACCTTTCTGCTATCCTTCTCTCTAAGCGAGAGACATTTAACCACGTGAAAATAGGTACTATGTCATCTTTATCTGAATGTGTATGTAAATGGAGCATGTTACATCTCTGCAGCAGGTTGGTGAACATTACGAGAGCTGAAATACCTTTGCTCAGCAGTACGTCAGCAGTATTAGGCAACCGAGAAATCGTCTATTCTAACTGGCCTGAAATACAGGAGCTGAGTGTTTACACAGGTTACAGGCAGGGTTTTTTCACAGTGATGAAATGTTAAATAGAGGCAACCAGCCTTGTTTGATTCATCTAGAAGCTCTGTGGGCTGTAACACAACTTTTATTTAATATTTCTCTGATAATTCAAGGTCGGCTTACTTTGAGCTCTTTACAGGAGGTGACATTGAAACACTTTGTACAGAGAGCATGACAAATGATCTGTTTTTAGGCCTTATAGTTTATAGGTTTTGCACTGGGCAGCGGTACAAGGTGTTGGGAGGAAAGTAGTCTGGCTCCTGAAGAGGAGGAGAAACTATTGATTTGGATCTCAGCTTGAAAAGCTGAAGAAACCCTGACTTGCAGTATTGCAGATGGCCAAACAGCAGGCTCTGTGACTGTTATTGTTGACATATCGAAAACTGAAGAAGAAAGGCTTTTGTGGACTTTGAGAGGTTTCAGATTGTTTAGCTTTAATAAAGACAGCATATTAATATATAGACAGCATATAATATATTACCAGAATTCATTTAAATATGCCATGTGAGTTATTGTTTAGTCAGGCCATCATCTTCGAACTAAACTGATGAAAAAATCAGATAGTTTAACATACTGTATAGCAATGCATCATATTTTGAATACTGAAAATCTGCAAAACTAATAACTGAGGGAGTTAAAAAAAAACAAAAAACAAAAAAAAAACGTAGTGGAGTAAAAAGTACAGTGCAATATTTCTCTTTGATATCTAGTGCAGTAGAAATATTAAAAAGGTCCAGTAAGTAGGATTTAGTGGCATTTAGCAGTGCAGTTGCAGAGGGCAACCCCCTCGTGTCACCCTCTCCAAACTGTTGTTACTTTCAGGCCATTATACACAAATGAAAACATCTGGACACAGTGGTGTAGTGCAGGGTATACACAAGTTTACAGACTAGTTTTTCAATGGGTATACCCACCACTTCCAAGGATGACAAAGGATTTTTGGATGAAGTAAAGAATAAGGAATATTTCACTCAAAATGCATGATTATGTAGTTGATTATGTAGTCTCGTACATCTGAAGGTCAGTATTTATTGTAAAGTCTGCACCTCTTCTGTGGCTAATGTTAATTTCATAATGATCTTTACTCCCTGAAGTCAAGCAAGAGGAGTTAAGTGGCAAAGTGCAAAGTGCAAATACTAATGTGAGCTGAAAATGTCACTGTTTATAACACAGGGCATTTATCGTCTGCTGGATAGGCCGCTTTAAAAAAATATATATATATATATAGGGGCATAAATTAACAGTATACCCACTTCTCCAGGCGCCACTACAGCACTTCTGTCATAGTTTCTTTTTTTTAAAGCCCCCTAAATCTTATACATGGACCTTTAAGGCATAAAACTCAATGTAATTCTGACATTGCTGTAGTTTACTTACACATACAACTTGAACCCAGTCGTATCTGTCAAAATATTTTGTTTAGTGCTAGCTGGTTTTAATACCTGTCCTTCACACAGGATTGTAGATGTATGACAGTTAGGTGCACTTCCTGGGGGAGCACTGTCAGCAGCAGCGGTACTGGCTACTGTTGGCGTGAAGAGTCAACCAGCGCCGTTTGTTAAATCAGATGTGATGGCTGAACTGTCACACCTCGGTGTCTGTGGCCAAACTTCGCAGCCGTTTTGTGTCCTGCTAAACGAGCAGTCAGCCACACTGTCCTCGCCACTGACTTCACTTAAAAACGTCCTCGTGCAGAGCAAGCCGCTTCCCGGTAGATTAGAAAGTTTAAGTGTGTTTGTGAGTTTGTGAGTTTGCTTTTGTTGAGTCAGTGCAATATTAAGCTTCTTGGCAATAATCGTAGTGTTTTAACTGTTAACTTCACAAAAGAGCAAATTAGCTTTGCTGTTGTGTTTCAGTGGTGTGTGTGCCTGGCACTGCTTACTGACTCACTGATGATGAACAGAGGTCAAACCTGAAATTCTGATGATGAATCATGAGCATTCTGCAAATCATGATCAAATGTTTTACTTCAAACAGGCTGTCAACAGGGGGTCCTCTCCAGTTATACACACAGGTACTAGTTTAGTAAGTACACCAAGCCAACAAAATACATTGATGAAGGGTATAATGTTCAGTTTCTGATGAAATATTTTAGAGAAGCATTGATTTAACATTCTGGTCAATTTGTGGCTGTAGTTTGTTTTAATATTAAGGATGCCATACCTAATTAATAGTTACCTAATAAACTGCCAATTAACATCTACATACATCTTGATATAGGGTGATAATAATTAATTTTATTATCAGTTATTCTATCAATTGTTTTAGGGGGTTAATGGTGTAATTGCTTCAGTAAAATTTTTATTTAATTAATTTAATTAAGTAAAAGTCCAAAACTGAATAAGATGAACACAAATTAGAAAAAAGGAGAGAATCCTCACATTTAGAAGCTGAAACCAGAAACAGGAATATTTTCTGATTGATTGATTGATTAAAGGACTCATGATGAATGATGAAGTAATAGTTCAAATGTTTGTCAATTAATTTGAATCTAATTCTCTCAGGTCCAAAACCAGGATAGGATAGATCAGTCTATTACATGTTACTCTGTGTACAATGAGTCGATTGTCACCGACTTGAAAAACAACCTGTTTGGTCAGTTTGTGATATGACTCCACATATTGGCGGTTGGAAGCAGACAGGATGAAAACCACACAGTCTGACAGTTTGTACTCACAGCCACCTCTCCGAGTTTTTGAGACACTAGAACAACGTCACGCATACTTGGCGCCTCAGCTTCTGAGAGGGGACAGTCATTGGTGGCACGACCACGCGAGGTGACTTGACAGTAAACGCAGGTCGTTTGAACAGTCAGCCAAACGCTGTCATTTTTCCGGTGAGGACAATCTCTCTCTTGTATCTGTGTGTTACCAGTGTGTGTGTGTCTGTTTGGATAACCAAGCCAAGATGATCCTTGGATGAAGTGCATTCTACGACACGGTGAAGATGACTTCAAGTTCACACATAGCTGTTCATGTTTGATTTTCGCCTCGTTCTGGGCGACGGCCTCCTCAAAAGGAGAGATTTGGTGACCAGGCAGACGACACTTTATACCCCCGCAGACAGAATAAACTGTGGGAGTGGTGACTGAGGGGTAATCCACTCTCCTGAAGCGCTCTTCAGAAAAGCACTTCACCACAACAACAAAAAAACTATTCCAGTGGAGCTGACAGTAGACGACTGCAGTAACATGCAGCTTGTGTGAGTGAATGTAACTGATGCAAGTGTATAAATATGAAGCAAGGTTTTGCAGCCGGTCTGTCTCTGCAGCAGCAGCAGCAGTTTATGATTACATGCTACAACATTTTTGTAATTTGATAAATCACGCATCACTGTATGCCCAGAGTTAATCTTTTTGATTTCCCATCACTCAGATGCTGTAACAATGGGTTTTAGTATTGTGGATGTCTGTTTTAGTAATAACGATATATTACAGTGGATGAATATGCAGAGGTAATGTAAGTGTGTGTGAGTGTGTGTGTGTGAGAGAGACAGAGACAGAGAAAAAAGAGAGCATATGTATGTGTGTCAAAGAGAGAGAGAGACAAGGAGGGAGGAAAAGAGAGACAGACAGACAGAAAGTGTCTCTCCATCTCTTGAGCCTTAGGTAGGGTGTTTGCCAGTCTGTGCTGGCTTGTGTGTGTGTGTGTGTGTGTGTGTGTGTGTGTGTGTGTGTGTGTGTGCGTGTTTGAGGTGAGATATGGCAACAGTGCCATCTAGTGCACGGACTCATTTGAAGAGGGAGATTATCTTGAAGTTGTCTTCACTGTGTAAATACAGTGGAGACGCACAGACTGGATCACATGTGATAAACATCATGAGCCACATTCAAACCCGGGAAACTTCCTGAGGACAGTGTGTCTGTTTCATTTTACTGATTTTGTCTCTCTTTGACAAACTAAAAAAACAAACAAAAAAAACATTCATTTCTGTGTGCCATGCAGATGAATGTGTAGATACTTGAAACTTAAGATGGGTAATCCATCACAGCGACATTTAATCAGCCTTATTTTTTATCAAAGTTACATTATCATTGCATGGTACCGCAGGTGAGAACAGAGACTGTTTATCAACTGCCCTTTTTGGTGCGTTCAAGGATGCTCAGATGCCTGACATTTCAGAGTTGGCTGCTGCATCAGCATCCTGAATACTTCCATGTCTTCTATGTATCTTCTATTAAACTTCCATAATTTGCTTCCATAATATCCAAGATCACATAGGTTCATGTCAACATTGAACTCACATACTTCTATTACTTTTAATTTGTCCCCTTAGGACATCCGTACATGTAGTTTTGTTTATTGCTATGTCAAAATTAATGGTGCTCACATGTACCATCACTCATCGGGAGACTCGAGGGATCCGACTGTCAGGCATTGTGTCAACCGAGCATGCTTGGAGCAGATGTTACTCGAAGGAGGGAGGTGAGATGGAAGAGGTGCGCAAAGAATGAAAGGGAATAAATAAAAAGGAAGGAGATGATTCATTACAGATTCATTCATTTGCAGATCATTTTAATTAATCAACTGAAGGTTTGCTTTATAAATTATCAGACAATTGTGAATAAATGCCCATGACATGCTTATTGTGCTTGACCAACACTCCAAAACTCTAAAGATATTCAGTTAACTAATCCAACTTTTTCTCTGTCCTGATATTAATTCTGAAAGTCGAGCTCAGTGTGTCTGCTGGTAGCGATTTGATACCACTGTTTCACAAATTCATATTCTGTAAACCTTACTGTGTATTACTCAGCTGGATCTTTTTTATATAAAGTAACATGAAGCCAGAGATTACTGTGGCACTGAAAACTCAGCAGCTCACCATGACTGAATGCAATTAACTGATAATGGAAACACTGAATTTGATTGAATTTTATAACAACATTGACAAAGGCATTGCATTAATGTGGAATGGTCGTGTCATGGCCAATAACCGATTTGCTTAATAAGGTCAGTACTGGGGCATCTCTATTTATCACTACCCTATAGAAAACAAAAAAACATGACAGACCTTCACATTTGAGAAGCTAGAAGAAAAGCAACTTTGTCATTTAGCTTGGAAAATGTATTAAAATTCTTATCAGCATAATTGCTTATTATCAAGATGATCAGCTATTCACTAATCATTTTTGCTCTAGATGGACAGACATGTGGAAGGTTGAATAAATGAAGGTGGAAGATGATGACAGGGTGAGAGAGGAACAGGTACAACAGGACTGATAAGTGATTATAGGTGTGGATGAGGTGTAGCCTAAATCTCCACCCAGTCCATTGTTGATGTTTTAAAAACTGTGTTGCATCTCAAAATGTCACCAGTGAGGATGGAAGGGGATGTTTACCTGGATGCTATTCAAAGACATTGTCCACTTACATATGCACAATAAATCCATTAAAACGAATCAAGTTATAGTTCAAGTAATTTAGATGACTCTATATAGAACAAACCAACTGAAGCAGATTTTGTCATTGTTAGCTGTTTTGTTCAAATAAAAAGAAGAAAATAAAAAGAAGCAGCTTTCAGACATGTCAGCCCTTGAGTGGGCGGCAGCACTGTAGCATTAGCAGAGTAGCATCACAGCTGAGCAGACAGTGGTGCAGAGTTAGCACTGTCTTTAGGGAAACTTGCTAACTAGTTTATGAAAAACAATGACCTTTTCAGTCAGGTAGCCAGCTAAAACAGTTAGTAACCATAGACATTATAAAACATGAACGTAGTCTCAGTGACGTCACCCACAGGTTTCTGAAGAGTTGTTTTGAAACTCAGTGTGGTGGCCATCTAGGCAGCTGTGCCTCTGCCGCCTCCCAGCTAATCTAAAACGGGGCAAGATGTGGATGGATGGTGGATTATGTAGGCTGAATGATGCCTGGCTGCTAAAACAACTAAAACAACAACAACATCTGTTACAGCAGGCAACTGTCAGTCAAAGTGGCCACACTGTTATTTCTTGGTGAGTTACTCCACCCTCACCCTCAGTACAGTAGAGACCAAAACTGTTTTTTGTACCAGGCTGTGAACATGTTTATTTCTGCTGTGAAGTTGGACATTTTAACATAGGAACTTATGGAGACTGACTCATTCTGTAGCAAGCCTCAAGTGGACGTTTAAAGAACTACAGTTTTTGGCACTTCAGCATTGGATTCATTAGCCACTTGCTTCTTCACTCTTATTCAGGGGTCTTATGTTTCACTCAGGAGCAGCAGATTCACATGCAACACTCTTTGATTTAATATCAAAGCAATTTGAAGAGACAGTAATGGTTTGTGCACAGAAGGATGTACTGTATGGACTACATCTACATAGACCTACAAGGGGGTCACCAAAGTTTCAAGAGAGGTCATCTTGACTTTAAGAAAAATAAATATAAGTAAACTGAAAAATATGCAACAGGCCTATGGCTATGTTTCTAGGAAACTAAATCAAACTGTTATTTTTAAAGTTTAGATGATTATGTAATTATAAAAAATTAAGAAATGATCTCACAAAATATGAGCACAGTGAATACCTGAACGCAAACTATATTCACATAGCCTCCACTCTCTGCTATACAGGGCATCCTGCATTAGAAAAGTAGGCAGTTGGAGCACCCTGGTGACTCGCCTGGTGGGGCATGTGCCACATGTGCAGTGGGCTGGGTCCTTGCTGCAGTGACCCAGGTTTGATTCCTGTTTGTGATCCTTCATCATCCTCAATCTGTCCCCGCTTTCCTGTCTGTACTCAGCTGTCCTGTCAAATAAATGCAGATAAATGCCCTAAAAAAATGATTTCTTTAAGAAGAGTAGTGCACGGTTAAAACAAAGAGCTAATAGAACAATGGCCAAGCATCAGGTAGAATAAAACACTGAATTTGTCAAAAAAAAAAGAAAAGAAAAAAGCACCTACCAAATATGTATGATATGAAAAAATACATCATAGACACAGAGAGCATACAGAGTACCTAAAAATATTCAGAAAACTGTAAATTAGGAAAACACTAAAGAGAAAGGGTTAGGAACTATAATCCAAGCTAGTTGACCAAAAAACAGTCTTTTTCTCAGAAAATCAGCACTTTCAGAGGTTTACTGTGACTCTCAGCTGGGAGCTGCCCAGTGTAGTCATGCTCTTTTAGCCGCCAAGCTATTGGAGCACTTGAAGGTCAAGTGCCTGGCCCAGAGGCACTTCAGTAGGAGAGTAGGAGCAAAGAGTGCTGCTCACTTGCTCTTTCACACAAATTGTACGAGCAAGTCCAAAGATTTTAGACATAGTGGATTTGTCTGCCCATCAGGCTGCTGGAGTCAGACTAACAAGTCAAACACCGGGGTCATACTTCATCTGAACATGCTAATTGTGGAACAACTGAAAAGTAGTACTGTGGTGTTAGTTATCTGAGAAGCAGCAAGTTATTCTTAGCGCTGAAAAAGAGGTAAAGATTAGGATTGAGGTTGGCAGCAAGGATGCTTTTTGTCACCTCACTGTCAGCGGCCTATTACAGTGGACTCTCTGAATAAAGTATTATACCCATTTTTTACAATCTTGTCACAGGACAGACCATTAAATATCAGCCACAGAGTTACAAAACAAGATGTTTGGATTTGACATTCTGAAAATGGGGCTTAGACAGGAATCTGGGAGCAGTGCGTATTATAGTGTGCATGCTGTTGTGTGCGGGCTCAGCCTCTTCATGGAGATCTATTTCAATGCCTTCACTTCACAAAAAAGTAATGTTTCGGCGCTGCAGTCATTGCTGTTTTTGAAATATCAACTTATAAATATGCTGATAGCTTTTCCTCTTCAAAATGGATTTAAATCATCTGCTCTGTGTACGTGTGTGAGTGTGTGTGTGTGTGTCAGTCTGAGATGAGGAGAGGGTCATCAGCAGTGCTTATGTTTGCCATCCTCCTCCCCTAAGACACACTGAAAGACTGGCTCACACACACACATAAACACACTTTGTCTGCGTGGCCTTTTCCCTTCACGACACTGGTTGCCAGCAGCAACGTGCCCTGAGCTGATAAACTTTATCAACCGACACACACCTGTGTTTGTGCACAACACACACACACACATACACAAACATGCACACAGATCCACACAGACACACTTCTTGCTTTGCTCTCTCGACGAGGTACCTGTGTGCGTATATGTGTATGTGTGTGTGTGTGTGTGTGTGTGTGTGTGTGTGTGTGTGTGTGTGTGTGTGTGTGCGCGTGTATGTGCATGCGTGTGGAAACCGTATAAATGATGTTAGAGCAGCCTGAGGTGACAACAATACACTCCTGGCTTGAGTACACGACACACATCATTGCACACACACACAAACTCACAATCACAAACACTTAAATACACAAAAATACGAACACACACACAGACTGGCACACACACGTAAAAACGAGAACGCAGACGAAATGAACTCAAATAACATTTACACGCCTCTTTAGAGCTTGCCATTATCACTGCAGTCCACCGTGCAAATATGAATTTGTGCGTGTGTGTGACTGTCTGTCTCGCTGTGTGTGTGTGTGTGTGTGTGTGTGTGTGTCTTGCTTACTCTGTGTACTCTTGAAACTCTGTGTGTGTGTGTGTGTGTGTGTGTGTGTGTGTGTGCGTGCGTGAAGTGCTGATCAGAACTGTGTCGAACCTCAATACTTTTTTGGAGTGCAGGTCTGGGCAGCCTTAAACATTGCCTCTAGCTTTAAACTACATTTAATACAGACAAACCAGTTTATGTGACACTGATGCATTGAACACTCACTGATCTTTAAATGAAAAAAGGTTGATACACATGTTGATCTGCTCAAACTAAGGTACAAGTATTTATTTTTTTGCCTTTTTTTATGAGGAAGAATGTGATTAACTATTCATCTCTAAATGGTAAAATTCTATATTCACATTTCACACATCAAGTTTTACACATCTAGGCCTAAAATACAATCTCACACACACACACACACACACACACACACACACACACAAGGGGCTCTCCACATGGTGGAGTGATGGGTAGCTATAGGTAACAGAGCACTGGGAGCATTAAGGAGTTCAGGCATCTCAGCAGTGTCAAAGAGGTAAACTGGCCAGTCCATTCGCCATACTGTGGTCCATCCTGAAATTGAACCGGTCGCCCTCCAGTTCCAAAGCCAAGTCCCTATGGACTGAGCTGCTAGCACTGCACACCAGAGTGTTTAGAATATAAATTCTGATTAAGTTGTCATACATACATGAATTAATATTGGACAGTCAAGCTGCCAACTCCATGTCTGTGATGTGAAACCAATGCAGAAGTGCCAAAAACTGCAGTTCTTCAAACGTCCGCATGAGGCTGGCTACAAAACGAGTCAGTCTCCATAAGTCCCCATGTTAAAATGTCCAAGTTCACAACAGAAATAAACATGTTTACGGCCTGGTACAAAAAAAACTGTTTTGGTCTCTGTAGCTATGTCTATGACAACTGTACTGAGGGTGAATTTTTATAGAATGCACCCATTCAAAGTTATGCATATTTAAGAGCATGGCTATTGATTGACAGGTGGGTGCTGTTAGAGACGACTTATTAACACACCCAGGCATCATTCAGTCCGCCTCAGGTCTAACAGTGATCCACATCTTTGCCCATTTTTGGATTAGCAGCAGCAGAGCTTCACAACAGCTCTTCAGGAACCTGTGACTGACATCACGGATACAACGTCCATGTTACATCTACTGTTTAAGCAAGTAGCTACAAATGAATCTCTATCAGATAAAAACTAGAACAAACTGCACTGATCTACTCTGTAAAACCACAGCAATGTGTTATTTATCTACAACATGCTGTCCATGTCTCCATATACCCAAAGTTGCCCAACTCTGCTGTGATCACAGTGTGATCACAGTGGATGATCCATCTGTCAGTCCATCACTGTGTGATGCACACAGGAGGAAGTGTGCAGATGCCGGTTGGAAAATAGCTCATAGTTTTGAACATTTTAATAGAGGAGTGAGGCATTTTGTTCACATCACAGCACTAGAACATTTAGCATTTAACTCTGACTGAACAAATTCTGAATACTTTATTCAAATCAACAATAGCTGTGCTCATTAAGAGGCTCAGTACATAACATGATAATGAAAAAGTAAAATTCAAAACTAAGTATAACATTTCAAAAGATAATATTTGTTTTTTTTTGTTTGTTTGTTTCTTGTTTCATTCATTTGTTTTTGAATGTTCTAAAAGTGTTAGTTTTACAGTAAGAGAATATGCAATGTGGAGACAAGGTCAGCAAGGTTACTTTGCCATTTTGCTTCATCTACTGTTTTTTTTAAATTTTTTTATTATTTATTGTTTATCACTCAAACATTGCAAAATAATAAAATGCAATTCGCTCATAAATTTGAAGGGGAATTTATACATATATTAAAAGACATCCACTGATTCTCAGCAGGTCTTTGCCTCAGTCGGAAACATTGCAGTGATGAACGCCAGTCACTCTCCTTTTGTCACTCTGTCAACCTTTCTGTCAGTCACTCTGTCAACGTCGACTAGCTAGCTAGCTCCGCGTGGAGGGAAAACCAGCATCAATCAGGCTCTGTCAGTAGCCGGGCCCATTACTTTAAAGGGATTATGATATCGGAGATCGTAGGCCTGTGGGCTAACAGACAGAGAGACAAATACATGTTGAACTTTTGAAATGTGCCTCCATGAATGCCTCATGCAGCTCATGTAACTGTGCAAATATTTGCAGTCATAAAGCCTGTAAAGTACTTCCACACATTGAGAATACTGGGGACCTTGATGGTTTTAATCTACACAGATAGCACAAACACACACACACACACAGGTGTGGCCTTCAGGAAGTCATAAAGGCGGTATGTGTAACGAATTAAAGTATAAATAAATTGGAAAATAAAGGAAGGGGACACCAGCAGAATGCCATTTATTCAGCGTGGATGGTGTTAATTTGAAATTATGTTTGTGTGATCACATTAAGGTGCCATACTGATTCCAGCTCACAGTTCAGCAGTGTCATGGAAACACACACTTAAAGACACACACAAATACACACATACATGTTAATAGCCATCCATCACACACACACACACACACACACACACACACACCCCTCCCTTCCTCTTTTCCTCACAGTGCCATAGTGACCCTAACTGGTAGAAAAGTGGTACTGCATCGCCAGGCTGTGTGACTGGCATCGAGTGTGTATGTGTGTGTGTACTGTAATTACTAGAGACGATAAATCTTGTTAATGAAACAGACGGAAAGAAGAGGGCTCTAGAGAGGGAAGGGAGGAGCAAGAAGAGAGGCAGCAAGAAGAAGAGAGATGAGGGGAGAAAAGGAAAGAGGGAGGAGGGGGAGACTGACGAGAAAGAAAGCAAATGGAGGAGAAGGAGAGGGGGAAAAAGGGGCAGTCAAGAAAGAGAATTAAAGAATATGTAGAAGAGGAAAGGAGCGAGGAAAGGGAGAAACAGCTCTGAGGGGAATAGAGTAAGGGGGAAAAAAGTTGACTGTCACGTTTTGTTTCATTGCATCATATATCAGTATTGAGAGAGTGACGCAGAGGAACAGAGGAAGAAGACAAGGATGGCAGGGGAAGAGAAAGATGGAGAAGGAGAGACAAGTGAGTGCAGACACAGAGAGGAGGAGACGGATGAGGAAAGAAAAACAACCTGGAGAAGCCACATTTCCTTTTAGAAACAATGTGTGTGAGCGTGTGCTGGCTCGAGTTTAAAGTGCTCGAGTGTAACTGGTCACGCATATTAACACAAACAAAGTGTGTTAGATGTCTACTGGAAGGACACCGAATAAGTGTATAAAGCCTGCAAGACACATAAGGTATAACAGCCTGTGAAGAGCAGGCACATGAATGTGTTTTATTTATTTATTTATTTTTGCATTTGGAGGATAAAAGGAGCATGAGCAGGCAAAAAAAAAAGTAGAGCCTGGAAAAAAGCAACATAGAAGAAGTCATCATCTGCTTGGGGTGCAAACTTTATAATTTACAGAAGATAAAAAGAGTCCTGGAGTTTGACTCAGAGCAACTCAGCTAGCACACAAAACCTTCTTTGTCCCTGGTGGTTAAATTTAGCTCACAGTATATGCATTTAATGTACGTTTAACACAGGCAGCAGTGCACGTTCATAAGAACAAAAAAAAAAGTGCAAAGCTTGAAATATGAGGCACACTGTGTACTGTAAGTTCTGAGCGTACAGTAAATGCAAAAGTCCACCACAGATGACTTGAATAATCACTGAAAACTTTTTATTAATTTGTTTTTATGATATTTAATTACCTGTCTACTGCTCCGTTTTTTTTTTTGTATTTCCCTAACATGAGGCACTATGCTTTTTTTCTCCACATATCCAGGATAACATTTTAGTCTTCGTTTTTTCTATTCATTTATTTAGACTATTCATAAGCCTTAAAAAGCAGTAGAATTTAAATATGTAGACTATAAAGCTACTTCAACGCTGCTAATGTTCCATGAAATGGCTGACATAACCCTTGAACACTCTGGTGTGGAGATGAGCAAAAATTGGATGACTGCTTAACTTTGAAATTTGCCAGCTTTGTCTCAGAAGCCTGCAAAAGAAGGCAAGAGTTTTGAGATTACATAGTAAATGATTCAGTCAGTGATTAATGAATTCAGTTATTCTCAATGATGTTATGGATATTTGATTGTGAAATATGTCTGTTTCTTTATGCTGCACTCTGGTTGGCTGTATGAATCTATAGTGTCTTATGAGCCCATGTGGACTGGCCATATTTTTATGCATGATACAACAATAAAAAAACGTGTTCACTCATTATTACTTCTACAGGAACCAGCTTATTTAGGTACTGTATGAGTCTCTGTACTATCTTTCCAACATAAAAACTTAGAGAGGCTGCATTCTATCACTGTTTATCACTTACTCAGTGGTGGAATAAAAACACGCAACACTCAACAAGGTGCAAATGAATCAGTAAGCATCTGCAGGCCTCTGCACACTACAGCAGCTCTATCCATGATGCTGAGTGTCTGTGTGTGGCACTCACCATTGACCAAAGCAAACATAAGCACATACTCATTGCATTGTAGGGTGTTCAGCCACGGCGGGCCATTTTACCACAGAGCGAGCAGATAATGTGTTTCACCTACAGGTATTTGAGGTAGATGCACCCTTCATGGTGGAAAAACACTCCACTCATGTTTAAGTGTGCAACTCTCTGAAGTGTCACCTCCAGAGGCACTTTGTGCAGTTACTAAAAGTCCAAACTACCAGAAGTAGTCAGAAAAGTAATGTTAGCTATCTGCTATCAGTGCTAAAGCTTGTTTATTTGCAGGTTGTTACCGTGTTTTTCCACCAGTCTGTTGTCCATTCATGGTTTCTAGCTTTAGGTTGATAATCTAAAATGAAATGCTTAGTTGATTTATCCAATAGTCTGTAGACAGAAAATTATTCTGGAACAATTTTTGATCAGTGATTATCCATTTTGAATATTTTTTTAGATGTTATTGTCAGTTTGTTTTGTGACTTGCAGTGCTTTCTTTCTTACTTCTCTCTGTTTATGTTTATTATTGTTATGCATCAATTCACCACGGCAAAGTATGTATGTGAAAACCTGGCTCTGATTCTGGTGACCTGGCTTGACGGACATTTTCAGTTTTCTGTCATTTTTGCTCTGTTATCTTAGTTCAACTTTAACGTCTATGGTGTGATTTAAAATCATAACCGGATAAATTGATTCAGCACATGATTTGTAGCGACTTTGGGCTGTGAAAAGTCATGACAGCTTCAACTAAAACTCTTCCATATGTTGGTGTTTTGTTGGTAACCTGAGAGCTGATCCCCATAAACAGACTACTGCACGAGCAGCTCCACTTGTTGAAGTGTCTTCAACAGGGGCTGACGGAGGGAATTAAGGCAGTAACTTTGTGGTCATTAAGTTTTTCTTCTATAAACTCTAAAGTTTGAGGTTATAAAAGGGCCAAAGTCAAATCTACCTTTATAATAATCATATGACAAACTCTGACTTATCCAACTTCTTCAAGCAGAAGCCTACAAAGTCCGCCATCTAGACACATATAGGCACTCACCACACAGACACCCTTTGAAAACGTGCAGGAATATGTGTGTGTGCATGCGCGTGTGTGTGTGTGTGCGTGTGCATACGTGTGTGTGCGCTGGTGAAATTGAACTGTCATGGCCAGAATGGGCACTTTGATCATTTTATGTTCACAGGAGAGGAGAGGAAGAGAATATAGAACATAGAGTAGAAAGGAAAGGAAAGGAAGGTGCAGGGGAAGCAGAGGAGAGCAAAAAAAAAAAACAAAAAGGTAAGGAAAGAAGAGGACAGGAGAGGAAAAGAAAGAAGGTGAGAGAAAAGACAATGCACTGAGAAGAGAGAGAGAGGAAACAGAAAAGAGGAAAGGACAGGAGAGAAGGGCAGAGAGAAAAAAATGTAGAGGAAATGAAAGGAAAGGGTGAAGGGGAAGAGTCAAGGGAAGGAAATAAAAGGGAGAAAAGAAGGAAATGAGGGAAGAAAAGACAAAAGATGGAAGGGAAGGAAATTGTGAAATGGGAATACGATGATGGAAGGAGAAAATGAGAGGAAAGAAAGGTTTAGAGAAACTAAGTTGAAATGAAAAAACAAAGAATAAGGAGAGAAGAAAGGGGGAAGGAAAAGACAAGACAGGGAAATGGAATGAAAATAGGAAAAGGGACAGGACAAAGGAGGAAAGGAAAAGAAAAGAAGGGAGGATGAGGAAAAATGTAGACATTGAGTGGAAAGGAAAGAAAAATGGAAAGATAATAGAGAGGGAAGGAAAGGGCAGAGGATGGAGAAGAATTTAGAAGAGTGCAGAAAGGAGAGCAAAGGAGAAGAGAGAGCTGAATCAAAAGGAGAGAAGGAAATAAGTATGAAGATTAGCAGAAGAAATGAGCAGGGAAAAGAAAAGACAAGAAAAAAATGCAAGTATAGAAAAAAGAAGAAACTAAAGTCCAAGGAGAGAAGAAAGAAATGAGGGTGAGGACGAGGAGAGTAGAGAGAAAGAGAGGATATTGATAGGAGGAACGGATAAGGGATGAAAGTCTTCTTTGACTGAGTGATGAGGATGTACTCACATCACACGCTACTTACCCAGGATTCATAGCATGAGATGAGTTCCCAGCATCCCTTTCATCTCCACAACACCCAGTAGTGGTCTATCAGAAAAAAAGCCTGAGGAGAGACTCGGCAGCAGACAGTCACACATGTGGACACACGAAAAACACAGACACACACACACACACACACACACACAAAGAGACAGTCGAATGAAGACACACATGTATCATGTTTCTTTCTCTTTCTGTAGACACACAAGAAAACATCATTACCACACACACACACAACACTTTCCTCTGATTCCTGTACAGCTAAACTAACCCGGTCTACACAAACACACACAAGTACACACAAACGGACACTACAAAGTGGTCAGCTGTCTCACCATATCTGCAGTGATCACAGAAGCCACTCGTTGCCATGGCGTTTGATTTCTCGGTTGGCAAGGTTGCCCGAACAGTCTGTCAAGAGTCTTACAAGAGTGGAAAAAGAAAAAAAAAAGACAAAAGTGTGTGTGTGTGTGTTTTTTTTTTACAAGTGTATGTGTGTGTGGTGCATCAGTTTAAAGGAATTTTGAAAAATAGCCCGTCTCCATCCAATGGTAACATGATTCACCTGCGGCCACCTCAGAAGCTCACTAATAACACATTGTGACTTGTTTGTTCAATCTGTACAGTTGCTACGCAACCAGCGGAGTCTCCAGGAAGTTACACAGCCAGTTGTTATTTTTATAATTTAGTCTTTGCATACAAGAAACAAGATGTCATAGTGAACTTTAGAGGTGCTGGTAGGTGGACTGTGTTAGCCATTAGGCCAGGGGTGACCAAACTTTTTATAAGGAGGGCCAGATTTGACAATGTGAAGATGTCCAGGGGCCAATACTAACATTTTAAAAATGAACAATAAAAGTTACATACTTTTCATTATCACACTTTTTTTTTTTTTAAATGGCAATGTTACCAAATAGACAATCAGGCGTGAACAAATCTGAAAGCCAAACATCTGGAGTCAGATAACACAGAATAAATTATATGGAATACATTAAACTTGCATGAAGTTGATACAAATCTTAACCTCATGTTCATTTTAAACATGACTTATTATGAGTAATGCAAAGTCTGTTAACATTTGCAAAGTCTTGCTCTTGTCTTTCACAAGATCATTGTGAAAGTAATATTTTGTGTCACATCTGCAGATATATAGCACCAGCAGTTATGTCCTTAGAGTTTAACATTTAGCGCAAATCTGGCAGCCATACAATATCTGACAATCCTAGCAGGCCATAAATAATATATTATAAAAATGAAGCTTCGGCCCGCATGAAATCTGACTGTGGGCTGTGATTGGCCCCCGGGCTGGACTTTGGCCATACCTGCATTAGGCTGAACGAAAGCATCTGTCAGCTTTAGCTTCATATTAAGGTATAAATATGAGAGTGGTATCAATCTTCTCATTTAACTCTCCATATTTCTGAAACAATTATTTCAAGAATTAAACTTTGTTTACTGTCTTTCTCGTTTGCTCATTCTCCTTGTGGCTAAATAAATTACACATATCATTTATATATCATTTGTCAAGGGATGTACTGTCACATTTGCACAGAAAGCAGAAACCAATTTCCTGTTGTGTTAATTTTCTCTGTTTGAGAGGGCACAGATTTCCCCTGTGTTCATTTCCCTACTGTGCATGTGTGTTTGTGTGTGTGTGTGTGTTTACAGATTGTAACTACACTCATGGCTGCCCCAGCGAGAGAACATCAGATGTCTCTCCAACGCTCCTCCGCTATCTCTCGCTTGGTGCATCTGTCCCTTCGGCCCTCCGTCGCGCCTTCCCTCCATGATCCCCCCGTCTCAGTATCACCACAGCGACGAGAGCCACTCCATCCAAATTGACACACGTCGAGATGAAAAGATTGGAAGTGGAGGGAGAGGGGAGGAGGACAAAAGAGGAAGGGGCTAGTTGTGGAGAAGCGAGGACAAGGACAAGGAGTAAAAGAGTAAAAAAAAGACAGAGGAGAAGCAAGGCTGAGGAAGTGAAGAGGAGAACAGGGGGAGAGATGAAGAGGGAAACAATCGAAGATTCACACACACATACACACTCACTCACACACACATAGATACAGTATAGAGGCCAACGGTCTGTGAAAGTGTGGAAGTCACGTCTGAGTGAAGCCTCAGTGAAGCGAAAGAGCAGCCGCATCGAAAAACAAAGAGAAAGGTAGGAAGAGGGTAAAGAAGGAGAGTGTGAGTGAGTTTCTATCTACGTGTTTGTTTATAGTGCACATTTGCAGTGTGCTTGAAAAGACACCTCCAGTTTGAAAAGACAGGTCAAATGTGTAAAAGTGCGATGGTACGATTTTTGGATGCATGCTTTTGTGCAGCATTGATGTTTTGCTGCCACCTACTGTTACATGCCTTCACTCTACTTTAAACCTAAAAATAAGTCAAGACATCTTTACATTTCTATCAAACTATGAATATTATGTGTGGACATTTTATTTTAATGAGGAACGACCAAGCGATGTGACAACGTACGTATCCTCAGATCTACATTTCCTTTCTTCTCTTGTGGGCAGCTGATGCATGAACTTTTTATCACACCAAATGAGTTCGGGTAGACATTTAGGAGGAGAGGAGATAGAAAGAAAATCGTAGGTTACCAGGCTTAATGTGACAGCACTGGCAGAATTAGCAGCAGATATGCGAATTCAACCCAGGTAAAATTGTATATTATAAAGATAGCAGGCAAAAACACATTGTATGTCAAAACATTTTTTGTGCATGGTTAAAGAGATGCACGAAAGGTCCAAGATCAGTGCCCACTGTGTGGATATTCCTCCAGGCAAAACCAGTGTCAACATGGATATCGTCCAGGTTCCTGCTCTCAAGCGTAAAACCAGGTGGGAGAACAAGCTCGAGTTTGAGAGGAGGTACAACCTCAGATTTTACATTCACTTGGTTTCATAAATGATTGTTTAAAAATGGGTGAAACAACTGACAGTTATCTCGTTATCCTGCCACCTGTCAGTGGGTGGGATATATTAGGCAGCAAGCGAACATTTTGTCCTCGGAGGTGATGTTAGAAGTAGGAAAATTGGGCAAGCATGAGGATATGAAAAACTTTGACAAGGGCCAAATTGTGATGGCTAGACAACTTGGTCGGATCATCTCCAAACTTGTGGGGTGTTTAGTACCAAGAAGAAAAATCAGCATGCACGCATGGGCAACAAAGGCTGGCCGGTGTGGTCCAATCCAACAGACAAGCTACTGTAACTTAAATGAATGTTGGTTCTGATAGAAAGGTGTCAGGACACACAGTGCAACACAGTTTGTTGTGTATGAGTCAGCCTCATAGCACCACAATGCACTATGGGATAAAGGCAAGCCTGCAAAGGCAGTGCGATCCTTTGTGAAATGTTCTTCTAGGAAACCTTGGGTCCTGGAATTCAAGTGGACATTACATTGACATATACTACTTACCTAAGCATTGTTATGGAATGTTTACAGCCTTTCTTTGAAATGGTATTCTTTGATGGCAGTGGCCTCTTTCAGCAGGATAATGGGCCCTCGTTTGAGGAACACAACAACGAGTTCAAGGTGTTGACTTGGCCTCCAAATTCCCTGGATCTCAGTCCAATTGAGCATCAGTTGCTAGACAAACAAGTCCAATCCACAGAGGCCCCACCACAAAACTTTCATGATTTCAGGGATCTGCTGCTATAATGTCATGGTTCCGGTTACCATAGCACACCTTCACAGGTCTTGTTGAGTACATGCCTCAATACAATATGCTAAAAATTGAGTTTTAGGAATAATTTTGGTTAACACAGGTAACTATGGAATTAAAATCATGCTGCATCTCCTCTGCATTTTAAAGCACGCCCTTAAATTGGTTAGTGCATGTTGACAAAATAGATGGAGAATGAGAGCAAAAGAAAGAGAAAGGGTTGACTGCTGCTTTGTAGAGTTCCTGCTATTGTGCCTGGAGGTGATTTTGCCTTGCATGTGTGTGTGTGTGTGTGTGTGTGGGTGTGTGGGTGGGTGGCTGGGTGTGGGGTTTGGTCTCTCAGATCACTACTGGGATAGATGGCTGACAAGTCAAATGAGACTATGTCCATCCTCTGCTCTCCTCTCGGTTTCTGCTTGCCGTCGTCTCTCTCCGTCTGTCTCTCTCTCTCTTTCTCTTACTCATCTCGCTCTGTCAGCTGTGCGACAGATAATTGACATATTATCAGCCAATGACCTTGTGTCGCAGGCGAATCCCCACCAATTAAAAATTGGCCCATTTCCTTGTCAGCCCCGCATAATGGAAATTCATATGGTCCACAATCTAAACGAGCCAGCCACACATACTCACACACACACGCATATGCATGCAAACATGCAAACACACTTCACAAAAGGTAATTGTGTGATAATAGATGTTCGCCATACATTAAGCCAAGCATGTCAAATACCAGCAAGAGTGGAAAGACCTATAAAAGCCAATGAAAGGATGATGTACACAGAGAGGTCAGTGTGTGTGTGTGTGTGTGTGTGTGTGTGTGTGTAGTGTGTGTCTGTGGTTAACCTTGGAGGACAGTAGAAGGGTATCCAACTAACTTCTCAACTCACTCAATCACAAAGAGACAGAGCGAGGGTGGCTGCAGACCGACAGAGAGAATGAGAAAGATGGAGTGAGACAGACGGAGAGTGACAGAGAGAGAGAAATAGTGACAGAGACGGAGGATGACACAGAGAGACAGATTGAAAGAGGTTAAAGATTCAGATAGACGGTGAGAGAGAGGGCCAGAGAGAGAGAGAGAGAGAGATGGGACAAATTAAAAAGAAGAGTGGCAGCGTGAGAGAGTTGGAGAAAAATCCCCAGTGTGTGCGTGTGTGTGTAGGTGGGTGGGATCGCTTTATCGCATGGAGGAAGGAGAGATGGAAGGAAGGAAGTCCACAAGGATGGAAGATAGGGAAGGAGTCAGGGAGGATTTGTATATGGATTTTGAACAAAAATCAAAACTTAAAAGCAAGCGGGTGTCGTTTGCTGGATGTCATTCCCCATCTCTCTCCCCACATTCCTGTCACTCTTCAGCTGTCTCTCTACAATAAAAGCTTGAAAAGGCCAAAAAAATATCTTAAAAAAAAAAAAAAACTTAAAAGCAAGCAGGTAGGAAGGAGGGAAGTACAGAGGAGAGAAAGGAAATGAGAAAAAAGGAAGGCAGGTAGGAAGGGAAGGAATCAAAGAACATACAATGGAGGAAATGATGGGATGAGGAAGAAAACGATGAGCAAAGTAAGATTTTTAACAAAAATTGATGGACGGTGGATAATGACAAGAATGGAAGGCATGTGGGAAGAAAGGAAATTAAAACTGAATGGAGGAAGGAAAGGAAAGGAAAGGAAAGGAAAGGAAAGGAAAGAGGGAAGAAAGAAAGGGAGGCAGAGCAGAAAGAAGGAAAATAGGAAGGATAATGAAGGAGGTAGAATCCAGGAGCAAAGAAAGAGGAATAAAGGAACAAAATCAACTGAAATATATTGTGATGGAGGAAGATGAGGAGGAAGCTATAAAGAAAAGACAAAAAGTAGACACAGAAGTGAAGGAAGGAGGGAAATAGTAAAAACAAAGGAAAGAAAGAAGGAGACATGCAGGTTTCACTGATCATGATCTCATGTTTCATAGCATAACCAACATGTTCTTGGCCATGGCTATATGTACAAGTACACCGTTCAGTCATAACAATGTTATCATGGCATCTGTCCTCAAAGTTGATGTTAGAAGCAGGAAAATGGCAAGTTTAAGGATTTCAGTGACTGTGACAAGGGATAAATTGTGATGGTAGACGACTGGGACAGAGCATCTCCAAAACTGCAGCTCTTGTGGGTTGTTCCTGGTCTGCAGTGGTCGTACTTAACAAAAGTGATTAGAAAAGCAGTGGAACCGTCAGGGTCTGGGAAACCAAGGCTCATTGATTTACTTGGGGAGCCCCGTGTGGTCCTGTCCAACAGACAAGCTAGCTCAGATCGTTGAAAAGGTGGATGCTGGTTCTGATAGAAAGGTGTCAGAACACACAGTGCATTGGAGATTTGTGGTCAGATCAGTCCACACTGACTCCTGTCCACTGCTGAGATGGTCACATGAGCAACACTGGAAGAAGGTGACTTGGTCTGATGAATCACGTTTCCTTTTCATCACATGATGGCTGGTTGCGTTGCTTACCCGGGGAACACACGGCAACAGGATGCTGGACAAACAAGTCCAATCCATGGAGGCCCCACCTCACAACTCATGTTAGGCCTGATTGGTGTATGTGGCTGCGGTAACCAAGCATATCAACGTGATGAGGATGCAACTGGAGGGGAAACACCATCTATTTAAACTGTGGTTTTAATGCTGTTTTCCAGTAGTTGCGATGTGCATATAATTATGCTCCTTATATGATTTGCAAAGAAGCCATCGTTCTCTGGCATCGTGGTTTAAAAAAAGCCTACTTACAGTGTGGGGTACTGTCACCGCTGACAGGGAAGGTGTGATAGAAAAAAAGAAGCATCAGTAATGATTTTCAGTCATGGCAGCAGTGCAGACCACTGTTTCCTGTGTATTTATGCAGCACCGCTGGGCCACAAAAGATGCATGAAGAAATAAAAGATTTTTATGGGGAAACATGGTTGGGAATCTGTCTTTGTGTCTGATCTATGAGCTCTTACAAAATATATTCCATATTCTGCTAACCTGTTGCCATTGTACTGAATCTTCAGCTGAAGACAAATTAGCATTTAAATGAGGCAAGTTATTTTCCTTTTACGCCCGCTCTAAATTACCAACGGAGTAGTTTTGATTGAGATGAGAGGAGGGCTTTTTTAGTGTTATTGACCCAGAAAAGGTTGAGTGAACACGCTTTTTTTTTTTTTTTTTTTTTTTTTTAAGCAACAGCCCTGCATCAAACTCACAAAGTTATACCGGCTCACAGCTGAGAGCTGAGCTCAGTCGCCTACAACCAGAACCTCAGAAGTTTGGCAGAGAACAGCTTGACTGATGCAAGCTGTCTTGCCTAAAGGATGACTCCACTGATTTTTCAGCCTTATCTCTAAGGTGTACGTGTCACAGAGAGATTCTTTAATGCACCTGTACACTTGGCAGGACTTCCACCTCCCAAAATACTGCACAGGATGATGCAGTCCTGGGCTAATAACAGGCAAGAAAACATCACTTCCCCCAAAGTTTAAATGTTTGTAATGTGAAACAAAGAATTATTCAAAATGTAATCCACCAAGTCAAAAGTTGGATTTTGTGTGTATTCGCTGTGAGAGACCAGAAAACACTCTTCTTCCTCTATATTACTTTTTAATTCACCACCCACTGCTCTCCAGCTGTGGCTCCACCTGCTTACTTACCATTTTCTATCTCCGTATATCCATTTATTACACATCACAGTATAAATTCAGATTATGTTTATATGCAACACATGTTCATGTTCATGTTTACATTACAGTTTATACATTTTACTATTGCTCACCTGGCTACCACAGCTGCCACCTGCTGCCAAGTGTATATATGTTATTTTATATTATATTATATTTTATATTATATTTCTCTGTTATTAATGTAAAGGTCTATATAATAAAGAAATAAGAGGAGATGCTTTGATATTTTGAGTCTCAGCAATGTCAATATTACAGAAACCTACCCCTGGCTCCTCACATACAATATTTTCCAATAAGCAATGCAATGAAGCTGTCCTCGTCATCTCAGTCGACAGGTAGAATAAGTAAATGACTCATAAGATTGATGTGATGAATTTTTATATTACGATATATTATGTTGCTTGTCAGTCTGATGCAGCACAGCAGACAGTAAGCTCCACTCCACCCATCACACAGCTCAACTTATCAGCCTCAGAGAGAAAACTTCACACAGTCCACAGGGTCAGTGCTCCCCTGCTGCTGCTGTGACTAACCTTTGCTCTACCACCTAAGCTTTAATCAAAGTGCTGGAGCAGTCAGGCACATGTTTGTAGCTGAGTGTCACATATATGTACCAACTTATAACCTCCCAGCTGCCAGCGTGGAGCCTAAAAAACCGCACTGCGGATTCCTACTTCTGTCTTCTGTCATGCATGTGACACCTTTAACATTACTGTTATTTCATTTCTCTGTGTTTTATGTGATTGCTTCCTCGCTACTCTGCCAGAAAATTATATTAACTACTCCCAAAAACAGACTGACAGTGCATAATATACTATCATATCCAAATTGTTTTTTGTTTTATTATTTCACGTTACATATTGCAGAAGTACAATAACACCTGCTTCCTCATATATCTCTGAACATATTAATGTCCTTGTATCTGGATGAAATAATTAAATATTATCCAGTATCTGACAGCTAGGGTTTGCTTCAGAAAAAAGGTGATATGTCTCTGGAACTATTTGCTAAAAGGCAATTTTTTCAAATAAAGAGAGCAAGTCAACAGGGCACTCCCGACCGGAGAGCCAAAGGTGTCTGGTTAAAACCCCAAGACTGGCAATTGAAAATGTGTGGACAGGGACACATTCTTTCTATCTGGGAGGTCATTTGGAAATAGAGTTCTGAGTAGCCTTCTCTCTGCCCCTGACTGGAAGGCTGTCTTTTCTCTCTCTCCCATTTTCTCTCCTCTGCGCCCCTGACTGCGAAACTCCATAAAGAATGATGGATGTCGATGGAGACACACAGAGTGGTGATTATGGATCATCGCAGAGTATTGAGGAAGGACGGAGACAGACAGATGGAAACTGAGAAAGAGGAAGACGATTGCAGGCTCAGAATGGTTAATGACAGAATCCATCAGTTTTTTTGTAGATGGAGCTGTTGCGCCACTGAGTGGTGAAATGTTTAAATGCTGCGATCGAGGTTCTTACAGCTACAAATATTCACAATTGTTCAAACTAAATCTCAAACCAAGAATGTTAGTGAACTTAAACAACATGTTTTTACATGAAAAATACTTTTTTAACATTCCCCCTTCAGCAGGGTCAGCACTCGTAGAGTTGCAGCAGATACTTCTTAAGACACAGTTTTATTTTGAAGTCTGTATCAAACACACACATACCCTTGGATAAGTTCAGAAGAAGTAAAACAAAGCATTATAAAAAAGTATCAGAATGTATGCAGCAGAATGGTCCCTGTCACAGTTATATCATACAATATATGATTCAATGACTATTAATAATCCATGTAAGAAGCATTGTTGTTTTGGGGACTAATTCTAATAACTTAATTTACTACTGGGCTGTTTAATCTACAGCAAATGCATCATATTGTTTAAACTAATCACACTTTGTATCTAAAATCTTAATTTGAAAAGTAACTCTAGCTATCAAACAAATATAGTAGATTAAAAAGTACAATATGTCCCAATATGTTCCAGAAAATGGAAATACTCCACCGCCGTATTAAAGAAAATACATTAAACACAAGCATTAAAGCAAAAAAGTGTCATGAACTGATGATTAATGAATACAAGTAAGAGGAGTGATTTAAAAGACTGAAGTGAATCTGCTGCTAACATTCCCCAACTGGGTGTTTCAAAAGCGGGAGGCCCTGAAAGCAGAGAGTCCGGTCACCTCTAGTCTCAAAGTGGAACTGAGGAACAGTTAGAAGAATCTGCCTGAGGATCTCCGCCTGCTCTCTTGCTCACAGGGGACCAAAAATTCAGTAATTTAACTAATGTATGTGACTCAGGTTTCCTGAGGGAAGGGAACAAGTACATCACTGGTATGGGATACGCTGAAGCCTTTTAATCACATCTGACAAGTAAATGGGCGTGGAATGCATCAGGGGAAAGTTCTGCCCTTCTCTTGGTCATATATTCAAAATGGTGCCATTTTTTTCTTTGCCTTGCTCTTGACGTACTGTTCCGCCCAAAGGCTCAGAAACACAGACTCAGTATTTCATGACATTGGGAACCTTGATTATAATCCCTTTTTATTCATGCACTCTTTGTGACCTGAATTCCAATCATTACTATAATGGATTAAGTCTTCAAAATAAAACTCAAAACTTGTGAAACACCAAATATTAGACTGCGTGATTCACCTGTAGGGGACATCTAATCCCACTGATAAATTCACAGTGGTGGATTTGGTACCAAGGAAGAAAAAAATAATTGAAGTAACAAAAGTTCTACAGAAAAATAACCTTAGTAACTGATGAAGTATCTTATATATTGATCACGTATTCATATATCTACATTTTTTTGCATTTTTATTTTGATGAAAGTCACATTTTATATACAGAAGGACACACACATACTGGCCCTCAGCGTGAAGCTCTACCCCTCCATCTGCTACTGAAATGAAGAGAAAAGCGTTTCCTGTTGCAGCAGAAAGTCCTGGCAGAGGACCTCCTTCCAGTCCTCTTCTGGACTTCCTCCAGAACTTCAATGGCCTCCATCTCATAGCCCTCTGCCTGGACCCTCAAAACCATCTCTTCATCTAACATCCGAGTGAGCTCCACAATGTCTCTGACAAGAGCTTCCTGCTTCTCCTTTTCCTTTTTCAGCTCGTCGTTGAGCGCCTGGCTTCCAGCTGAAAGCTTCTCTGTGAGTGTTTGGGCCTGCTCAAGTCTTCGGAAAAGTTCCTCTGCAGTTTTAATGGCCTCCACTTTGCTCCTCTCTGCCTCCGCCCTCAGTTGCTTCTCTTTCTGGAGCTGTCCATGAAACTCTTTAGAAATGTCTTCCACCATCTCAAAGTCACTGAGGTTTTCAGCCTCTGCCTGCTTCCTCAAGTCCTGTTCTGTCTGGAGCATTTGTTGCAGATCCAGGATCTCGTAATGAAGTTGATCCTGTTTGGTTTTCTCAGATTTGAGCTCAGCTGAACTCTCCCCTGAGTCCCTCTGCAAGTCTTCCAGTGTTTGGAAAAGAGTCTCAGCAATCTCCACAGCCTCCAGTTTGTCATTCTCCACCTGCTTCCTCAAGTGTTTTTCAGACTCAAGCTGCCAGTTCAGATCTTCCATCTGCCGTTTGGCCTCAGCAAGCTCGGTGACGAGCATCTGCCTTTCGGCTGAATGCTGCCTTTTCGCCTCCTGGAGCTCATTATTAAGCGCCTCGATTTCCAGGAGCATGGCATGGTTCTTCTTCTCAGCTGAGATAAGAGCTTTGTTTTGGTGTTTTAGCTCATGGTTCTTCAGCTGAAGGGCCTCCATTTCTTTGGAAAGGTCCTCGATTTCTTCCTGATAAATGGCACACACGTCCATGTTGAAATGTTTCGCTCTCAGTTTCTCCATCTCTGATCTGTTAAAGTGTCTCTCTGATAACACGAGATGAGGGTTTGTCTCTTAACTCACTCAGTGGACAGATCTGTGATTCTAACTTCAGAACATGAAGTAATCCAAAGAACACCTGGAAATCTCTAAAATTCTAGAATGTCATCATGACTGCTCTGAGATCACCTTGACAACAAGAAAATTTGAAGACGAGAAAAGATTAAATATTTAATGTTTAAACTGATGAAATGTATTGTCACTTGTGAAAAATTGAAATAATCAACAACGTTTGTCAACAAATAGTTTGAATGAATTCATTCACCATTTACAATCCATGATATGCCTAAAAGATTCAGAACATCCAGAAAATTTTGGCAAGTAAGGGACAAGGCCCAACACCAAGACTGAATGTCTGTGACCTTGACCCATACAATAGTTATTTTTGATCAAGGAACTTGAATGGACAAGAGTCATTCTATGTGTGAGTGCTGATATACGGCACAACATCACTGTGACTTTTAAATGCATGTCATATTAACGTTACATTAGCAGCCATCATCATTGTAGCACAGGCTCATCTTGGTGCTTCTTATACTTTTTGCTGAGCTTTAGTTTAGGTCCCTGTACCAAGAATTTTGCCTCTTTTTAGAGAACAGGAGATGCCCTCCTTAACATCTCCCTTTGTCTGTTTTATAAAGTGGTTTAGGCAGTATTGTTGCCTTTAATTCGACATTTAAGGGAGTTGTTTGACGTTTTTTTCACATAATTTCAGGAGTTAGATAAAAAGATCAATACCATTCTATCTGTCTGTTAAATACGAAGCTACAGCTAGCAGCTGTTAGCTTAGTACAAAGAGTGGAAACAGCTACTGCTGCTTGGCTCTGTCTATTTGAATCATTATAAACAGTATGTCTGTTTTTCATTCCAACCAAACCATGCTACTTGCATCCACAATCTCGTTCTTTCGGTCACAACCCAAAGCTCACGACCATAGCTCAGGGTTAGAATGAAGATCAGCTTTGTCTTAAGGTCTGATGAAGACAAGAGAACCACATCATCTGCAAAGAGGAGAGAGACAATTCAGAATGTTTGCTTTTATGTGAAGTGGAAAAGTTTATATTGCAGACCTAAAACAAATATTTAAATCAATCTATATAATAATGAGTGAAATCACTCTTAGGCTAAAAGGACCCAAAGTAGACCTGGTTTGACCGCCTGCAGGCTCAGGGCAATCCAAACTCTTCTCTGCTGTTCCATTCCCGTTGGTGGAATGTCCTCAGATCTCTCAACCTTCAAAAAAAACCCTGAAGACCCAGCTGTTCAGAGAGTACCTCTTGTCCTAGCACTACCAACAACATGCTAACAACAACAACAACAACAACAACAATTGGACATGCTATATCTAGCCCCTCTAGTACTGTACTGATTCTATGTGAATAGTACTTATCGCTGCACTGACATGTCGTTGTCGCACTGTACTTTGATTGTTTCTCTTTTTTATTACCCACTTTGGATTAAAGTGTCAGTTACATTACTAAATGTAAAATTGCACTTAAGCACAGTACTTTGTTTGTCTTTGCAATTGCATCCTCACATTTATTTGTGTTAGTATTTTCAGCTACTGGTGGCAGATCATGGCATTAGACTGTCCTTTTCAACAGTGTTCATGAGGCCCTAAAGAGTCGTAGGCCATCTGGTAGACAGGAACCTGGAGATGCACTCATTGGTGTGCAGGGAATAGAGTAGGGGGCTAGAGAAGCACATCTTTCTTAGTGATACAGCAATGACAGGTGGGGTCATGGTAAAGGTAGTCTAATAATATCCACCATCACATTTATGAAGTGATGCTCAGCTGGGAAATTTGCCCATGGAGCACTTCCAGGATAATGGGCGCCGAATTCACAGATACTGTATATCACACATGCAATATCCTGATTGCACTGCTGTTGGGGTTTTACAAGAGTTCTTGGACAAATTACTGGACCATGTTGACACAGGAGACACTTCACCCTGCGGGTCCAATTGCAGAGGATCAAGGATTGAGGCTGTAATACATGTGAGATGAGAAAACACCGAAAGAACACAAGGACTTCATTAAGATTGAGGTCAGTGGCACTGGCCTGAACTCACAGGAGCAGGTGAGCTCGACCTTCGTTGGCACAGGAATGATTAAGTTCAGAGATCATTTGGGGACAAATCTGGTTAAATGTCACTGTTATAAATAAAATAATACAGGCAAGTGGATTGTTTCATACTAAGAATATTTTACAGGCATAAGATCAGCTAAACTTTTTTTTTTGTTTTTTCCTGCCCTGAGGTTATGTGAGAGAGGGTGGTATTAGCTGTTAGATCTTTTTACCCCGAGGCAACTAGAACCCTCCATGAGCCTGTATTGATAAGACTGTTATTATCGTTCTCTGTGTTTAACACAAATCCTCTGCACTAGTTTACTTTTTAATTAAAATAAATTGAAGGAAAGATGACAGAAATCAGTTACTTCTGCATGATAATAAGCCCACGGTTCTGTAATAAACAGGATGTAGCTCAGTTTAAATCTGGTTGATTGGGCTGGTTGGGTCGATGTGCATTGAAGGGAGGTTTGGTGTTAACTGGGGAACACTCAGGTGGACAACAACAATGTCAGAAACTGGAAAATGTGCTGCACTTGGTCTCACTTTGGTGTAGAAGGAGCAGTCGCTACAGGAAGATGTTATGTAACCAAAGCTGGACGAGCTTGGATTGACAGGATTATCATTTCTGATTTACTGAGAAGGAGTCGTTATATAGATTCACATATAAATACATTAATTTTCACAATAGGTGTAACCCCATGAAAATTATAGTTGGGTTTATTACGTGTATTGCTGTATGGCTTCATGTTCATTCATTTTCATTAAGTGAGCTCATTAAGAGAGCTGTTTGTGACTGTAGTTGCTTTGAGTAGCCAAAGGGGGCGCTTCACGTACAGTCGATACAGGAAATTCAGTGAGGGTGTGCTTTGCATGCTGAGAGCTAGACGCGCTAGTCGAGCGCCACAAGGATCTGTTACGAGCAAGATTATTAACGTTTATGGGAGGAATATTGTTTTATTTTCATGGACACGAGTTATATGTTTTCCGAGTTGTTATGAGAGTCCCAGGACGGCTGCGACCGGAGAAATTGCTGTGGTTTGTTTTCTTTACCGAGGACTCCGGTGAGTTTTCTGGTTGTATGCTGCGTGCTAATATGCTAATTGATAAGCACAGTTTTGGTCATTATAAATGCTAATATTGAGTTCTTATATCACAAAAAAAACAAAACAAAAAAACAATTGGAGATTGACCGTAAATGTTGAAAAGATGTTTCAATGAGTTAGTATGCTGAGTTGAGTTGTAAATGTAATTGTTCACATGACAACAGTAATTTGTACTGCGCCATTTTTGGACGCCATGTTCATGAGTGTAAATTGTCGCTAAGGCTTATGATATGTATACTTACAGGGTTTCCCCTAATTATCTAATGTGAACACTGTGTTAAGTTTTGATATGGTTGAAAGACAATAATTGAGATAAGAGATAATAATTTGTGCAACGTGGTTTATTTAATACTGCAAAAGAGTCACATTAATGGTGACTTGAGTTTTTTTCTATATAATACAGTTGTTATAGGTTGCATTTGAGTAGGAGACATACAAGAAATATAATTCTGAACAGAAATTGATTGATAACTTTATATTCTTCTATGCAGATTGTTTTTTTTGCTGGATCCACATCAATTCGGACAGTGTTGATATTGACCAGGGGTTCCCGTCTGAGGTGAGACGCAGTCGAAGAGGATGCAAATCCTCCATCTTCCTCATCTTTGTGAAGAGTCACACCTGGATCAGATAAGATCTGAACAACGAACCGCACACATACACACCACCCGGGTAGTACATACTGAACACTAAATAGACTGACAGACATGGATTATAATGGAACTGTGGAATGAACTTTATTGAACACTGAACTTTGCTATCAGAACAGCTGTAAGCTGGAAAGGACACTTGATTTTGGGTTGTTGTTTTTTTTGTTGTTGTTGGTTATTCAGGGGATTTTGAATCCGAATGGATTTCACTTTTTGTTGTTGTGTAAATAAATATTTATGTTTATCTTGCACATTAGTCTTCCCTCGCTCCTTGAGTCGAACCAGAGTACAGTAGTTATCTAACTGTCTAACTTACTGGGTTATACACTCCAGGTTACACAGGCATTTAAAACAATACACAGATTTCTAGAACAACATCAAACACATGACACACTTACATTTGTATTGGATTTCAAATCTATCAGATTATTTTATGAATTAATAATTAATACATGTATGAATATATATATGTTCTGAACTAATTGGACAAAAAAATAAGTAAATTATCAAAATTACTGTTAAGTTTGTAAATGGCATACAAAATAAAACACAGTTGTGCATTGTTAAAACATAAATGAACTCAACATTCATCCAAAATTGACATTCATGTCATGGAAATAACCATTTTTTGGTTAAATTGCTTGTTTGACTATAACCATATGTTGTTTGTCCAGAACTTATTATTAGGAATGCACCAATGCACCGGCTGAACATCGGCATCGGCTGATGTTTGCCTCCTCTGCCATTGGCAAATAAAGATGACATTCACCAATGGCAGTGACCGATGATTATATGCTGATTTACATGTCACATGAACGCTGTGCTGAGGAGAAACCTTTCTTTTTTCTTTTTTTTAGAGGACCCCACTCCAAATGTCTCTGGCACGTCACGTACACACTGCAGTTTTGGTGCAGTACAGAACAAATGCTCGCTTCTTGAGAGTTTCAGAAGCAAGCATTTGTTAACTTGCTCAGATTTGCCCATTTTCCCAGTGTATGTTCTTCTAAAGATGCTTCTACATGTGTAAATATGCTACGTAGTTAATTAGTTTTGCTTTTGTCTGTTTTTACGACCAGCAGTTTGCACAGGGTATTTTATTTTGAAAATCCACCGGCTTCTCTTTGCTTTTTCTGTGTCTGCCCGCTCGAGGTGCTCTGTGTCGATTGACGTGTGCTGCTTGCGTCAAGCGTCAAAAATAGTACAGACGTATATTCAGCACATAGAGACGAGATGTCCAAGATGTCAGTTTAAAGAGTGTGAGAGTCCGACTGATAAAAAGATAAATCAGTATTAAAACAATATTTATTGATGTAATCATGCTCACATTTCCTAACCCATAAGGTTGTTTACTTTCTTTAAGTCAGCCACAGCAGTTCTTGGCCAGCCGTGATCGTATAGTGGTTAGTACTCTGCGTTGTGGCCGCAGCAACCCCGGTTCGAATCCGGGTCACGGCAGTCAGTTTTGACAGAGAGACAGACACAGAAAGATGAGAAGATGTCAGTTCTTCCAAACCACCCGTGACACCCTGCTTTCAGTCAAAGAAGATGACAAGCAGAGTGAAACATGGAGCAGGTTCCTCAGTACTGATTCATTGGAAAAGGTAAGCAGCCCTCACTAATGCATGGGCACACAACAAATGTAATAAGATTGTCATAACAAGTAATCTAAATCTCTCCTTTACAAACTGCAACATTAAAAAATGTACACATAATCCAGATGCACATATATTTACCTTTTTTCACATTATAGGTTCTGTTATAGGCTACAACAATGGTGTTGTTACTGTTTGATAACATTATGATAGATAAATAAATATGTAAGACAACGAGTAATTCTCTTGAAATACTTCTGAATTACATTGAATCACATTGCAGAAGGGATGAACGATTGAGAGTTTGCTTCAGTCCAGTGATCTTCACTCCATCTTTGAACAGATTCTAATGGCAGGCTGTTTCTGTCTTCAGCCGTGAGGCTGTGGAAAATTAGTTTAGTTTTCGAAGAAGGTGAATTCTCTGTTGCCCTCGTTTCACAATAGCATCACTGTACTGCATTTCATACCTGTGGTGTGGTGGTGGTGGGCACAAGTTTCTTCAGGACCTCAAACAGTCCTTCCCACTTTGACAGCAGCTTGTTATCACTGGGGAGGAGCGATGGCACTATGTCCAGGACTGAAGGATCTCTGCAAGGCTGACTGATGATAGCAGGACTTCTGACGTTGTTCAAGAATGTAGTTTTTATGCTTTACTGCATTTTTCCAATAAGTAAGTATATTTATCAGAACTAAACTTTGACTCAGTGTAAATAATGTTATGTCAATGTGTTCTGTCTAATTCTGCTAACAAATTAGAGATATTTGTTCAAACTTTAAGCTGAGCTGGGTGTCCAAATACGACTCAGTAGTGTGTGTGTCAAGACAATGGAGACTGTCACTGATATAGTAGTGTGTCACCCCGCCTCCTTATACCCGGTGGCTAGCCGTGATCGTATAGTGGTTAGTACTCTGCGTTGTGGCCGCAGCAACCCCGGTTCGAATCCGGGTCACGGCAGTCAGTTTTAACGGGGAGACTCACATACACACGACCTTCCTGAATTAAATTAATGTTTCCATGCAGCTGTCTAATTAGAAACACTTAACCTAAGCGGTAGATATTGATATCGCTGTTGGGAATTGAGTTGATTTTAATGCCACACCAATTAAACAAATATCATAATGCTGAAGCCATTATCTAAATTTACCTTTGCTAAAGTCTTACTGTTCCCAGGTAATATCTACTAGATTATAACACTCAATAAATGCTGTTTATTAGGACAAAATTACGTCTTTCTTCAAATAAAGTCTATAATCACGTTTTCTGTGCCTCTTCTACGTGAAGTCTCGCGTTACTAACCCACAAAATCCCGTCCAAGCAAATCAACCAGGAAGCGAACGGCGGAAACGTAAATCCAGCTCACGCTTCGAGCTCACCGTTTCTCGGTTTGACCTGTTTTGTCCTGAATGGAGAGGCAGGCTGAGCGCACGGCACACGTCTTCGGTTAAACACGGTGGACGCTTTTCAAAGAGAAACGATGTGGTCACCTCTTACTACATGACGGCGAACGGACGGAGAGCCAGCCCATGATCCAGCTGAGAGTGTCCTGTCACTGCCAGCCTGCCACAGTAAACACCGGTGCGTTTAACGTTAACCGTTTGACTTTCTATTATAATTACGCCATCACAACATGTGTGAGTTAAAATACTTATAATAGCTTCAAATCTGGCAACAGCGGCGCTCTGTTAGCAGATTTCAGCAGAAAACAAACACCCGACAGATCGTGGACAGCAACACCCGAAAGAAGCAACCATATGGACAACTTGACAGCAAGTTTAAGGAAGTTAAACGGTTTCAGATTGTTCCCAGCCTCCTAACAGTCAGATATTGTCAGCTAAATACTGGTGGCTGTATTTTATAACCCGAGGCAAGTAAATAAATCTGTTGCATGCAAGTCTGACAAGTCAGCCAGCTGCAGAAACGTCAGTATCATTTTTCAGTCATGCTATGCTCTTATCACCCGCCATCTAATGCTATATGTAGACGTGAGGCCTGGTTCAATTCATTTGAGTAGTAGTGTAGCACAACAGTGGATGAGCACGCTCTAAGGAATGTGGACATCTTCTGAGATCATCAGTACAATGAAGGCCCTTCACTGTTCCAACATGATGAACCCCCTCCCTCATGCTCAAAGCCATGAAGCTCTATGAAGAAATCTGTGCAGCCAGGCCCCAGATTGAAGGGTGAAGCCTGTTATAGTAACATATGGAGCTCTTCAGCAGTCAGCCGTCCACATATTTTTGGCCGTGTATTGCAGTTTAATTTCTCAGATGACAAGTTGGTAATCAGCCAGAGTTTTAAAAAGAGAGACCTCTGCCAGCTGATAAACACAGTCAGCATGGAGTTTTGGCCCTCATTATGCCTCCTCACCTCCATCTATGACTCTTCATTTGCAGACATATGGCCCTGCTCCTCAGGTAACCGCGGGAGACGACGTAACGACACAGCTCTAGCATCATGTTCCTGAAGACGTCGTTCACTACCCTGATTGTGGGGGTGTTTGTGGTGTACGTGCTCCACACCTGCTGGGTCATGTACGGGATAGTGTACACCAAACCCTGCGACATCCCCAACGGTGACAAATGTATCACGCCCTTCCTGGCAGGGAACCCGAAACTACAGGTCAGTCTTGTAGAGGGAGGGATGGGCGGTGCACTGTGCGGTTCCTTTATGCGTTCACTTTGATTGGCTGTGTTGGTGGTCTGGTTTAACTGGCAGGGCAGGAACGAAGCCTGTAGTATTCTGTATAATGTAATAATATCTGTAACATCTGTGTGTGTGTTTCCAGTTAAGTATCTACACTGCACTGCGGCCCAATGCAGAGGGAGGACATACCCTGATCCACAGAGAGGACAAATTTGATGTCGACAGCAAGTTTGAGAGGTTGGTGGGACTCTGCTCTACTCACCTTTTTAGAATCAGATGTCGATGTCGATGCACGTACACAAAAATCTGAATTTAAACAGTGAGAATACATTTTACAGATACAGTGGATGTTAGAGGCACAGGTGGGTTAACTGTTAACAGAGTGGTGGCCTGTGGGCTGTTCTTGTGTCTGTTTGTTTTGGCGTACAGTGCTCTGTACAGAGAGTCTGTTTAGATACATAGAGCAGAGTTACAGAGCCTGGAAAATAAGTTTTCTCTTTCCTCAGATTTGATTGATTAAGTCAGATTCAAAGCTGCAAACAAGCTGAACCCCAATGCATCAATGCATTATTAAGATGAGCAGGTATAAGTCTTGCTAAATGTGCTCCAGTGCAGTCATATTTTAATGATAAGTTGCACTGACGTTTTTCTCTGTATCGCCCTCCCTCTTTCTTTCTCTCCCCTCCAGGATAGTAAATGTGTCCCTGCCTAAGAAGACCCGGAACAACGGAACTTTATATGCACTAATATTTGTCCATCAAGCTGGAGTCACTCCATGGCAGGATCCACGACAGGTCCACTTGGTGGCTCAGCTCACCACGTACATGGTCCCGAAACCGCCTGAAATCTCTTTGATATCCGGAGAGGATCAAACACAGCAGGTACTGAGCTGCTCAGGCTGGAGGTGAAACATGATGATGATGGCGATTTGCGAATAAACATGCAGGTGTTAAAGAGCATGGGGAGGAGCCTTCAGTTGCTACGTCAGTGTATTATGTAACTGATGGAAACGGTTACTGTAAAAATACTGATTGTGATTGTTGTCTTCTTTTTTACTGCCTTTATTTGTCTTTAATATTCATTCTTTCTTGTTTTTCAAGCACAAGTTGTGTATGTCAGTTTATACAGGTGTTTTATCTTGTAAAATTGTTGATAGGGGGCATTCGATTTGATTCAGTTTGTGTGATCACACAGGGTCAGAAAGAGGAAGCCCAGCAGAAGAAACCACGTGATGGTAAAAAGGCGGCAGGGGGGGGAGCTGGAGGGGGCTCCACCTCTACGTCAGATCACCCAGCTTCCCACTGGCGCTCCCGCCTGACACTCAACGTTGTCAGCGACCACTTCCTGTTCGACAGAGAATACCTGCCCAGTGACGTCCACAGATACCTCAGAGTGTAAGATGGTGGAGACAGAAACTCTCTTTGGAAATGGAGAACAGTCCGTAAGGGTTTATTTAGGATCCAGAAGCATCAGACAGTTTTGTTTTTCTGTCTTTCAGATTCCAAAATGGTAAAAAGATGGTTTATCTACCTCTGCTGTTTGTGGATGAGCTCAGCAACCGGGTCAAAGACCTCGTGGTAAGCTTTTACATTTTTACATTTGACCGTCTGGCAGATTTTCTATTTATTTTCTTACTGAGCTGGTTCAGAGGAAAATGCAAACAATTACTGTAACCCAGTGATTCAAGGTCCTTGTTGATATGTTTTCACTGACCTCAAAAATAAATTGCTTCCCGCCTCAGAATAATATGAAGCCTTGTAAACACTCGCCTGCCCTGAATATCACAGAGATTCAGCGAAATGCAAACAAACACAACAAAAAGTATTCATGATCACAGTTTACAGACTTTTGGAGGCCATTACACACACACACACACACACACACACACACCCACACACACACAGTAAAAAATGTATAAGATAAGATTATGTTGATCTGTCGCAGGAGATCAACAGTACCTCCATGGAGCTCCCTCTGACCATCTCCTACGACTCTATCTCTTTGGGGAGGCTACGATTCTGGATACACATGCAAGACGCTGTTTACTCTCTGCAGCAGTTTGGTATGTTTATCTCTCTCACTCACACACACACACACACATACACACACACACACACACACACACACACACACACACACACACACACACACACACACACACTCTATCTACAAGCCCTGCGTGCCATTCATGTATATGTGTCTGTTTTCTTGTATGTGTTGCAGGTTTCACAGAAAAGGATGCTGATGAGATTAAAGGAATCTTTGTGGATACTAACCTGTACTTCCTGGCTCTGACCTTCTTTGTGGCTGCCTTCCATGTAAGTCTTAACAACACATCCTAAATTCTAAAGTTGTCTAACCACCAACAGGTCTTGACATCTCAATAATAAAAGAAAGAGAAAGGAGTGCTCATGTGAACTGATTTTGAATGATGACTGTCAAACGTGAGTTTATAAAAAGAAAAAAAACATGAATGTCTCTTGTGTTTTCAGCTCCTCTTTGACTTCCTGGCATTCAAGAACGACATCAGCTTCTGGAAACAGAAGAAAAGCATGGTGGGAATGTCCAGTAAAGCCGGTAGGTGGCTTGGCTCTCTTGAAAAACACAATATTAAATGACAAACGCAAAACAAAGTTAGAAAAGTGTGAAGATTCAGCTGCACGCTATACATTTGTTGTGACTGATTCAACGGAGCGTCTACAGTACAGAATGTAGCTGTCAGTCCTTTAAGGCAGAATGTGTAAAACAAGTGAATCTACACGAAATCTGGCATCAACCGCGTGTCATAGTATAATCCGACTCAGTGAGTCAGGACTGCTGGGTGGCCAGATGTTGCGTTCTGCTTCCTTCTGCTCAGCAGCAGAGTGAGGGATGCTCTTACGTGATCGCTGTCAGGTAATGGAAATAACAGTCTGCAAAATACTGTGGAGCAATATTTCCCCCAGAGCGGCCTAAGCAAGAAGCTTATATTTAATGACTCTGAATGGTTGTTCAGACCTTCCTCCTGTACTGCAGCTGTGTGTATATTCACGGGGTGCGACAGCTTGGCTTATAGATTTTTAGACTAGAAAATATGATAACATCAGTGTGGACCGAGCATGATCGGGTATGACCCTGCAAATGCTTCAGACTGTGGAAAATCTATCATCTGCTGGATTAGAGGATTAAATCTTGACCCGCAGCAACTCAGACAAAGCCGTCACATTTTGTGTTGGTGTGTTTTTGTTTTGCAGTGCTCTGGCGATGCTTCAGCACTATAGTGATTTTCCTCTATTTGTTTGACGAGCAGACCAGCCTGCTTGTCCTCATACCTGCCGGCATCGGCTCGATCATTGAAGTAAGTGCACAAACACAGTTTAAAAATACAAAGAAATACACACCTGCATATCTTAGAAAACGTAATATATGTTCAGGATGGATTGAACTAAATTGTTTGTGCTTTTAAATTTACATGTATACATGCAGATGTCATTCAATATTATTGGGACAGGCTCATAAATTATGAATTGTTATGTTTGTAATCTTGAACCTGAGGTTGTTTTTGTGCCTGATGAAGAATTATAAAATCATTCTCACATGAAGCTCAGATATTATTGATATTATGATATTATTTATTTATGTTGTGAAATATTTTGCTGTCAGGTTTATCTGATTCTTTGTTTATTAATGCATGATACTTTTCTTATTTCAGGTATGGAAAGTGAAGAAGGCCTTCAAGATTCAGGTTTTCTGGAAAGGAGGCAAACCAACATTCCTGGTATGTGTGTGTGTGTGCGTGTGTGTGTCATTGTGTACTCTGTCATTTATTTTTACAGCTCCGTCTCAGTCAGTAAATCAAATCTTGCCTAACTAGGTTGCTCTCTTCTCTTTGACTGTTTGTCGATGGTACATGATGAACGCCTCTTGCTCTAATAGAACTCTCTCTAGCGGTTCTCAACCTTTTTAGAGTTGCGACCTCACAGAATAATAAGGTCGGTGTTCAGGGATTACTTGAAATAACGGTCAACAGTCAATGTCTTCTGAAAGCACAATAATAGATAGATGTACATTCTCATATTACTGAGGTAACTGGGCCTGTTAACATGTATGAATGCACAGTGTAGTGTTTTTATAGTGAACGTCATTGAACCTCCATTGACCTCGCTGAGAGCTCCTTCCTGTCTCTCATTCTGCACTGTTTGTCATAACATGTTCTTTTATTTTACTCTACACAACCATTTGGTGACCCCAGGAAATTACTTTGCAACCCCCTCAGGGGTCCCGAGCCTCCAGTTTGAGAACCGCTTTACTAAACTACTGTGGGTTGAAACTGAAAGCACAGAGCAGACTGAAGCTACAGCCACAGTGTACTGTGCAGTAGTGTACTGTATATACGATTAGTCTACATGTAAAAGACAAAGTGATTATTGGCCTTTTCGGCATTCAACATTTAAGTCTAAGCTTGTAAATGTCTCTTTGGCCACAGCATCTTCACCTGTGTGTGTGTTTTCTTTCTTTTCTGTGGAACAGTTCGGGAAATTAGACGAATCAGAGAGGAGAACAGAAGAGTACGACACACTGGTAAGACCCTATAAACCCAGGATGTCACTACATGCAGCCCAATTTAATCTTAAATATCCTGTAAATAATAACACCTCCACATTGATGATGGACATGAAGATGATTTTTCTTCATGTTCATCACCTGTTCTGTGAACAGCTGATTCGTGTGTGTCATTACATTACAGATCACCGTGGATCTACACATGCACACACACACCGTTCAGTCACATGTATTTCTGGAAGTGAGCAACAACCTCCTGCTATAGACTCACCCACTTACACAACAAATGTACAGACAACACAATACAGTAAAACTTACCTTAGGATGAGCGTCATTAATTCAGTTCAGCCAAATCACAAACATAATGCATCTCAGCCTCATTGTCTTGTAACTGGACAGACACTAATTATTATGCGTGTTGTGTTTCTCTGTAGGCCATGAAGTATCTCTCATACCTCCTGTACCCACTGTGTATCGGAGGGGCCGTCTACGCTCTAATATTCCTACGATATAAGAGGTAAGGGGCTTGTCTGCACACATAACATGATCACAGTCATGTCATCAGTCTCACCACTCATTGTTTCTCTGTGTCTGTTTTTAGTTGGTACTCGTGGTTGATCAACAGTTTGGTTAATGGTAAGATTTTTTTGTTGATAAAACAACAAAACAAATACATGAATGACATTTTTATTACGTCCGTGTACTTTTGATTTCCATTATTTGGTTGAAAAGAAACACTTCAGCGTGTTCTTAATCATTCCAGGTGTATATGCCTTTGGCTTCCTCTTCATGCTGCCTCAGCTGTTTGTCAACTATAAGGTCAGTTCATCACATGCTCTTACTTTTCATACAATTTTAACATTTGATATTGAACTTACATTTATCATACTGTGCTATGTCTCAGCTCTTAAGGGGCCCTGTGGGGTTTTCTTGTAAACAAACAAAAGTAATGCTTCCGTTCATCACAACACATTGTGTGTATCCTCAAGGTCAAACACACACGTGTATTTCTTTCCTTACCCACTCGGGACACATGCATGGAAGAACGGCTCCGTAGAGCTAGGAAAGGTCAAAAACTCCAGAGGGATCCTTTAACAGCTCCAGATCTTCTTAGAAAAAAACATGGAATTCTTTAGATATTGCCTCAAAGTTCTTTAAAATATATTTTTTCATTACAGCATTGTATTTGATTCAATTTGATTTACTGTTCTTGTCTTTCAAACATCCCTCTGACTTATTACGTTTCATTCATCAGCTGAAATCTGTGGCTCACCTGCCCTGGAAAGCCTTCATGTACAAGGTGAGAAGACAAATGCGAATACTGAATTATGTGATAAAACAACCGTTTTTCATCATTGTTATTTTCAAATGTTGAATAAAGTTAATTGAATTTGTGATTATTAATAGACTGATATTGATTATTTTTGTCTCCAGGCTTTCAATACCTTCATCGACGATGTGTTCGCCTTCATCATCACCATGCCAACATCCCACAGACTGGCCTGTTTCAGAGATGATGTCGTGTTTCTCATTTACCTCTACCAGAGATGGTACACACACACACACACACACACACACACACACACACACACACACAAACATAACAAACATACCCAACAGCCAACAGCTTCCTAACTTAGAACTCTCTCTCCCCCTCTTCAGGCTCTACCCAGTGGACAAAACAAGGGTGAATGAATATGGAGTTTCTTACGATGAAAAGCCCAAAGGAAAGACTCACAAGGACTAGAGGGGAAAGACGAGTTATCGGCCTCCATCATCTGGTATTTGCAGGTTTTGTCTTCAGTCCACTGATCTCATCTGGTATCAGCTGAGCTGGCTGAACGGTCCAGAGGCACCTGGAAAAATATTTGTCTGTCTCTGGGCAGTTAGCTGTAAATGGACCAGATGTATCAACATGCTCGTGGTTTTTGACTTTTTCACCCCGTTTCGTGGTGAAAGGTTAACACCTGCTTGTCTGCCTTTTAACGTCTGGAGGGGGATTTTTTTTTTTTTTTTTTACAATGTGTGATGGGGCAGGAAGATCAGTAAGATAAATCTCACACAACAGCACGAATGAATGAATGGCCAGCACTCTGCTCACGATGATGACCATGTCTGCAACAGGTCAGACACTGCTCAGCTTTTGTATGAAAGAGTACGCTCTGACTATAGTAGCTCTTCTACAATAGATATTGGCCGGTAGCTCTGAGCCATGAATTCTGCTCTTCCTTCTTTTCAAACATGTCAATCCACAGAGCCAGTCACATTCCTTGTCTATGGGAACAGCTCCAGCTTGTTAACATCACTGGAGTTTGGATTTTTTTGTCTTAGAAAATACTGATTTGGTTGTACTGAAGTGCAAGATTGATTTCACTGGGTTGGACTCCCATTTTAAGATGAAGTTGAGAACCGCTGTAAATGTTATTTTCAGAATTTTAATCACAATGTTAACAAGGGATTGATATCATTTTAAACATCTCAATGTTTACAAATTCCAATTAACTCTGAGTACTGAGAGTTGACGAGAGCCTCATTTGAATATATTGATTTTCCATGTTATTCCAACAGCGTCAAACCTGATATAGCCGAGCTTTCCGAAAAGTCTCCCCAGTCCTAATTCTAGCTTGGATTTTGAAGTGAACACTTTTTTCAAGCTGATATTATACAGTATACAATATAACATGAAAGCTGCGTTAGGCAAAAATGGGCAGTACTGACACATGTAGACAGCACGTGGATGGCTTGGCTATATATGTTATATATTCCTGATTCATAATGTGCTTTTGTAGAAACAATCTGAAATGCTAATGATGTTTAAATTTTGCTCACTGAAAAAAAGCTCTTAACAATTTGCCTCTTAGAAAAGGACCAAAGTTCAAAGGACACTGACTTTTATGACACTGTAATGCAGGAGGGTGCCACTGGAAACCTGAAAACCACACTGTCTTTTCCATCCACTCTAATATTGTAGTTTTTACCCACTCAAGTATTTTTTACATATCAAGGCCAAGAAAATATGTTAGTGCCAAATGTTCAGGATGATTCTTTAAACAGTTTGTGAGCTTTGTGTGTTCACCATAAATATTCCATCTGAGGTTTTTAAATAGACACTGACATTGTGTGTGTGTGGGGGGGGGCAATAAATGTAAGACTTGAGGAAAGTATTACTACATCTGAATTTCAGTCACATTTTCTTTCTTTTTGCCATAGTTTTGTTGTCATATTGTTTTTTTATGAAATAGAAAGACCACTTGGAATCAGCCTGCTCTATTTTCAGACGTCAGGATACTTTAGGTCTGTGTACGAAGATCCAGAGCAGGTTTTCTCTTCCTGTGTAAACGCAGCCAGAAATATGCCTTGGACCAGTTTTACTTATTGTAATGTTTCTGTTTTTGATTGAGATGAAATAAAATTGACTGACTGAACATGTTCTTTGCATGCACTGTATGTAAAACAAAAATCTGGATATACTTTTCTTTTGTACATATACTTCATTTAGGTTTTTTAAGTGATAATAGCAGCAGGAATCACACGAAACACACACATAGACTTGTACAGTCTATGTGGCTGTGGCTCGGAGGTAGAGCGGGTGGTCCACTAATCAGAAGATCGGTGGTTCGATCCCCGGTTCGATCCCCTCCAGTCTGCATGTCGAAGTGTCCTTGGGCAAGATACTGAACCCCAAATTGCTCCCGAAGGCTGCGCCATCGGTGTGTGAATGTGTATGAATGGTTAGCTCCTCAAACTGATGAGCAGTTGGCACCTTGCAACTGCCTATCAGTATCAACCTATCAGTGTATGAATGTGTGTGAATGGGTGAATGAGATATGTCCTGTAAAAGCGCTTTGAGTGGTCGGAAGACTAGAAAGGCGCTATATAAGTACAGTCCATTTACCATTTACAGTATCAAATCTCTAAACCAGGGGTCTTCAACCATTTTAAGCCCAAGGACCTTGTGGAGGAGAGACAAGCGGAACAGGGACCCCCACGGGTCACATTTGGCCTGGCTTTAATAAGTTTTATATTTACTTTATTCACCTTTTATTTCACCTTCTTAACCTTTTTATATGCTGGATTATTAGCCTGTATGTGTCTATGATTGATAAAAACGTTCATGCATAATGGAATAATTTATAAATAATGTATAAATAGTAATAATAATAATTGCTTTCAGTTTACTCATTATCATTTTTTTAAAAATATTTTTTAATTCCCACAAATTATTTTTGGTGAAAATTGTCAATTATTATGACAAAAATTGGCAGACCCCCTGCAATACCTCTGTGGACCCCCTAGGGGTCACGGACCCCTGGTTGAAGACCCCTGCTCTAAACACATAGGAACTCTATCCAGAGGTTTGATGGTGATGGTTTGATGTTCAGATCTTCTCTGGCACACATCTGATCAGATTAGTTCACAGATACATGAATATATAATGCTGAAGTAGTAATGTGTTTATTTCAATGTATAATATAATATTAAAATAAGAACATATATACCGGCAAAATAAATTGAGGATTTTATTTTTTATTTTTTTATTTTAAGAAAAAATATATCTCTCCAGATTAAACAACCCTATTTTCATGTGTACTACGTCTGTCGTCACTTCATGTGCGTCCTGACGTCAGAGCCACGCCGCCGCGACGTAGAGTATATGTTCCAAGCTCCCGCCCTCCCTCTTTCCTTTTCCGCTGTAGGAAGTGAACGTGCCTAAAGGTGCTCGGTTCTTCACCAGAAGCTAAGGCCCACAATCCGGCGACTAGCACCGTCTAATTTAGGCATCCAACGCGAGAAACCCAAAATCTATCATCTACAATGGCCTCCGTGTCCGAGCTCGCCTGTATTTACTCCGCTCTGATCCTCCACGACGATGAGGTCACCGTCACCGTAAGTGTCCCGGTTTATCCCCGACAGCTCAGCGCATATACCTCTTTACGGGGTCCTCGGCAGTCTTGTGCCGACGGTGAAAGCCCTGCATAATAAATATGACCGAGGAGGAACTGTACCGACAAACGTGGATATTAAAAATGTCTGTTTTATTTTAACAGTCACGTTTAACGTGTCAATGTGTCCATACCGGTCAAAAATGGCGGCATGCTTGTGGCTAGCTAACACTAGGCCACGTTTGTGTATCAGGACAGCTCACCGTGCGGTGTGACACTCAAGACTTAAATCTCCAACACGTGGCTGTAGTTGTTGTCAGTCAGCACATGTCAAACATCTAAACTAGCTGCTGAACTCTTAGGTCATTCACTCACTGACAGGAGCGAGCTAATGCTAAGTTAGCCAGCCTTCACAGCGGCACACATGCTGTATGTTCAGAGGTGTGTCAGTACAGGTGGTTTAACTGATGTGTATTACCGCCTTATAATGTGTGGCTGCTGTGTGTTATTAGGTTATAATGCTGTAGTTGGTTATATGTAGTTGTATAACTTTATCCTGTCAGGTGGGATACACGTGGATGCTGCACAGCTCCATCAATCAGGTAGTATGTGAGATGATGTATTACACCCAGTGATGGTAATAAACCTGTAAGGACTGCAATAAATGTTAGTCATTATTATTATCCATGTAGTCAGAGTCCAAAGTTAATCCACATGTGAGAAGCTGAAACCATTGAATATTTAAGATGGACTTTAATGATCCCACACTGGAAAATTTCTTAAATAAGATTTGAAATGATTACTAATTAAAATAGCTGTCAGTTAGATTTGTGTTTGAGCTGCCGCCTCAAGCACAACCACCCCGTTAGAATAAAAAACACAGGAAGTATATGGAATGATGGGCCATTCACTAACAGAAGACTTATTTTAGTTTTATCTATATTTTGCATACAGTCAGTCATCGCTGCTGTTTTTCTGTTTGTAGGAGGACAAGCTGAACGCTCTGATCAAGGCTGCAGGAGTCACTGTGGAGCCTTTCTGGCCAAGTCTCTTCGCCAAGGTGAGAGGAACATAATGCGCACACACGAGTCAACACACATTGTTGAGCCCTGATGATGTGAAGAGAGATTCTTGTTAATATCCACAACACAAAGATTTCTGTTCAGTTGTGTGAGCAATCACAAGAGTTTGTCAGAACATGTGACAGAAAAATTGACAGATGCTCTGAACATGTCGACATAAGAGTTTACAAAGGGTCTGTGTAGAAGATCTATCTGCACTGTGGCGTGCAGACAGATATGAATATGTGGAGTTTCTACATATTTGAAATCGGTGCCTGGTTTTGCTCGACGCAAATTACCAACATAAACTTGCTTTGCTCTACATGAGAACTTTACTGTTTACGGATTTTGAATGAAGTGACTGACCTGTGAATGTTGTCATCTCGTAGGCTCTTACCAGCGTCGACATCGGCAGCCTGATCTGCAACGTCGGAGCTGGAGGTGGAGCTCCAGCTGGAGCCCCCGCTGCTGGAGCTGCTGCTGGTGGTGACGCCCCAGGTAACTGGACAGATGGCTCAATAATGAAATGATGGAGATACTTTATTACAGCGACAGTACAGTATTCATGATATGACTGGATGGGGCTGACATGTCCTCACAGGATAGAGAGATGAAAACAAACACCTGGTCTGCTTCGCAGCTGCAGACCATGTGTAGCAGTGTTGTAGTGATAAATACTGAATGTTTCTCATGTCAAAGGGGAAACATTTTAGATTTTAATTTGTTGCCATAAATGAATCACCACTACTTCACCCTCAACCTTACTGCAGCCCATATTTGACCATGTGTTGTGCACCCTGCATCTTTGACTTTATTAACCATACTCCATCTTCTTCATCCCTACAGCCAAGGAGGAGGAGAAGAAAGAGGAGAAGAAGGAAGAGTCCGAGGAGTCCGATGACGACATGGGCTTCGGTCTCTTTGACTAAAACAGCTGTTTTTCTAAGAAAACACAATAAAACTACAAAAATGACTGCTGCCGTCTGACTCTTTGTTCTCCTACATGATGTAGTCTGTGGTCACCTTACCATCACCTGTCACTGAACACATTTTAACACACTGCACTAGATGTTAAATATGCAACAGCAAATATCAGGACATAGTTGGTGGACAAGTTTTATCACTTTGTAATGTTTGCTTTGTTATTTTGTGAGTCTGTCATGATTGGTGTGTACAGCTACATGGGAAAACATCTAAACCATTAACTGATGTGGTCCACCCTTTATGGCACATGAGTATGAACTGGATGAGTCTTTCATGAAATAAAACGTTATCTTGATGTTGAGTAAAAGCCATCGGCCCTGTATAATGAACATGGTGGGTCAGAATAGGGCTGGAGGAGCATGGAGATGAGAAACCTTGTACATATTGAAGCTTTTCTCAGGACATGGGCTGGAGAGGATCTCCCTGTGTAAATGTCCACGGTGTGATCAGGCAGCTTAAAGAGTTTGATCCCACACTTTGTTGGCGTATTCTTTCTGCTCCTTCAGGCCAGTTCTAGCTTTGCTGACTCATTCACAGAAAGGTTATGCTGGGGGTGCAACACGTAAACTGTCCTACATCCTGTGCAGACAATCATAATCATCTGAAAAGCATGTACCTGTTGATGCTCATAACGTGATGATGAATATTCCAACGTTAGAAGTGCGGTGAATACTTTGTGCTGTTATAAAGTTTGTGTTGTGTTTTTTTTTTTACTGGATTTTTAGTCGTAGGACCTCTGGGCGCACTGGGACGCAACACGTGCGTCATATTTAAGTGTAATTCCTCCGGTTTTATATGCAAAAAGAATTATCACTCTTATTTTATTTGGTAGTAGTCATACTGACATCTAAAAATCGATATGCAAATGAGCTCCAGTCGTTTATTAAAGGTTAGGGGTTAAGGGCTTCCTCGACTACGTACTTTTATCACCAGTTTCCGTAGTGTAGTGGTTATCACATTCGCCTCACATGCGAAAGAGGGGGAACAGTATCTGACAGTGATATTCCAAGCTGTCAGGATTTGTTTCTTCTTGCTTGTTGTGATGCAGCTGGATCTCTCTATCCCTCCATCCATCACGCACCCATATCGCTCCTATTTGATTCCCTGCATCCTGATTGGCTAATTTGGAGCTGCCACACATTGGCCACCAAGTCAAGCTGTCAATCACAATTATTTTAACCAGAGTTACGTCATTATTGGTGCCAGGTAACTTTTGTACTCTGACAAACTATTTTATATAAATAAAAGCCTAAGTTGTATCTGTGTTTTTACGAGCCAAACAATACTAGTCACCACACACATTCACACACCTCTCACACACTGCTGCCGAAAATTGTTTATCAACTGCGTCATGTGGGAGCATCGTCGGCACCTGCCAAACTGCTGACCACTAACGTAAGTCAGTTTTTTTTTAACATAACCTACATGCCATTTTCTGTGGTATGTAGGCCTCATAGGCCTGTTGTGTTGCTTATTTAACTGCGAAGCTGCCCTTGTTTGTTGGGCGTGTGTGTGTGTGTGTGTGTGGCTCTGCATATCAGTCTGATATGAGTGTTGACTTGTGATGATAATGACTATGATGTTGATTTAGATTCAAGGCAGCGAGATGAGTTTTGGCAGTAGTTGTGGACTAGACTGGATGTAGGCTACTTTGTTGTTTGCTAAAGTTTCATCTGTGCGTTTATGTGTAAATAGGCTTGGCCTGTTGTGTGCTAGAGTGTACTACATAAGTAGCAGAGGTCACAATATGCCAGCAGAGTGAAAATGGTTGGTGTTACTTATTTATTGTCCTGCATGGAATTTGTTTTCAAAAGCCAGAGCATATACAATAACCACACCAGGCTATACAGAATATACATAAACCCATAACATTTCATTCTGCCCCTGTCACAACACATGTAGGCTATCACTCGTGCGTTTGTTAAACGCTGCTATGGCAGAAATGACAAAACCATCCCTACGGCCTGAGGACATTTTTCTTTACCTCCTTACTTTTATCAAAAACGTGGGAAACAGCGCCACCAAAATCCCACTTGTGGCCAAAAATATATTAAATCCTACATAGAACCACTGTAGAGAATGAATAGCAAGTAGCCTCAATAGCCTTACAACAGATTTATACGCTTTAGGCGTCAAATCGAATCACAGGAAACGTGTACAGTCATATTTGGTAGAGATATGAACTGTCACAGGGGCGCAGATTTACAGCAGTTTCCGTAGTGTAGTGGTTATCACGTTCGCCTCACACGCGAAAGGTCCCCGGTTCGAAACCGGGCGGAAACACGTTTTCATTTTTCATTGTCGAACAAAAACAAATCAGTGAAAGCAGCACCGTGTTTGCTATTAGACTGCTAAATCCATCTCACAGGAGTTCTAACTCCGCCTCTGTTGACTTTAAAACCTGGACATGCTCAAAAACAACTCCTCTCACCCCCTGTATGAGACTGTGGGCACCCTAAGCAGCCCCTCCAGCCACAGACTTCCACTTCCACCATGTAAGAAGGACATCTACCACAGGTCCTTCTCTCCAACAGCTGTCGGCCTCTTTAACACCAGCATGACTTCATGTAGCACTGTTAAATTACACAACTACTTTTTTTAGTTAATTACATTTACTCATATAAATGTGCAAGATGCAAAATGATCCAACATGCATATGTGTACTTTATAAAGTGTATATAGTATAACCTTTTATTTTATTTGCCATTTTATTTTTTCTATTTTGAGTATATCTGAGATTATTTTGATATATTTCTTACTTGTTATGAGTATCTTATACACCATGTGACAATCTAAATAATGTGTCCTGTATTTAAATCAGACTCTGGAAGGTAATGACACTTGTTTATAACTCTGGGACAGACACTCTTAAAGAAGCAGACACACAGCTCATTTCTTTAATGATAACAGTGTTTTATTTGCTTGGTTTAGCAACTGTACAATGTGACTCCTTCCTGAGAATACCGCTCACCTCAGAGGAGAGGGAGCAGTGGAATGGAGAGAGAATCAAGAGAGGGAGGAGAGGAAGACGAAGCCAAAGGGAGGGATGACGACAGGGAGGAAAAATGGAGATGTAGGGGAGACGGAGCAAGGGAAGAGAGCGGATAAAAAGGTATAAATAACTCCAGTGGAGGGAGGTAGAAAGACAGGGAAGGAAAACAGTAGGAGTGTTGGAGGGGTGATACAGAGCAAATCATGTTGGACATGAACGAGGTCTGAGGCGCATTTTGGCCTCCGACCCACGCTGTAGTTCTTTGAAGAAACACTGTTTTTGGTGTGTGCAGCTATAAAACAAGTGAAGGCTGAGGTCAAATTAACACTCACTCCAGTTAGTTGTAAATGAATCTGTAATAAACACTAACAGATTATTATTAATGTTGAATTCTGAATTTTTGTGAATACTGTCCCTGAAAATATTCCTGGTTCGACAAAACTGAAGAAATTTGACAAAGAGGGTCTGAAACTGCAAACTTCTGCACTGCATCTTGTTGAGTGAACATTTATGTGAAGACAAACAGGACTGAAGGAAAGGACATGACGCAGCAACACAATGTGGCTTCAATATACAAAAGCAAGCCAAGAAATTGTCGTGAACTTTACACTTTTGAATACACTAATGGAAATATCAGAGCGTTTTGAGTGACATGCTCCTTTTTTAATCAACTGCAGTGAATTTGGCACCTCCGTAGTAACTCAAAAACCACCCTCCCCTCCATCTCTCACCCCTCTCTCCCTTCACTTCCTCCCCCGTTCGTCCCTCTCCCTTGTTCACCAACAATTCATGCCTCAGAAACGTGTTAAAAATATAGCTTCTTTGTATATTTACTATGCAAGTTAACTTAAAAAAGTGGCCTGTGACATTTAGTTTGTTCTTCAAAATTCAGCTTTCATATTTCATTTTTTTAAGCCATCTCTCGATGCCTGAGATAAAGAGATTTAGAGAGAAGAAGATGAGAAAAGAGATGAAAATGACCTTTATGAGGAGCTGTAAATCAATCAGTTGACTGAAAAACTGACATACTGTAAGAGTAAAGGCTGAAAATAGTAATAATAATAATTAATCATGATATAAAAGCATGTTTAAACAACAACAGTATCATATCATCTTCATCATCCTCCTCATCCTGGCTCTTCAGTTCCAGTTGTTACGTCCTGCATATGTGGAGTGTTAGTCGAAGATATCTCTGCAGTCCTTCACGCGAGCCTCTTAAACCTTTGTTTGATTCACTTAAAGATTAAAAAGTAGTAATGGATGATTAAAAAAAAAGAAATCATCTTTGAGGATACGTGATAGGGGGGGAAGAAGAGCGTTTCTCTGGATACAAAAGCAAATAATGCAACAAAAGTACAAAACAACACAATATTGATCATGACCGGCGGTGGAGAGAGAAAGGAAAACGATGACTCATGATTGTTTCAGTCAGTCATATCTGTTGTCCATCGGTTCATTTGTTCATCCGTCCGTCACCGATACCCATCCAAGTGTTCTCTTCTCTTTGTGATTGGCTAAGAAACTCCCGGCCACGCCCCCGTCCTGACTTGATTAAATCCTGATCATCTTGAGTCGTGATTGGTCGATGACATCCAGCAGGTTCTTGGCGTCGACTGCGAGGGCGTGAGCTGCCATTAGCATGTGTTTCTTGTAGTCCTTTTGTAAACTGTAAAGAGAATCACTGTCAACACTGCTGTACAGTATACTCATCATCATCATCATCATCATCATCATCATCATCAGTCAAACGCAGGCGTGTGTTGTGTTTGTACGCACCTCGTCATGACGTACTGTTGGGCCAGTTTCATCTTCGATATCAACTCAGCCAAATCTGAATTCAACAGCTTCTGAGCCATCTCGATCTGTGAGCAAACAACACGTCAACAGTTCACAAAAGATGAAGAACACAAATTAAAAAGGTTAAAGCTCCAGGGTCACTTCAATACACGCTCCACCTGACTTACACCTGAGCCAAACACCTTCGATGTTTCACACCCTTAATGTTAGAAGATGATGCTGTACTGTCCTTTTTAGTCTCTACACATATTTTTCTTCCATAAATTAGCCATGTGTTCTGCTCTGATAGCAATGTTTGAGAACAGTCACCTTGAGTTTACTGTAGGAACATGCAGCGTGTCAAAAAGGATAAAGTATTCGATGTACTACACGTCGACATGAGTCAGCACAGAATACTGATGGTTATAATGACTAATGCATGTTGTATATATTTCTGCATGCTACAGTCCCCATCAGGATTTCTCACAGTGATTTTACTCGTTCAGAGAAACTGGTTTGTACTTTCAACAGACCTCTCTGTGTGTGCTGGCTGGCAGCACAGGAAGTGTCTCATCCACTGTCGCTAGCAGCGTCCTCAGCGCCAGACCAACCTCCTACCAAACACAAACACACACACATTTTTGCATCAGTTCACATGACGGTTAGTGACGATGGATCTTTAAAAAAACACTTGATGACTGTGCTTTGTCTGCTCCTACCTTGACCATTGGGACGTACTCCTCTGGAGCTGCAGGCTGAATCCTATTGGACATCTCAATCACAGCTTTAACCAATCCTGTCACGTTCTCATACACTTTGTCGTTGGAGCGATCCAAGTTGGCGGTGGGGGGTGGGCTGATCTCCTGAGGCTGCAACTGAACCATGAGAGTCACAATGAGCCACTGAAAACAGAAACCTGGTATATGGAAATCTTTTAAAAATGAGTGTATTCCTTTTAGATATCGAATTTTGAGTTCAATCTTTTTGCTACCAGGGTGAACACATGAGGCTGTAGTTAGTCAGACAAACACTGGGTGGCAGTATCTGACTACATTTACACACACACACGACTCAGGTTGTTCTTTCTCACTACACGCTCTATCGATTGTACAGACTATACATGGTGACTCTTCTATTATGACACAAAGTGCAGCGTGTTAGTACAGTGTGACGGCAAGACAGACTCAAAGTTCAACATGCCTTAAGCAGATTTTGTGTAATGTGAACGGGCTCCACACAGACCAGCTGTGAAGCTCTGTGTACCTGTTGAATGCTAATGCTTTGTTTGTGTCTTTTTTGGGCCCCTCTGGTCACATGTTGCTTAATGCAGGTTTAGTTAATGTAGACAAAACAATGATGGTGATTAAATGATGCGACGCAGCCATTAATGTGCAGACATAATTAAAGTGATTTGTAGGCCACCGCTGTTAATGAGAGAGGGCTCATTAGAGAGCCTGATTGAAATGAAAAATCGGGACTATTTTTAAAGAGGCAATGGAGGACACACAGTGATCAGGAGACAATGCTTCACTAAAATCACTTATATTTTCATTTTATTCTTCTTTACCAGATATATTTTTTTCACCACACTCACTACTAAAGCTTAATCCAGCTTATATCCAGTTAAATATGATTAACTGAAGTTACTCGCTTTTTGGAGCTTTCAGCCACATCACACAGTTTTCACCATCTGCTCTGATGACCATGATACATGTGAAAGCCCCAGGAGAGACAAGAATGACCTATGCTCAGGAGTTTTTTGTCTGACATGACAGCAGTGATACTTTGTGTCGTCTCTGGTAAAGAAAAATAACTTGACTACAGTTCAGAGTGCTTCAGAAAGCTTCTCTGCATGTGATGCTAGTGGGAACTATCTAACTAACTAAATCTACAATGACGACAGACACACACATAGATCAGCTTACCCTCCACGGCTATAGGGAGGTTGAGGAGATGGGAGGGAGGTGTGGTCGGGTGTGTGACAGGAGAGATATTGAAGTAGTTTGGGAGTGTGCAGGTCATGAAGGGAAGGGAAAGGGTTTGACAGATGCAGATTGGTGGGTAGATGGATGCAGAATAACAGGTCAGAAATGCAGGATAAGGAGGGAGGATGTTAAAGGAATGAATGCGTGGACGTTAATGAGAGGGGGGAGAATGAGTGAAGAGGGAGAGAAGAAGGACAGCAGATTAGCCAAAGCCAACCACAGGCAGCACAGCATGCAACCCATCAATGCCAAATAGTGAAGTCATCTCAAACACAATATGATCGAATGGGAATGTCCAAACAAAGCATGCAAGAATAACAAAATAAAATACACTGCCAGACCTCCAGAAGTGAAAGCGGCTAAATAAGAGCAGTGAAGTGAACACAGCTGATCTTTACGGCTACATCTGATCATTTCTAAACTAGGGAATACATTCTGTATTATTTCTTATGTGTGTGTATGTGTGACATATATACCTTTACCCCCTCGTTGTAGCTGTCCACAGGGCAGAGGCTGGCCAGGTTGCCAAGGTGACCAGGAGCTCCTGGACGGGGTGGTTTCTTAGGAGGAGCCACATGTTCTGAAAAAAATATGATAGTATCACATGGAGTATGCTAACATGCTAATCAATGGTATGTAGTAATGCTGTAGTATACTAAGTAATGCCAATATTATTGGCCTTAAGTTTATTAGCACACTAAGTAATACTAAATAATGGTAGTATCATCTGTATGATGGTATGTTAAGTAATGCTAATATTATTGGTCTTAAGTATGTTAGCATGCTAGATAATGCTAGTATTCTTGGTATGAAGTATTTTAGCATGCTAAGTAATGCTACTATTATTGATATGATGTATGTTAGCATGCTAAGTAATGCTAGTATTATTGGTATGAAGTATGTTAGCGTGCTAAGTAATGCTAGTATGCTAAGTAATGCTAGTATTCATGGTATGAAGTATGTTACCATGCTAAGTAATGCTAGTGTTATTGGTATGTAGTATGTTAGCACACTAAATAATGCTATATCATTGGTATAGAGTGTGCTAACATGCTAAGTAATGGTAGTACCATCAGGTACTTTATGCTGGCATGCAGTTGTGGAAAGTCACTACAAACAAGTACTACACTTAAATACATTTTTAAGGTACTAAGGTGCTTTTGTAGTTTTTCTATTTAAAGCTACTTTAAACTTCTACTTCACATTTTACGGTGGAATTACTGTAAAAATTTTTTTTTTTTACAGCTTTACTGGTTATGATTTAGCATATACAATCCATCAGGTTATGAAATGTGAGATTTTACTATCCAAGTGTATAAAGCCAATTGTAATATTCCAATATTATAATATAGTAGCTACAATAATGTTGCTGATTCTTCTGTACATTTGCTTAAATACATTTTTCCATGTAGGACATTTATTTTAACAGTGTTTTTTGTGTGTGTTATCACTTCTTTTACTTCAGTAAACCAGTATGCTGCATCTCTCACCTGGTTTCCCTACTGGCTGGTAGATGTGTTGGCTTCCACCCTGCACAGAGACAAAAACACACACAGACACATATTTAAATAAAGAGACAAAAATGAATGCAATAGTGATTTCCCACCAGCAATGTCATTACTCAGCTACAGAAAAAGTAAAATGTGTGTGACTGTGCAGTGCTTCTGGGTTTAAAGTTCCCATGAGCCCTCTGTGGTCATGTGGTTGGTGTGTAGGCAGTACCCTCCCTGGCACACAGACAGAAATACTTTCTCTCTTCCAGCCTCTGTATTTCCGCTCTTCATCTCTGTCTGTCAGTCGGATTGAATACTTTCCTCTGCCTCCCTCCTGCATTCTTTATCTCTGCTATAATCAGCCACTCTGTCAACAAAACGGACTTACTGACTGCTAAACAGCCCATTTTCAACATTAACACACACACACACACACACACACACACACACACACAGTGACTGACCGGTGCTTGTAGTGTGCCATCCTCTCTGTCGATGCTTCCTCTGCTGTTTCTGGACTCTGTCTTCTGCAGAAAGACACATTGAATTAATTTCAAACGTAAAAAAACATAATTAAGCATGGTTTCCACGACTGTAAAAATGCAAGACGCAAGACTGATATCTTAATTTGAAAAACGTGATGCATTCCTAAACAAACACAAAATTACTGCAAACACTTTGACACCTGCAAGTTGCACAAATAAAAATCAATGCAAAGCAGCTACAGTCATCTTTTCCTAAGCAAACTCCATATTTCAAGAGAAAAATGCACATTAACCAGCAGAAATAATAACTCAGACTTTAAATTCCAACAATGACTACGACCCGAGCAGAGTCTGTCTCCAAAGAGCAGCAACATCCCAAAACTCTGTCCACATCTGCAGCGCTAAAACCAAGCTCGACTCCAAACTCCTCTCTTTCCGTTTCAGTACCGTTTTGGTGAAGCACGCCTTGAAGAGATGCATCCTGGGAGAATAGAGACTGAAGAAGACGGGAGGAGGAAAGCAGAGAGTGGCGGCCATCGAAAGAAGGGCGGAGATAGGGACAGAAAGTATGAGAGGAAGAGAGAGATGACTTAAGACATGGAGAGAGGACGAGTGATGAAGGGCAGGACGGAGAGAGCAGAGAGACTGAGAGAGGGGGAACTGAGAAGGTGGAAGATGGAGCAGAGACTGAGAGAAATGAACTGAGAAACAGAAAAGTTGAGTCAGAGAAGAATGGAGGGGGAGGAAAAGATAGACAGAATAAAGAGAGAAAGTTTTTCCAGAGGAGGAAAAGCTCCACTGAGCCACAGAGACAAAATCCTGGAGAGAAAAGATCCAACCGCCTCACTCTCCTCTCAGCTTCTCTCCCTCCGTCTGCTTCTCCCTCCCACTTTTTCCATCTCTCTGCATCTCCCTCTGTTTCCCCTCTCTCTGTTTCTGTTTCTCTCTCTCTCTCTCTCTCTCTCTCTCTCTCTCTCTCTGTCTCTCTCTCTCTCTCTCTCTCTGTCTCTCTCTCTGATGCCTGACTCCTTGTTCGTTCCACCCTCTCCATGGCTCTTGCCAATCCCACTTCCTTTCTCCCTCCTTCTGTCCTGCACTCTCGTTCCTCCTCACAAACTTCCATCTCTTTATTTTCAGGCCTTACTTTCCTTCGCTCTCACAGCTTTCTGTTTCCAGTCTCCTATTTTACTTTATCACTAACTTCACTTGCACTTCAGACAGTACTCTGTAGTGCTGAAAGACATCAGTAGATGTATCAACAAGTGGCAGTCCTGCATTCATTTGATTTAAGTACACATGCTCAGTGTCATATGAGCAGTAGACTGTCAAAGGATTAGATACAGTACATAACTTATAATATCCATTTATTATTACTGAGACAACACTGACATATGTACTCAACATTTATTGTATCTGGTTGAAGTGATGCTTATTCCTTTTTATAGCGTTGAGGAGATTATAATAAAGTTCAGTGCAATATTTCATAAACTGGAAGCAGAAGCAGCTTTAAGCTGCATGTAAAGTCCCAGTCTGCACATTTTTTCCCTAAATTTCCTACCTACACTTCAAACTTCAACTAAATCCTGAATAATTCAGCAACAGCTCTGTCCTCACGTCTGGTTTTTAGATGACTGGATGTGAGCATTGTTGTATTTGTCTGTATTCAGTCTAACATAATCATTCATAAGAGCCTCTCCAGGGACAGGTCTTGCATTCAACATAAACACTGTGATACTCACATCATGTGTGTTCAGCTGGCGTATGTATGCATACGCATAAATAAATAAATAAATAATAATAATAATAACTTAATGTTATCAGTTCCATAAAAAATCTTGTTACTCAATGTTACCATAAATCTACAGTCCCACTACACTAGTTAAAACACTGAAATAAAAAAGATGATGATTCACTCAGTAAAAGATTAAAGTAACAATAACTGTAGATTTCAATGTGCTTTCTAACACATTTCATGTTAGTTCAGCTTCAGTTTGATGATCCTAATTTGTCTGAGTGCTAAGAATCTTTAATTACATAGACTAGACAGACATAATGAATGCAGGCAATTAATAAGAAACATATTTTCTTTCTTTGAACACAGACAGAACATAAACAACCAAGCTCCATCACTGTTCAGACCTGAACTAGAAGTGAATGATGCAAACAACTGTTTGTATAAATTTACCACGTTTATAAAAAAATTAAAATGTGGTTTGTGGCTCTCAGATAAAAAGTTTTCTTTAACATGAAGTCATCACACTGACCAACTTGTTCTAGTACACAATGCTGCACTGGTGGAGAGTTTAGTCAACACACATTCCTTCAAACAGGTGACGACACAGTATGCCACAGCTAGACAAAGATTAGAAACCGCACAGCCTTAAAAATGAGTCCTCACAGATGATCTGTGTGGTTAAATCAGTGTCCTAACTGCTTGTCAATGAGTCCATATCAACGCGAACCTTTACATTATCGGATCAGAAACAGATTTGAATTCAGCGCACTGACGTTCTTGTTTGGATGAACCCGCTTGTGGTTTTTACAACTGTGGTGCATCAGGGGAAAAAGTCCTTGGGCAGCGGTTGCACATTAATCCTGCGATGTATCAAGTGTCAGGAATGTGGCTGATGGAAGAAGTCATCAATGAGAGTGATATTTTATTCAAAGGAAGCTCCCTTTCACTTGTAAATTTCCATGAGCGTCCAAGGTCAGGACCATAAAACTGCTGAGGATGTGGTGTAGCTCTTAGCAATGTTTGTAAAGGTGTGTGCAGAGAAGACGTGATCATCAAGTAAATGTACAAACCAGGGGAAAAAAGGACACACTCAGTGCCCAGTGCCAAATAACAAATAAGATATCAGCAAAAGTCTGCCAGGTATGAACTCAGATTTCCACTTCTGTGAAGCAGAAATGTGTCTTTCAAACATGGCAGGCTGACAGGATTTATCAGTGAGGTGGATAAAGAGAGGGGACATCACATCCCCATCACTCATCTCTGTGGTTTTCTCCCTGTCTGTGTTTCAGCTCTCCTACACCTGGCTCAGAAATGAACATCAAGGCAAGAGGAAAGCGATCTGCTCTGGAGAGAAGAAGAAAAACAGACTTGTTTTTTGCAAAAGTGGTGATTTGGCTCCTTTCAGGGAGCTGTTTCTGTGTCTGATGAGATAAATCAAGCTGAGCCAGTTTAAAAGATCTCAGAGATATTCTGCAGCTCATGTGGCAACAACAGAACGCACAGAGGGCTTTCACCAAGTGGAAAAAGTGCTGCAGTATGTTATTTCTACATCAAAATATTTGTTATGGTTTATTTTGATCCACCTTGTCTGCCATGACAACTACAGTTAGTGACAGTTTAACATCCAGGGAATTTTTTCGTTATTTTTAGTTTGTTATTTAGGGATTTAGTGATAACTCTGATGATTTTTTCAGTTTTTTTATGCCTGGTTTTAGGTTTTTTTGCTTAAAGAAATGAATATTGAATATTTCATCACAGACTGTGTTAATAACACCACAACCTTATCCAGAACGACAGAAAACTGCCTTTAGATGATGGTCACCAGTTATTAGATAACACAATGTTTGCTAATGCTTGTATAGCATCAATGAACACTAAATAACCCGCATCGCACAGCCTCACACATATAAACAGCATATACAGTCACACAGTGACTAATGCTACTTCAGTTAGCTGTCAAGTTGCCACAGAAGCAGATCCCCATGGAGTTGGTCACAACAGCTCATTTCTGCTGTACAGCTGGTTTCTGTATTTACTTTGAGTCTGACAGAAAAGTAAGTGAAGTTATTGCAGTAAAACTTTCAGAGGCTCATGCCTGTTATCCGTTTGAGGTCGCTGAATCTCTCCAACAGAGTATTAATGACGACCCACAGACTGAATGACCTTTCAGGGTCAGTTTGTTACTGGAGATGATGTTTTGGTAATAATATGGTCCACAGATTAAAAGTGAAAACAGAAGCTTATAAATATCTCTGTGTGTTACCATGAAGCTCTCCTCCTGCTCCAGCCACCGCTGATCGTCCTCCATCTGCTGCTGCTGCATCATCAGCCTCTCCTCCATCATAGCCTGGCCTACACATCCACTGTCCTGTAGAAAACACAGACAATATTTTAGCTTTTTTTTTTTTTGCATTTAGTCAAATTCAAAACTCACTGTGTTACTTGGACTACAGTGAAGGTACATGTTTTTAATGTGTACGTACCTCCATGTTTGGGCTCCACAGTGCAGTGTGTTCAGGTCTGTGTTGACTCCAGGAATCAGTCGGAGGGTAGCTGCCTCCTACTCCTCCCACACCACCGTGAGCTGAAGGCTGCAGGTGAAAGAGAGGCAGACAGACACAGAGTGAATATAAAAAATGATTAATAATAGTATCCAAAGTGGAAAAAAAAATATTTATACATACTTGTTTTGACTCATTTACTTTTATATGGTATAAAACGTAACCATAACTTAGTTGGTTTCTGGTTTTTAGTGCAATATTTCATTTGAAATATATAAAAACAAAAACAGACTTATGAAATGTATACATATGAAGGCTGCAGTGTAAACTGGCTGATTTTTTCTTCCAGAATATTTCAAGCTGCCTCATCCTTCCTGTCTGGATTACAACATAAAAATATGATGCATAAAATGGCCAAAATTTTAATTAGACTCAGAAAGAGTCGAATCACTGTAGAATCAGAATAATCAAACATAAGTCCTGATTTGGCATGAAGCCTCAAAGAATCATGGGAGTTCTTGCACAGTGTTTCAGCTGCTCTGTCTAGCGTGTAAAACATGCGACCAAAATATATAGACGTTATTCTTACTCGTGATATGATCGAGTTTGACTTAAATAGCAGTTAAAATTACACATTCCTTATAAGGACAAGAGAGAGAGCTGGAGAGTGGCTTTGATTTGTGTGTGTGTGTGTGTGTGTGTGTGTGTGTGTGTGTGTGTGTGTGTGTGTGTGTGGCTTTTAGCACTACAGGAAATGCCTGCTGTCTGCTCGGTTTATGAGGAGAGGAATGACTGTGCTCAAAATCTCCCTCGTTTTCTGCCTTCACATTTCTCTTTCTGACGTTGACACATGCGGCGCACGTCTGCCGTCCTCCAGCGCGGTCTGAGTCTGCCGTGCTACTGTGACGACAGCGCTCAGCCTGGACAGCTCAGAGATAACTCTGATAGTTAAAATGACGAATTTATAGAACCTGATAAAACAAAGTCCCAATTTTGAAGCATGAAATTTTATTATGTTTTGATTAATGTGTCCTTCTTGAGAGCAGCATTCCTACAAAGTTCAGATTTGGTACTCTTTGTACTTTTTCCAGACTTAGAAGATTTAAGGATCTTTGTCAGTGCTGAGTTTTGTGTTGTGCTGATCGCTTCATTGTCCAGCTCTTTGATCACAATGATCTTTGCACTGAATAAAGCATAAAAGTGGAGATGAGGTCTGAAAATAAGAAAAGAGTTGTTTTTTTAATATTTAACAGTCATATTTAACAAGTCATCTTGTTGAGGTTATCTACAATCTTTTAAATGCAAACATGTTCTACTCATATTTTTGCAGATCTCTGGAAGAACTCTGCAAAATATAATAAATAATTGTAATCCTAATTAACTAGGACAAAATATAACTATTTGATTCTTGAAGTAGACTGCCAATGAGAAATATTTTGACTTTTCTTGGACATTATGATGCCGTGGTGTCTCTTAACCACTGTCAGTCAACATGAAGCATGATATTTTGTTGAAAAACAAGAAAACAAACATACATTCATAGCTGGCACAGCACAGCTACAGCGGAAAGGCAGGATGAACATGAAATCACTGTATGTGGAAATGAACACAACCTATGAAAATATTTAAATCCACACTGGTAAGATCGGCATGTTTCACTTAGTTAAGTGTGCGGTCGCGACCACAAACTATTATGTCATCTATTCCTGATACTGTAACTTTCTTAAAGCGTCAGTGTGTTTTCTTTGATCAGTGTTCTAATAGATTACAGTCTGTTTGTTCTTAAAGATTCCTGTAAGACTTTAAAGAGTCTTAGATTCAGACATCCTGCTCTCTGCACTGCTCCTGCTGCTGGTGCCACTGAAAACCTCTGGAAGTCAGAGGAAAACACTGCTACAGCCACGCTGATGAGACAGAACAGAGGAGCACAGTTTTCTCACTATGGGAGCTGTGTGCATTTGTGTGTGTGTTTACCGGGAAGTGGTTGAGCTGGGGGCTGGAGAAGAAGCCTTCGCTGGAACGAGGACTGGGGTAACCTGGTCTACTGGGCTGCAGACAGAAAGAAAACAGTTTGTTCTTTGTTAGTTCATTAGCCACGACAAACACGCACTGAAACACTCGGACAGAATAATCACAGAGAAGCGTGTGAAGAAGACGATCATCAAAGTCTTACTTTAGGCGGTGCTTCATCAGACCCTCCAGAGTCCCACGACACGGTGACTTGTCTCCTCATCTCCATTCGAAGTCTCTCCTCTTGTTGAAGCTTCTCTTCCTCCAGTATGGTGCTACAAGTTATACACAAAGGACTCTTAATAAGATCCTTTAAAAGTACTGATACATAAAAGTCCTGCATTAAACATGTTAGTTAAGTAAAAGTATATAAATATAATGTACTAAAGTACTGTACTGTAATGTACTGAAGTATTAAAACAGTCCTGGTGTCTCTAACCCTAACCCTAACATGCTGACCCAATTACCCAGAGCTCATTAAAAGTAGATAAAAAGGAAAAAATCCTCACATGTGAGAAGCTGGAACCATTAAATGTTCAATGAATCCACTATCAGCTGGACGTTTACACATTTTTGTGTCCATATATCTTAAATCATAACGTCACTAGTAAATAAAGCTGTCAAATAACTGTAGTGAAGTAAAAAGTTTAATATTTTTCTGAATTCTGGCAGAGTAGAAGTGACATGAGAAGAAAATGAAACCAAACTGCTACTTTGGAAGAAAAGTGGGTAAACCGGTAAACACATCATCTTAATGAGGAAAAACAACAAAGACACAAAATGATGGAGGCCACTTCATGATTAATACACCAAGGTATGAGTCGACTACTGTGGCCAAAATTAATATTTAACAGTTATTACAATAAAGGATATTGTATGTGGATATTCACTGACCTGTTATGATTAATTTGAATCTGACAATAATATATTCATGTGTAAAAATACCACACAAGATACAAAAGAAGCGTTTACACACCTGGAAATCACCTCACCATTCACTACACACTGAGCTCATTAGTAAAGCATCACTGGAGTATTATTATAATGACCTTTAGAGTAATTAATATTCAACAAATGATGACGAGCAACATGTATTACCTGAGTTGTGTTTTGAGTTCGGTGAATCGCGGCCGCTTGCTGGGGTCGTACGACCAACACTTGGTCATCAGGCTGTACAGGGTGGGCGGGCACTGAGGAGGCATGGCCAATCGCTCCCCGTTCTCTATCCTGCCAATCACGTCATTGTTCTTCACTCCCTGGAAAGGCTTGATGCCGTACATCAGGATCTCCCACATACACACACCTGGAGAGAGACACACGGCACTTCTTTAGGACAGAAGATTACTGACAAACACACACACAAACGCTTGATGATGTAAAAATAAGATATATATAAAAGCAGTTCTGGTGGAAATAGTGTTGTAAAGAACTGTTTCAGACACATGCACACACACATGACTTGTGTTAACTCACCAAACATCCAGACATCACTTGCAGATGTGAATCTTCTGAAGTTGATTGATTCAGGTGCCATCCATTTGATAGGAAGTTTACCTTTAGAAGCTGGGACAAACACACATACATTTCAATCTATAAAGTACAAAATGATTTTTTTACTGCATCATATTTTTAACTCTGTCACTTGAATGTTGCACTCAGTCAGAGGGTTGGAGACTAGAAGGAGACAGCTTTCATGCCAATATGAGCAAAAGGTGACTTAACTCCAAATAAACTGCAGTACCCTGATGTAACCTTTTGATGGTGGTAAAGTACTGGCAACCACACACACTCAACTACAAGTGCTACAGGGACAACAAACTGATCTCAGGTCATTGAAAGTGTTGAAAATGTAGTACCTCAATGCTCTGTGTCATAACAGAATACAAAGCTGTGCATGTGCTCATTTGTGCATGATTACCTTTGTAGTACGAGCTGTCCTCCATGTATCGGGACAGTCCAAAGTCTCCGAGCATCACACAGTCGACGGAAGACACCAACACATTGCGAGCAGCGATGTCCCTGTGAGTCAATACGACTGTCATTAGACCTGATGCAGAGATGTTGTGTGTTGTCTCTTAAGACATCAAAGAGGTAGTGTGTCTGAGAACCACTTCGTATTTGCTACAGAGTGTGCTGTGTGTGCGTGTGTACCTGTGTACAAAGCGTTTACTCTCCAGATAAGCCAGTGCTGTGCTGAGCTGGTAGGCAAACAGAATGAGAGTGGCCAAATCCAAACTGTACTTCCTCACCTGAAGGAACGAACGCAGCTGGAGACGGAGAGCATGATGAGAAATGAGAGGTTATGGTAGAGAAACAGCTTTATGCTGTATATTTATAGAACATAGCAAATGTTTACGTACCTCTCCCAGAGTGCAGAGCTCCATGATGATCCACACGGGGTTTTCTGTGATCACCCCGATCAGCTTAACGATGTGAGGGTGATCAAACTGACGCATCGTCACTGCACAGAAAACAACCATAAACACACACACACACAGACACATCAACACACCAAGTACGTACAAGTAAGTCATGGTTTTCTAAAACGGCAAGTTGATACACAATTATAAACTGTGGTTTAAAAAGTGATTTTTAGTGTTTAGTAACCATAAACACTCGGCTACTCCGAGTGTTTCTGACATTTACAGTCAACAAAGTAGCGATGAGTTAAGACCAACAGTAACAAAGCAGGAAAAGGAGCACTGTGTTGTTTACAAATGTAATGTTCACCACAGAGAACAGCACGTCATACCCTCAAGGACAAAACACCTGCATGAGAGATGTTTTCAATTTTTCTTTCATTTTTACTAAAACTACAAAATGCTCATGTGGTTTTATTCATCTGCAGTGTTGTGAAATAAATTCATGCTTTATGATAGTGAAACTGGGACTTTTCCTCAGACTATAATCGGACCTTTACGCCTATAATTGTTGCATCCCTATACACAGTCACACACACAAAAACACATACAGCGTGGTCTTACATGCTTCTTGTAGGAACTTTTCTCTGACGCTGTCTGATGTACAGTTCTTACAGGTCTTGATGGCGACGGGTAGAGCCGGTTTGTCCTGCAGAACACACGCACATAGAGTCACAAGTTAGCAGGTCATAGATGATACAGTACAAGGCCGGCTGAAATCAGCATTACAAAAGAAGAATACTGTATTTTTTTTTATTACAATGGTTTGTTCTCACTGGATAATGTAAGTGTGTGTGTGTGTGTGTGTGTGTGTGTGTGTGTGTGTGTGTGTGTGTGTGTGTGTATTTCCACATACTGGGCTGTTGTAGACTCCTTGGTGTACATCTCCAAACTGACCCTCTCCTATGCAGCGGCCTAACTCTATCCTGTCCCTCTGGATCTCATAATCCCGCGCTGAGAGAGAGGAAAAGAAAAGACAAATGGAAAGAGTGAGATGGGAACGTTTACAAGCTGTTTTAAATACACTGGAAAAAAACATGTTTGACATGTTTCTCTCAGACCTCATGGATGGGGCTTACCAGGACGATTGGAAGGCATCAGGTAATTGTTTTATTCAAAGAAAACTAAGTAAAGCAACTTTTAGATACGTTGAAGCCATTTCTAACGGTCAGATTATTGTCCTTTTTGGTAAGCCCCATCCACTGGCAGCCAGATGACACTAAAATAAACCAACAATAAATAACGATACATTTTGAGCCAGGTTTGTACATTCACATCTTATTCCCTTCCCCTAATACCTCTAACTAGACACACCTTGACTTTGACATGCACACTGACACACACCAACATATGACAAACCCATTTAACAGGCAAACAGTAAGGTTCGTAACATTCTGTGTTTACATGCACACCAAAGTCCCTTTATCGTTTCTGTTTACTCCTGTATACTGACACTGTGACAGTGTGGCTCTACAGAGGAACATCAACACGCTGTTCTCAATACGATCATTAACAGAGATAAAAAGCTGCAGGGCTCCGTGCATGTAAACAGTGCATTTCTAAAACACTCTGCTGAGCACAGAAGAAATATGCAAAATATGAAATGATCCAATGGATCTGAAGTGGATTCACAGTGTCTGCAGTAACCTTTTTAGAATTCAGCGAGTGTCCGAAAGAATTTGAGTGAATCCTTTCTTCTTTTTTTTTAAACTGACATCCACATCTTTTGATATCCGCCATCTTGAGAAGGTCAATTCTACAGAGGTGCATTAATGTCAGCTGCCAAGCTACCGCAGTAAAACTGGACTTCACGCTGAGTTCAAGAGGTTTTGCAGGACACTGACCAACAGGAACTTATCCTGTAAAATTTGACTTATCTGTGGACCTAAACAGAGTCTGGCTGTCGGACTCATCCAACAGATAAACAGTCACAAATGTCAACATCATAACCAAAACACATTCCATACAAGGAAATTTACAGCAGTTAATCCATACTGGAGTTTGCTTGCAGGAATCTAATAACTGCTTCAGAAAAGAACCCACAGATGACTGAAGAAAAAGAAAAAAAAAAAAACACACATACGACCGTGATGATAAATCACAATTAAGAAATAAAAATCTCATAACCGACATGATGGTGAAATGAGAACCAAGCCGACAAACAACGCAAATACTGAGAGGGTGTTTAACTCCAGATGATTCTCATTCAACTTTTAATGAAGAAACATCTTGCATTGTTTATGGATTGGCCCTCCCTTTCATTTCCAACACCAGACCCGAATAAACTGCATTCTACCAAACACCAAGAACCACAAGTCAACAACATTCTGGATATTAGGAACCTTGAGAATCTGTATTTTTCTTTGCCAGATACTAATGCTGAAAAAAAAAGCCACATAATTGACACTGTTACTCATGTAAACTCATGTAAATCAATGAGTACTGTCAGGTTTAAATGAACTAACTTGCAGTAAGATGAACTTTAATGTGTCCGGCAAAGACAAATATCAATCTCAAGGTGTTTCGGTGGGACAGAATGAGAGAGACAGGGAGTTTTACCTTCGACTACTCCATAGCTGACTGTGTTGGCGATGGGAGAAAGAGGAAGAAAGAGAGATGAAGAGAGGGAGAGAGCCAGACAGCTGCTTTAAGACTAAAAATAGCTCAGATAACACACACACACACACACACACACACAATACAGACCCATTTCAAAACTCTTTATCTCATGTTTAGTTAATAAATAAGTTAATAAATGAAGAAGCGAGCTGATTCTGACACAGGCTGGTCAAAAGAATACGTTTGCCACATGATCATGAGCGTTGCACAGCTTCATTTTAAAACGTACAGCAGACAGCTGTGACATGAACACATACAGACGCAGACGCAGAGTAGGAAAATATGTCTGCAGAAAGTCTGTTTAGAGGAAGTTGCAGGAAAGAAGGAGACCAAAAAAGCAAAGTGAAAGAGACAAACAAATAAAGGCAGACAGAGAAAGATAGAAAAAAGACTGTGGGAGGAAAGAAGAACACAGTCCATTTTCAAAGTTGGCCACGCAATCAAATACATCAGTTCTTCGTACTGGCCCAAATATCCACATCAAATGTGCTGGAAGACGGGGCTAAAGCCACCATTACTTACAGAGCTATAGCCAAACTTACCAGCACGTTCAAGGTTTTTTTTTTTTTTTTTTTTTTTTTTTTTTTTTACAACAACCATATGAATGAATTTGACAGATGAGTAATGTGAGTCCGACCAACTGGAGTTACACAGCATGAGTTGTAGCCTCTCCGACCTCCAGCTGTTTATATAAAGACACTGAATCTGGCTTGAATTTGATCAGCCGCTACCTAAACGAATGCGGTTCAATGCAACTTCTCTTGATGTTCGCCGTGCGTGTGTGTTTCTTGGAAAAGACTCACACACCGCGCTCGGCTATTAGTTAGCAGAATGAAATGAACGTGTGTTTGAGGACGAGAGCCTTTGACAGAAGAATAACATTAAAACGGTTATTATATAGTTCTCTTGCTGCAGTGCAACAGAAGCTCACTTCTTTAGTTGGTAAGTAAGTAAAAGAGAAGAGTGAATAAGATACTTACTGGAGGGCATGGTGTATGTGTCCTCTTCATCAACTATCTCTGCATAGTCATCAGTCTCTGTAACATGAGAGAAACACAAATGGTGAGAGAGAAAATGGCACAAATACATAAATAGTAACATCATGCACATTTTCAGTTTACCGTGCGCCCACTATGGCATGAAGGGACCCTGATACAAACAAACCCTGCGTGAAAACAACAAAAACTGCACCAGAAACCTAAGAAATAACGTGTGAAGCTAACTCAAGAGTTTCGACAACTCCTGCGCAAAGCAACACCCACGTAGCAGTCTCTCTCCCTCTCTCTCTCTCTCTCTCTGCACATACACTCACACACGTTTGGCGGAGAGTGTCAGCTGAGCATGTGTTGTGCATATCTGTGTGTGTGTGTGTGTGTGAGAGAGAGAGAGAGCAGCTGGCTGCAGGGAGTAACTGCTGTGGTGGTGGAGGCATGGAGGGAGAGACAAAGACTGAAAGGAGAGAGTCCAAGAGAGACGAGCAGAGAAGAACAGATAGGAGAGAGAAACCAATCAAAATGATGCAAGAGTAAGAGACAGCAAGACAGAACCGCAGAGGGGAAGAGAGAGAAATAGTGGCTCTAGCTGTCATGTAAGCAGATGGTAGCAGTTAGGATCAAATCTGTACAGAATCAGACAGATAGGCAGAAAGAGGGGGAGAAGAGAGAGAGAGAGAGAGAGAGAGAGAGAAAGAGCCAGCAGGAAAAAGGAAAGGAAAGATGGACCGAGTCTATCCTAACCAGATGGTGGTGTTTAAAATAAAATCAGTGTGCAGACTCAGCTGTTGGAAACGAGAGTCAAACATCTGCTGTCCCAAACGCTACCCTCACAGCTCTGCTCAGGATTTATCGGGCTCTGTGGGAACGTGTCCCTAAATTTATCAGAGATCCTTTTCTTAAGCCTGTGGCCAATTTTCTCAGGACGAGCTCTGCCATCAAGAAATCAGGAATGTAGTATAACCCGGAGAAAGCACTACTGGCTGGCTCTTTAGCTGTTATTGTAAGGCTGCTCAATAACACACTGGATGGTAGTAAAAGACACTGAGAAGTGTTTAATGCTAAAAGAAACACTACATATGTTCGCTTTCTTGCTGGATGAGAAAATTGATACCACTGGTGTGTTTATAGCAAATATGAAGCTGACAGCTAGCTTAGCTTAGCATAAAGACTGGAAGCAGGTGGAAACAGCTAGCCCGACTCCAAAGGTAATAGAAATCCTCTTAACACCCACGCTGAAGTTCACTGATGAATTATATTGTTTTTGTAGCTTTGTTTAACTTCAGACAAAACCCAGGCTAGCTGTTTTCCTCCGTTTCCAGTCTTTATGCTAAGCTACGCTAAACAGCTGCTGGCTCCAGCTACATATTTAACAGACAGACAAGAAAGCAAAGAAAGCAAATACACATTCCATCAAATGTCAAACTATAACATATGAAACAGGCCTGAAGGTTAGAACTTGTGCTCTTAACATTACCAAGTACAACAGGCCATGGCAGAAGAGGTTGGAAAATGTTAAAACTTTTAATCAAACAGACATGACTTTAGCTAAACTATTGCTGTGCATGATTTATGCCTCACATGGGAGGAAAGGAAAGACTTTAATGCGCCACTAAAAATATCTTCATCTGAGCTGGAATAAAAGCGGCAGCTCTGCTTACTCTGCTGATGCTACTAAAACGTATCAGATTGACTCATCATAAACAAGAGTGTTTGGAGCATTTCAACAAGTGATTTTCATCAGTCATGATTCAGAAGATAAACACGTTTCAGCCACAGACGAGCAGTTTACTCCTTTTTAAAAACGTATCAGTGTTTCCATGGATACAATAACCAAAAAAAGCTTCCAGCCGATATCAAACTGTTTCTTTAACTTTTTTACATAAATGTTTGTTAAGTCTTTAGATCTTCAGCTTTCTTAAGTGGTTTCGGTTCTATATATTAACATTTGTAATACGCATTTGTTAGTTTGCTCTGTGTAGTTCAGTGTTTGGATCGCTTTGCGGCACATTCGCTCCCATGTGGTTTGTCCTAAAGCATCAACCGTTTCTAAGTTTGACTAGTATAACTCTGCGTCTTTCTGCTTTCAGCGAAGAAATAGTGTGTGTGTGTGTGTGTGTGTGTGTGTGTGTGTGTGTGTATGTGTGTGATCTAGTTAGCCCATTATAGCCAGGAATGCACCCGCTCTTGAATCCAGCAAACCTCTCCCTACTCCACTCTGTGTGTGTATGAATGTATGCGAGTACACGTGTGCATGATTTTGCATGTGTGTGTGTGTGTGTGTGTGTGTGTGTGTGTGTGTGTGTGTGTGTGTGTGTGTGTGTATTGAGCGAGAGAGAGAAAAAGATTTGGAGAAGTTCCCTTAAAGAGAAATACCACTAAATTTTCAAATTCTGCTTTTTTTGTGCGTCGTTCTTGTGGTTCAAAGCAGACATATTTCAAATTTAGTGGTAATCCACTTTAAAAAAACGATAATGAATAGACAGACACAAGAACACAAACATGTGAAAACCAAAAACAACTAAAACAGAAAACCACTCAAGCTACTGACAGATCAAGCTACTGCATTTCTACTCATGTTTTCATTAACTGAAACATGACAAACATTCAGCTACAGAGTCATTTCATTCTGAATTATTTCAATCACTCTACACTAGATGGACTGAATACAGCACACACACACAGCGCCATTGTTAAAGATGTAGGAATGCATGCATAAACATCAGCCCACACACCAACACACACACGCTACCCTTTCCCAGGAGGTTGCAGTGTGTTGGTGGAGTGATGACTAGAAAGACGGAACAACAGAGAGAGATTGATAAACAACAGCAAAACTTTACCATCCCCGCTAAGATCTTCTGCAGGGTCCAGGAGAGCATGCAGGAAACGGGACAGCAGAGGAGGAGGAGGAGGAGGAGGAGGAGGAGAATGGAGAGAGAGAAAGCAGCACAGAGAGAGAGAGAGGGAGAGAGAGAGAGAGAGGGAGAGAGAGAGAGGGAGAGAGAGAGAGAGAGAGGGAGAGAGAGAGAGAGGCAGAGAGAAGAGAAGAGAAGAGAAGAGAAGAGAAGAGAAGAGAAGAGAAGAGAAGAGAAGAGAAGAGAAGAAAGCGGTTAGAGCACAAAAAGCCTTGAAACAACATGGGAGATGTTGAAGGATCTGCAAAGCCAAACGCTCGGCGAGCAGTTAGTTGAGATCCAAAATATCTCCAGTGAAAAGGCTGAGTTAACAACTTTCATTAATGCTGTGCAGACACATGAAGGTGCAATGAACTCCAGCATGGTTTGAACAAAGTATGATGTCTGTGTCAAGCTGTAAAAATTTGTGAGTTGGACAGTTAATGTACAGTTAGGAGACAGAAGAGTTTAACATGAGAGTAAACACCAAGCAGAGTTAAGTCCTCGGTCATCAAACTTTCACACATATGTAGATTTGAAAGGTCTCATAGACTTTATTCTCAGGCAGTGTATTATACAGACTAGACTGAATTTCAGTCTTGACAAGGAGGGAAAAACCACATTATTCCACATTACAGTTCTTGATAGAAGAGTTTTACTATGTACACTAATTAGCTTTCTTGCTGAGTGTTATATGAGAGTACAGACACCACTTTCATGTCTGTATGGTAAATATACAGCTTGCAGCTGGTTAACTTAACTTAGCACCAAGACTGGAGACTGTGACAATGACAAACAGCTAGCCCAGTTTTGTCTGAAGCCAAGCAAGGGAAGCCATCTGTTACCCTTGGTTAAGATCAATCTACTAGCATCTAAGCTAAGCTAAGCTAGGCTAAGCTAAAATGCTTCCTGGCTCTAGCTTCATATTTAAAAAGGACACTCACGAGCGAAGAGTGATGTCATTCTTCTTGTTTATCTATTAGCAAGCTATCTATCTATCTATCTATCTATCTATCTATCTATCTATCTATCTATCTATCTATCTATCTATCTATCATGAAGACACGTTGCTGCTTGCTCTGTGCTCTACTTAAATTCCTTTACTGATATCCTTCTGGTTTTTAGAAATTATACACACGTAAGCTATTTTTCAACATTTCAAGAAGCACTTTGTGTTTTCAAAAAAATTCTAAATGCAGGATGTGGACCATGCCTGCGTGTCATGTTTGGATCCTCCAGCAGAAAAAGTTTGAATCATTTGTTTAAGTTTTCAACAACAAACCAGCTGCTATCCAGATTCATGACTTTCTCTCAGCAGTCCTGCTGGCTACTGAGGAGAGCTGCCAAAGCCATAGAGGGAGACACGAGGACAAGCACTGACCCATTTAGCCTGTCCACTTTGGTGCACGACATGTATGTGCAGCAGATTTTGGGAGAATAAAAAGACTCAAGAACATTTATAAATCATTTCATTGGAGGAACTGTTTTTCTCAGCTACAGAGCTACATCTTTGAGCTGGCACTGATCGGCTGCTTGAGGACACTTTAACAGGGCAGATAGTTGGTGGTTGAACACAGATCTTTAAAATGGAAGAACGATCTTTCTAACCACTTGGCAACCCTGCCACGGATTAAGCTCTGCCTCTTTGACTTAACGGACATAAAATACTGAATATAATGATTAAAAATAACCAAACTGTGACCTCAACAGCAAAGCATGTGCTGAACAGGGACTCATGAGAACCATTTCACTCTGTATGTCCATGCTGGATACTTCTAGTCAAATTCTGTTGAATGAAAGTGAGATTTTTTACAAAGAGGAAGGGGAAAATGTCCATCTTTAGTCAGCAGGTAGGCTCCAAACTGAATACCGGTTCTCAATGCGAGAGGCAAAATGCAGAAATTTGTTGCTCCTAGTAAGAAAAACACGAGCCTTGAGTTTTATAGAGATACCTCAGAAAGCACTGCAGTCTTTTCCATCTGTTTCCCAGTCTTATATAAAGAGCATTGGCTTGGTTATGAGCAGCAAGACACAAGCAGTTATTGTGGTCGAAGTGTGTGTGTGTTTGGGTGTGTGTGCAAAAGACTGAATTAGTTAAAGCAACCAAGCACTGAGCACAAGGACAGTTTAGCAGAAGAGGGCATCTTTAAAAATGAGATCGATTGTGATGCAGCAGATAAAAGTGATTCATCCATGAAAGCATTCGAATTTGACATTACAAATATGGAATATATATCCAAAAATATTTTAAACAGAGCATATTTTAAAACTTTTTCTGAACCAAATTCGAGCTACAAATCAAAAAATACAGAATAAAACTTTAAAAACAGTTCTACGGGTTACTTTCTCTGTGTTTTTTCTGCATCTGTGTGTCCTTTAATGCAAGGTAACATTACCCAATAATCATGATCATCATATCAGGCATTTTATTCCGCCACATCACAATTTTGCGGACACGCTCCTCCACTAACTGTCCAATGAGAGCCGAGGATACCATTGGGCGGCGATTCTGAACAGAAGACAAAGGGGAGGAGGAAACGCCGCGCCTTGGTTGGCCTAGGAGGTGTCGATGTCACTAGGTCTGCAGCCAATCGGGCAGGAAAGAAGGACCAGTGTGTGAGGGGAAGAAACGAAACAAAAAAAAGACAGAGTGAATGGATGCGAACGCAGTGGGGAGATGTGGCCGAGAGGGAGAAAGGAGGAAGTAAACAAAAGAAAGCAGGAACAGAGAGGATGGGATGAGAGGGAGAGAGGGAGAGGCAGTCCCAACAGAGAGGAAAACAATGAGAGAGAGAAAAAACAGATGTTGGAGGAAATGAAAAGACAGAAAGAGGACAGTAGTTGGAGCCAAGAGAGATATCAGACTCCTCCCGGTCCATTCGTGAGTAGATGATATCCATCTTACCTGACACAGAGATAGCTCTTACTCCACTCCTCACCGCTTCTAACTTTTTCTCATTATTAGACACTCTGTGGAAGAGGAGAGAAATGCACAAACAAATTACACAACAGTTACACAACAGTCAAAGCGGTTAACACTCAGACACAATAAAGGAACATACCGCGGTTAAATCAAAGCCCCTCAAACATCCTGAGACTTTTAAAGTCAGATCTCATTGAAAGAGTGAGCTGTGTAAACTGCTCCTGTAAACTAACTCTCGCTGTTTGAATTATCTCCCTGCCTTTGCTGCGGGGTCTCCGTCTGAGCTCTACTACGATCTTTACATCACAGACCACGACAGGCAGAGAGAGAGAGAGAGAGAGAGAGAGAGAGAGAGAGAGAGAGAGAGAGAGAGAGAGGAGGGGACTACCCAAGTGTTTAAAAACCCTAAGTGGAAAATATTTGGCTCCTAAACTTATCTCCTTATTTGACCAGAGACAGAGAGAGCAAGAGACAGAGGAGAAAAAGAGAGAGAGAGATTTGAGTTGAAACGATAAGCAAGACGTTGGTGTTGGTGTTTGAATTTTGAACAAATGACAGTGACGTTAACACAGGACGTCCAGACTTCTAAGCTCACAGATAAACAAACACAAACAAGTGCCATTGTTCATCTTTAAAAATTGCTTTTTTAAGGCTCTGCAGTTCTGAGCCACAAACCGCGTTTTTTTTAAAAGGCTCATTTATGTAGAAAAAGACTTTGTATTTCCCTTTTTCTAAGTGAAAAAATGCAGTTTGAATTACTGGTAAACTGTTTGATAGAAAATAAATAAAAACCTTTTTAGTCCTTTGATAATTTATATATGGCCACACTGAATTACCATGTTAATGTAAGATAGATGATTATTTTCATTTCGTTAATCTGTTGACATTTCGACAAACCAAATTCATTTAGTCAATAAAATGACAGAAGCAAATGTCTTAATTTTTGAAAGATATTTCATTTATGATGATAGGAGGAAAAGACTGCCAGCCGGGAGCCTTTTATGTCCTTAAATAATAATCATAATGATCCATTATTAAATCATTAACAATTAAATTCTTAATCAATAGTCAACGACTATTTGTATCATCGCTACACTTTACAATTTGTTCCCAACATAATAAATCAGACATGAAAAGACTTTAACAACAGAATGAGTACAAACTGAACCATTTTCAGTGGTAATGTGTCACCTCAGTTCATAATTAAGCCTTTACCCAGAAGAGCCCAGAGGTTTCCCAATACAAATGTCAAAATGTCTCAAAGTGTCAAACAGACAGTTCAGTTCAAATGATTGCTGCTTTGATTTTCAGAAGAACTCTTGCGTAAAGGATTTCTAAGGTAATGACCCGCCTTTTATTTTGAAGCAGAGCCGCTCAAAGACTCCAAGAAACACACGGATAGCAATCTGTCATGAATGTTGCCATAAAAAATAGAATTATTAGATCAGAGTGGCTGCATGCCAACACTTTACCGTTAAGATCAAATACACAACAGTGTGACAGCGTGTTTATCTGACCTGCTGAAGATCCTTTTTTGTTTAAGAAATGTCAGATTTGTGTGACAAGACTGCTAAACCTCAAACTAAATCACACAGCTCACACAGCAAACATACGTCTTTGGGTGAGACAGATCTGATGACAGTTGAACTGTTGTGATAGAAGCCAGTTTACAGACTTGTGTTATTTCACTGCAACATTAGTAAGAAGACGGGTACTTACTTTGGGATGGAAGGCAGCGCTCTCTCTCCCTCTACAGGACAAAAACACACATCAGGATGAGTAATGTAAGACTGCTTACAGGATTTTAGAATGTTTTATGACTCATCAACAATCCTAGCTAGAACAATTTAGCAATATTGATTGTTGTGATGTATATATACAGTATATATTGTTGGATTATTGCAAATATTGGCATAAACTCAACTCCTGAAACTGTTATGTGGCAAATCTTTGTGGATTTTTCAGTGAAATTTAGAGCTTGCAAGTTTTCTGAGGAATTATTTTGACCACATGTTTTTGATTCATCTTAAAGAGAAGCGACAGAAAAGGAGCAATCTGCTGCAGTTTCATACCTTTCTGGACTCTGACGATGAAGGAATGAGTTTCCATGGAGACCAGCCGACAGTAGCCGTCAATCAAGTCAGCCAAGTTTTCTGCCATGGTCAGTGACGCTGTGGTAACTGTGAGAGGCTGCACACACACACACACACACACACACACACACACACACACACACACACAACCACACACATACAAACACAGAGTCAGACCTGTTACAAAGAGCCATTATCCCCAGAGATATATACACACAGTGGGGGTTTCCAGCTGCTCCTTATGTCACGGGAAAACTCCTCTCTCTCACAGTAATTGTGTGTGTGTGTGTGTGTGTGTGTGTATGTGTGTAGTAAATCCAATACTATAAAAGCCAATAAAACAGAAAGACTGCACTCATACAGCTGCGGGTGTTACGAAACCCTTCCTCTGTGAGTGGAGCCATTATGTGGAATCTATACATGGAAAACCACTAGTTAATCCATCTGAGTCACACACTCACACACAGAGGGCCAAGTAACTAAGCTACACACCATGATGGGGGCAGCTTATGGTAGCTTTTTAGTATCCATTAGATGCCAAAGCAGTCATCATGACTAAACAAATAGCAATAAAACTCTTCTGAAAGTGAGAAAATGTGATATGAGTTACATTCTTCCTTTTCATAGATTAGAGTTTGGCAAACTTTGATAACACATACTTTTGTGTGTGTCTACAGACAGACAGAGAGACAGACAGGCTGATGGCAGACAGACAGGCAGACAGGGTCTTCGTACCTCAGCAGCTCCAGCTACGTTGAGTTGTAGCATCCCTTTCCTGTCCTTCTCCTCCATAGCCGAGTACTGGATGGACTGAACTTGGTTAAAGTTTGCTAGATGGGTGGGCTGAGGGCATAAAGAAAGAGTGGACAATAAATCATGTAAACTATGCTCATCTATCCATGTTCACTCATACACCAATAAGTAATACTAATAATAGTAAAGTCTGTCTTTTTAATGTAGAACCTATTTTTCCTTGGCAGGAACTCACCGTGGATCCTTTGTCAGTGAGGTAGCTGATCCCTTCCTCAGGCCCGATGGCTAACTCCACCTGGATCACCCAGCTGGACTGTTGGGAAAGACGAGAGGGGAGACACAAGTTAAAAGGAGGGAGAGTCTTATACATGCAAGACCTGCTGCCACCAAAAGGGGTCAACCTAACACAACTAACAGGAGCCTTCAGAAGCACGTCAGGACACAGTGGAGCGGAGGCAAGGATGAGAGAAAACCTACCCCGAGGGCACATTTGAAGCACTCCTTGTCGTAGCGGTAAATTGGTGCCAGTATCTCCAAGAACTTGAGGATGCACTGCTCATCGTTGAGATTAGCTACCTGCTTAAACGTCTGCTGAATCAACTTACGGAGAGTTTTAGCCTGGAGAGAGAGGAGAGAGGACAATTACAATTGAAACTGACTTTAAAATATAATCTAGCTGACAGAGCAGAAAATCTGGAACCAGGGAAAGAAAGTGGAAAAGGCATGATTGGATGTGTGTGTGTGCAGTGTGTTTGTTTGTGTGTGTGAGACATTGATTGACTAATAGGCCACTCTGGTTCCAATCAAATTGACCTCAGCACTTCATTTCAGGGGCGCTCTGAGTTCAGATCAATATCTTAACAAAGACCCATTGATGCTGTTAGTCACCACTCAATTAAACATCAGTCTGCTTCCTCATTCATCTGCAGTGTAACTTCGATCTCACTCTATGTAATGCATACAGATTTTTCACTGTTCACTTGATGTTTTGCCTGCCGGCCTCACAGTCACTCACAGACATGAGTTTTTTGTTTTTTTTTTAGGTTTCTGTTACGTCACCAGGGACCAGACAGATGGGGAGCTGACAGGAGGAGAATCCATCCAACAATCATTTACAATCCTCTCCATACTTTATCAGTCTTGACATAAAGATAACACGCCTACTTTATCATACATAATCCTCTTTATCTGATGTACATCTTAAAACATGAAGGAATTCACTCAACATAATGACCTTTTTAACCCCCTTTCCCCCTTGTATGACCTTGAGCTTTTATACGCATCAAGCATGCACAAACATGCAGCATTACGGATATTTAACTGCGTTATAATGGCAGAATTAACCAGACACACATACATTTAATAGGCACACATACAGTAGAGTCAATCCCGAGCTATAAATATCTCCATATATAGATTAAGATAAAGATTAGAGGAGATTTAGTTCACTACAGACGAGGCTTAAAAAAGCGTGTGTGGATTTACAGTAGACTGCTTCACCACATTTAGGTCATTCTACACTGAATAAATAAAACAGCGAGGACCAAAAGTCAACCAACTGTTATTAATTTATTGACTTTAAATGTAAATTAGACACACTGACTGACTCAGGTGAGTCTAATGAGACAGAAAAATCATATTTATTGATCAACTTTTACTTTTATAAGGTCAGAATTATTCATATAATGATTATTAAGTTATATTTCTATCTGTCTGTTGCTCATGTTATCATTCATTCATTCATCACAGCATTCATCTCTACACTTCATCTCAGCATCACTCTCTGCCAGATGTCTACTTGTTAAACCTGAAAGAATCCAGAAACCTACAAACACACACACAGTGTTCCTGTGTGTATGTGTGTCATTTCAATAGATATGAGACACACGTGATAATAGAATATAATGTGTATGCGCTTGCAATGTGTGTACTTCATGTTCTTGACAGAATTCCATGACACACACACACACACACACACACACACACACACACACAGACACACACAGACACACACAGACACACACAGACACACACAGACACACACACTCTGTGTCCACCCTTCCTGAGAGGAAATACTGCGAGTGGCTATCACTGTCCCCATCAGCATGCTGACGCTGGCTGGAGCGGTCACAGCACTCACAGACAGGACCGACCCAATGCTGTGGCATGCATTTGGTCTGTGGTTCTGTAGCTGTGACGGTTGGAGGCTCATTTGGACTTTTGGTGCTACTTTTGTCTTGCTTTTATGTCTTTCCTGCAGAATAATCCAAAACGATGTCGTTTCATGGTGGCCTAACATGTCAAACACAGAGAGGAAAATAATCTTCAGGACGAGATAAAACTTTTATTAGTCGGGTTTCATACTCACTCTTCTTCATCAGGGGAGAAATAATAACAAAACTACCCTTTACTTAAATGTATTAATATGTTTCATTTTGTGATCTTCACTCTAACTCCATTATTAACTTATGAAAGTTACTACACTGTTAATCAATATATAAATTAATCCAAATGATGCTCAGCTAGCATACTGGTGCCAGTATTGAATAGTATCTAGATCCACTGCAATAAACATAACATTATGCATGCATTACAAATGCATAAATTAAGAATGAATTTGCATACACTGCATAAACAAACCGTACTGGATCCTTTTCAAGCTTTTGAATATTCATTATCTAAATAATACAGAATTAGAGGCAACTATAGCTAACTAATAACTTCATTTCATCATTATTCCAAAGTTAGCTAGTTTAAAGACTTAATTAAACACCAAGTCATCTCATCAACTTGATTTTTCTTGTTTATTCAGTTCTTAGAGGACTGTGGTTTGTTATTTTGTTATTAAGTATTTCTTCACACATGAAAGAAGAAAGAGGTCTCACTGCAGCATCACCAAACTGTTTTGTGCTAATCCACGTTTCATGCAGCTGAGAGTATTTTAAGTTATTATTAATTAATTATTAATATGATGAGGGGAACAGATTTTTCAGCTCAATCTGGGCTGTTTGTTCTAACTTTGATCTCTGAAGCTCTAAAGGTCAGTTTGAGTAAACCTGCTGCCCGGCCTGTCAATATGAATGAACACACTCTGCTCTTTTATAACGCTTTTACCACAGCTAACATCAGTCACTGTTTACTACCACGGCCATCTGCTCTGGGGTGTGCATATGTGTGTGTGTGTGTGTGTGTGTGTGTGTGTGTGTGTGTGTGTGTGTGTGTGTGTGTGTGTGGAAGTGGAGTCCATTGAGCGAGAATAATCCCATTAAATGACTACCATTCTTTTTCACCAGAGCGAACGACTGAAACCTAATTGACAGCTGCGCTCTCTCTCTCTCCGTGTCTAACACACATCTATGCATGAATGTGAGAGCAGATGTGTCACGCACTTATCACTTGCTTAACATTAACATAACTGTTTTTAACTGCTAATATATGAGATAATTATAAAGCAGATATTCCATCTACATCTACAATCAAGTCAGATTTGTTCATTTCTAGATGTCTGACTGCACGTGTGTGTCACTGTGTGCGTCTTCGTGGCTTATAGAACAGGCCAAAGGGGAGTGTGTGCTGTCATGTCTGCTCGAGGAGCAGAAAATAAGAGAAAGAGGAGGTAAAGTTAGTAGGTGGGCAGCTGATGAGGGGGGAGTAGGCAGGAGTTGACAGACGTGGGGAGGGGGCAGAAGGAGACGCACATTGACGCCTCCCCCTCCCTCCTCATTGTTGGAAAAAGAAAGTGGGTTTAAACATGACCTGAGGGTCACACACACACACACACACACACACACACACACACACACACACACACACACACACACACACACACACACACTCTCAGTTTTAGTCCCTCTGCAGAGCATCTGTCCGCCTGCCTGCTGACATCCAGACCTTTTCGGATCACTGAGCCGTTCCTTCATGCACCCACACACACCCACACACACACACTTATACACACACCAGGACCCTCCCCATAAACGCGTGCCATAAATTTATCACTGACACAGACACTGCTCATTATGCAAGAGCACACAGCCATCACATACAAATGTAAACGACCAAAATCTGTCAAATCAAGTGAATTTTGTAACTGACATGAAAGCGTCTTTAACATTTGAGTTCATCTGCTGATGAATGTTATTAAAGCTGACGGTTTGTTAACCATCAACATGGAACTCATTGGAAACATACATTACATGAGCTGTTATGTAACTAATCCTGTTTCATATTACATTTAAGATGGAAAATGTTCTGTAGCTAAACTTTTTTGTGATTTTCATTGTGTTCATTATTGACTAATTTTACATGTAAATAAACATACTAGTCTTAATCTTATACAATACGTGACATTTAAATGGAACATATACACTGGTTATGGATATTTCAGATTTCTGATCATCCGCCTGCAGGTGAATTTTAAGTCTGTAAAATCTTACTCACTCATTTCTAAACTGACTACCTCAACAGTAACGGATGACCACAGTTTGTTTCCCAGCTGTTCTCCTGTAGTCACTTCTCTGGATACAGAACTGAACTTTTTCAATGTCATCACTGAAGATGGAACTCTAAAGCAACATATGCTCCGCTTTACTGAACTCACACTTTTCCATTTATTTCAGCGTGAATGAAATGATCATATTATTTGTTTAAACACCTGCTCACATGCAGACAATGGCCAAAAATCTGGATATAGTTTCTTTTGGTTTAGTCCAGCGTGGATAAGATTTCTATATTCACTGCACTCATAGCTTTACAGACTTGTGGTTTTTAAACTTCTCCTACTCATCTGCATTCATCTAAACGTCACTGGCTAGTTGGCCAAGATTTTATTTCAACTCTGCTGAGTCTTGGACTGCTTCACGCTCTGTCAGCCAGACCAGACTGGCTTGACAACACATGAAGTCACACATTTAAAAACTGGCCCAGAGAAGGCTTCACTTAACACTACGAGGCTGCCCATAAAAACATAAGGTTTGGTTACTTTTGGTAACTGAGCAACTCCAGACAAGCAGCTGGGACACCATGATAGCAGCTGCTGAATGAGGGGAGAGCACTGCTTACTGACAGGACACCTTAAGTCTGACACGGTAAACTTTGTGTCCTCTCCTTTTATCTCAAAACCCGTCGTTCTCACCTTGACTGAATCCAACAGGTCTTTTGGGAAAAAACGCCTCAAGCCGACGTCTTTCCTGCAAAGAGACACAGACAGAGATGCAGCATGTTTATTATGCTCCACTTACACTGAGAAATTCTAATTGACAAGACCTTTTATGTTTATCTGATCTCAGCAGATGATTATTTCCTCTGCAGAGAAATTACTAACAACAGCTACAGACAGATACGTTTAGGCAGACAGGCAACTGAAAACAGAAACAGAAAGCTATGACTAAGTGCTGACTGCAGAGCACTACTCATCTTTTCCTAAGAGACGAGACTGAGGGGAAAACAGAAAGTGCGTAAAGAGAAAGATAGAGAAGAAGAGTGAGGCAGGGAGGAGTACAAAGAGGCAGACCGCAGAGACAAAGAAAGATGTGCGGAGCTAAAACAGGAAGCTAGTTAATGACTCAAACTCCTCTGGAGAAAAGACAAGCTCTGGGGGAGATGGAGAGCGTGAGTGAAGAGAGAGTAAGTAAAGGCTGAGAGCTTACATCATCCTATATTACCTACAGAGGTCAAATATCAGTCACAAGTTGTTATTTTAGCATTATTACTGTGAGTGGTGTACAAAGAGGTCGGGATTTTCATAGAGAAAAATGCAATAAATAAACTTTTGGAGGCAAAAACACATGCATATACGATCATTTTGCTTGTCTGTGAAAGGATAACTTTAGAAATTGTGCTGTATGTCACCATTAAACTGTCCCCTCTCTCTTTAAAGAAAAAAAAATCAAAGATCTATCCATCAAAGGAGCATCCAGAAGCAGAAGTAGATAGACTAAATAAAGGGCTCAGAGAACGAGCGCTGACAAAGGCCCACTGATTACACGCTTTGCACTAGCTCGCGAACCACAAGGGCTGCAGCCAGCTCCAGCCAGCTGATCTCCGACGTGCACATATGTTGAGTTCATGAGAGGGACGGAGCGGCGAGTGCTTTCTGTGCTGTTAAACTAAACAACAATGTGGAAATGCAACCGAACCTAATCAGGCTAACATTTTAACACTAATGCAGATCTGATGAGACAGTCTTATTATACACATTGGAAAAATGAAAGAAAGTTCCAGATAATTTCCCAAGAAGTTCCCTGAAACAAATGTGTAATTGGTGCAAATTTAACAGGAATTGGAGGGAGTGTTCAGTTGGTACACTTCCAGTCAATTAATTGTGAACATAACCTGCAAACTGAACATGCAAAACAAGAGAAGTTACTGGAAATATCTTAAAAATAAAGCATTTACGTGATCTGTAAAGCTGAACAAACAAACCTCTCACTGGTTTATGGGCCAGCAGTTTAAAAACATCAACGGATAATCAATAAGGGTCGACTCAAGCCGTCAGTGCCAGACAACAATGTGTACAGGGCGGCGGTCCACCGACACTCAACAAGAGTCCTGACAGCCAACTGTCAGCTCGCTGTATCAAAGCCCCAACAGCACTTTTCCTCTCCCTCTCCTGCTGGTTTAAAATATGCATGACACAACATCTTTTTCCAATCAACAGAGAGAGGCAGCGAGGGAGAGCTCGAGAAAAAACAAAGAAAACAGTCAAAAATAGAGAATGAGAGCATCGAGATGAGAGACAGGCAGAGGAGGACCGAGGGGATGACGGCAAGGAGAGACAAAGAGATATCGTCGGAGAGACAGCGGGCATTCTTCTCGGTTAATTGGAGAGCTCGTTAGGCTGAGGCACAGTAAGAAAGACTTCATCGGAAGAGGGCAGCTCATTAGAATCAGGCCATGTTAGAGCCAAGCCTCGTTAGGGCCGCGGTTTGTTAATGTTCTTCATCAACATCCATCCAACAGGGAGCAAACCAGACAGACAGACAGAGAGCCTGTCCCACATAAATCTACAAAAATGAATGAGGATTCGACAGAGGTGATCAGGTGACTGAACACACGCGGTGTTGAAAACAATAATTGTGGCAAACTGAATCTAAGAATGCTGACTTTTAAATGTTTCCAGACTTTTGTACTGTTACCAAACTCTTTCAAAACTCCAGATTTCTAGGAACTTCAGTAGAAACTGTAAAAAAAAAAAAAAAAAAAACTGAGAAACTGTGTTGTATTTCTGTTTTTTCTGCTCGGTTACACAACATATTTCCAGGTAGAGAACAGATATGACGCAGCAGAGAGGTTGTAAGCTGGACTGGAAGCTGGAAAGTGAAGAAAATACTTACTCGAGTAGTTCATAGTTAGATTTCTTGTCCAGGGCGTTTCCTCTCATCTCTTTGAAGAACCGCCTGGAATTGAAAACAGTTGGACAGAGACCGAGAGAACAAGGTCAGATGCAGTCACTGCAGACACACCCACGTTAAAGGGACTACTTGGTAACTGTGTGCCAAGCACAGTTCAGGTTTTAATCTTTTTTCTTGCAAAACATCATGGAGGGAAAAAGAGGTCAAAACTTGAGCAACATTCGCTGCCTCACTCGTGCTGATGACGACACGTTTTGAGTTTTGTTTGTGCAGAAAAAAAGCACACTTGGCTGTAAAATGATTACAATTAGAATGTTTTATGTTAGTATAAGAAGTAGGTGCTGCTTTGAAGAATGAACATGACCAGTGTAACTGAAGGGTTTGACACAAAAGCAGCTAAACTGATGAAGAAATCTATCACAGGCACCATTTCAACTGCTCGTTTAGGGGGAAAACGGATGAAATACGAGTTGGCGAACTTGACCTCTCACAGGAACAAAACTTTTGCTTTTGATATAAATAGAATAACAATCGAACATAAAGAATTCAAGAGGTTAGCTGTGTTGTAGTTTTAACTTATTCATGGACAAAGTCCTGAGAGAAAGCCACTCTTGCGTAGTTCGACTGTTTCCTACCTGATTTCTAAACAGCCCAGTTTGAGAGCTATATCTTGTTCCACCTGTTCACCGATCTCCGTCATGTAGTCATTCTTCACCTGCGGGGCAAAAATATGTTTATCTCAATATTTAGCTCTACAGAAGACAAATGGCTGGGCCATCTATCTGACACACAAACACACACACAGTCTTTCTGACCTAGATTACCAGAAGGCAAACACATACAGTCCTCTAGCAGTGCCATATGTCTCTGTGCTGGTGAGCTGCCGGTAGACAATGAAATATGTTTGTGTGTCTGGGTGCCTCTGTGTGTTTATACGTCTGTTTGTGTGTACCTGGTGGTAGAAGTAGTTGAGTGTAGGTTTGTCTTCTGTAAACTGCTGCACAAAGCCTTTTGGAAGATACCGGATCCTTAACTCATACCTACAGACGACGAAAGAGAGAGAGAGAGCAAGTGTGTTAGGCAACTTTCTGCAGCTTTTATATCTTCTGGGGAAAAAAATGGAGTGAAGTCATGCTTGAATTGTCTTACATGTGGTGAAAACACTCAAATAAGTGACAGAGACAGAAGAAAATGATATGCAAGTGTGCAAATGACCGATTGCTCAATGAGTGGACGACAGACAGAGACAGAGAGAGTTGTTGACTTAGTCAGACAAAGCTGGCATCTGGTTCTCTCTCTCTTTTTATGTCCATGGTGCAAAAGGTCTCCACCTCACAATAGCATTAGCACTGAGACCGCCACAATAAAAGTAATATATACCAGTGCATTAACATCTAAACTGCCAAACCAAGGCACGGCACGTATACGGCCTCGTATCACTGTATAGCAGACGGGTCACGCCAGTTTTCACAACGCTGTTTGTGATAAATCACTTCTGCCACTTTGGTGTACAAAAGAGCAGACTGCTGAAGTTATCTGCTGGAGGAGACAGTGACTTTGACTACGTTAACAAGGCCAAATAATTCACATTTAATGTCCATGAAGCTGGTTATAAAGTGTAACCTCACAGCTTCTCTCGATTGTTCTTTTCTCAGGGAGCTTCAGGCACCTGCCACAGAATCTGAAGGCAAGCTGGACTGCATTTTCTCTGTGGTGTCTTAATAAATAAAGCTTACCCGCTACGCTGCCTAGTAACATTGGGAGATCATAATATTTTTACACTTCAGGTCACATCAGATTCACTTACTATTCATTTCCATGAAAAACATTTCAGTCAGTTTCAACTCTGACACACAAAAAAGCCAGTGTGAGAGAGAAGGTGAGCCTGACCTCTTGTTCAGGAACTATCCGCTCCCCATTTATATAACTACATGGTGAAATAATGAAAGCAGCAGAGAGGGAGCTGCTTGGCTGATAAGAAGCTGGATCATTTTTACAATTTTGTGGATCGTTGTTTCCACACTGTTTCCTGTCCTGTCGTAATCAATCAAATCACTGAGAAACACCAACACTGTGTTATGCATCTGCTTTATTTGCAGCCTGAAGCACCGACACCGAGCAAGCTTCAGCGTCTTAGGTTTGATACGTAACATTAGCATAATGACAACTCATCAAACACAATGATTCATCAGCTCACAGACACACTCTTTTTAACTCACCTCCACTCTTCGTTCGGTCGTGCCTGTTCATATTTCTCTCTGACGTGGGATACTCCCATATCAGGGTGGAGCCAGTGCACCTGGTCTCTGGATTGAGTGTTGCTGAGACGCAGACCAAAACAAGACGTCCAGCGCACTTTGTGGATGTCCAGAATCTTCTGGATGATTCCCTGGAAACAAAGAGTGAACCGTTTTATTTTGATTCACTCTTCACCCACTTCCCCTGAACAGCTGAAAATATAAATTCTGCAGATATTACTCTCAGAACGTGCACTTTCCCCCTTCATCTACAGCGGTGCTGTCTAGTTGATAGCATAAACACATGTATGTGAGTGTGGTGAGTTCTAAATAAAACAAAGACGCCCAGTAGACAAGAACAATCTGCCAGTCTATGAGTCTGCCATATCTCAGTGCACAAACTGTGCCAAAGTTTATGTCGGGCATTTTGTATGAGGTCAATGAGGACATGAGTGTATCCAGTGTGTGTGTTGGAGTGAGTGAGTGTGTGTAGGTGACTTGAAGCAATTTAACATGACATTCCCACCCAAACAAGTTGACAGACATCATACACACATGCACGATAATGCTCACAGCACCATGTGTGTTGCCATGTAAAATGCTAGAGGGGCACTGACCTAGATACTGGAGGAGAGGAGAGGAGAGGAGAGGAGAGGAGATTCACAGTGACATGTCCTGCATGACCACTAAAGTTTGAGCAGTGCTAAGTAGTTTCTGTGTCATGGGAGAGGATCTAAAAGCATACTGCCAAGTAAACCTACACTAGTACACACAGTGTTCCTCGAGGGTATTACATATACAACAACATATTTTTAGTGTGCTTGGTGTCCTTTATCAGAGCAGACAGCTTGGACCTTGAGCTGAGGATAAATAGCAAAAATCCACCTTTAAAATTACTGCTGGGGGTTCACTGCAACATATAGCCAGTGGAGGCAGTCATTAACACCACACATAACAGCTGAAGGTTATACTGTTCAGATGAGTAAGACTGGGGATACTGTATACTTCTCTGGTTGATAATAATTCAATGAACAGTTCCAAATCAACGACGAATTGATCCTTGTATTGTCTGCGTAATCAAAGCTTTACACGTCATAATCTCCTGCGCCGCAGAGCTCCATTGTTGTCCAAAAAAACATTAAAATGCGTCAGTGAGCCACATTGTTGCACTGGATGATACATTTCCTCACCACAATGAACACCGAGTCGATCCTACACACACCTTCCTGCTGCTGTAAATACTCACTAGGGCACCAAATGAGTATAGCTGAAAAAAATGTTGGTGCACTACTAAATGGAATGCCATGAAATTCATTGTCACCAGAGGATGAATCCTTCTGATTTTGGTAATCTCCACACTTTTGCTCTAGCCTCTAGCATGAGGCTGACATTTGTGGTTTTGAGTGAATGTTTCAATACCTGAGAGATCTATTAAATTTGATACAGACATTCATGTTCTCCAGAGGATGAATTTGGCAATCCTTTGTCATCTAGTGCTCTTTATAGAATCTTTATAGAATCTCTTTATTCTATATTCATTATTGGGACATGTAGGCAGGTGAACATTCTAAACATTATACCTGCTAAAAACTGCATTATGATGTCAGCATTTATCTCTAATAACTGCAATGTACAGCCTCAGAGAGCTTCTAGCATGCTTGTCACTCTTATTGTTTAAGACTGTAGCTCTCTACTGGTGAAGTTCTGATGATTTACGTCTTCAGATGGACCAAATGTTCTCGTGGACACACAGACAGGATAGGAAACTCGGAAAGAGTGAGGTGAGAGGCAAACTAACGCATTGCTGGCTTGGTCTTTTCATGGAATTGTTGACAATAGGAAAAATGTAGAAAAACACCAGTCTTATCTTTTCTTACCCTGACATCGGTTGCATCTCCATATCTAATGTTGGAGGACCAGCAGCTGTTTTCAGTGTTGGTCTCAAAGTGATGGAAGACTTTCAGAACCCTGTCCACGGAGCCGGCCATGGTTCGGTCCGACCCCCCCGCGCTCAGTCGTGACTTGGCGCCTCCCAGGAGGGCATGGTTCAGGTTGGGGTCCAGATAGGCCGTCGCCATGGTTTTCCCTGCTGACACTGCTGCTGCTAGGTGTCTGTCATATTCTGCGCAGGAGAGGAGAGCAGATCAGACACAATACAGAGAAAGATTATTTAACTCAATCCTAAAGTTTAGCCTGTACACAAACATTCATTACCGCCTCACATACACAGGAGAAGTGAGTATTAGGGCTCACAATAAACAATTATGTTCATTATCAATTCATCTGGCAGTTATAGTAAAAAGGCCAAAATGATGCATTCCAATTAGAGCAATAGCTATTTTTTTCATTTATTTTCATCAACAACTCATTTTCATTTTAATTAACTGATGTGTCATTTTGGTCAGTATATATCCTAACATCCAAGGTGACATCTTCACATCTTTTGTGCAACCAACACTCTAAACCATACAGAAATTCAGTTTACACGGATATAAAACAGAGAAAAGCAGCAAATTTATACATTTAAACCGAAAATATTTGGTGTTTTTGAAAGAAAAACATATTGATTATCAAAATAATGAATTTCTGCCAACTGCATAATTGCATAATAGATTGTTTCAGCTCTACGTCACATTGATTCACAGTCCAGAACTCAAAAATACTGAATTCATGATTATAAAAGAGACAGAAAAGCAGCAAATGTTCACACTTAGAGTTTGACATTTCTGCTTAATAAGAGAGTCATCCAATGTAATAACAAATGTTAGACCATTATAATAGTAATAATAATAATAATAATAATAATAATAATAATAATAATAATAATAATAATAACAACAACAACAACAACAACAACAACAACAACAACAACAACAGTTAAACTCAATGCTTCACCTTCCAATGTGTATCATGTAATAATAGACTGATGCAACATGTTTTCTCCTTGTCTCTGCTGTCAGTAACAGACTGAGGCTCTTGTGATGTTGTATACCTGAATCCTGCTCTCTTCTTACTTGGAACAAATCCTCGTACAGCGAACGTCAGTTTCTGATACGATGCTTTTTGGCAAGAAGGTTGAAAAAGAAAGATGAAAAAAGCACCGAACAATAAGACACCAGAGAGCGAAATCGGTGCCGTCAGGGTCAAGGCTCCCTGTGTAAGCACCTGTGTGTCTAACACAAAGAAGACAATGCACCTCAGGCTGACGATTTTCCTGAATAAGAAGTCACGACATTGACACACTTCCTGGAATTTCCTGGTAACTTCATCTGGAAATGCCCGACAAGAACTACCTCCTCTGTGTCAGTGTGTTTGAGTGTGCAACAACGTGTGTATTTTTTAAATATGCGTGTGCATGACACTGTGCAGAAAGAGATACTGAGATCTCTTTCACTGTGTCTTTTTCTGCTTCCATTTCGTCCCGTGCTTCTCCTCTCTCCTCCATTAAAAAGGAAAATTGATATGTTCTAGTAGGTAATTACACCTGAGAGAGAGAGAGAGAGAGAGGGAGAGAGAGAGAGTATACACACACACACACACACACACGCACAGAGTTGTTGAGGGATATACAACAGTAAGATAAAAGTGTACTCCCATGCTACTCTGCCAATTTCAAATGCTAAAAACTTTTTTTATTGACAAATAACTCCAACGGCTTTCAGCACTTTAACCTGCCTGTCTTTCTTTCCATCTCTCACACACACAGTCACACACACACACAACCTCTGCGGAGCAACGGTAGCTTTGGCTGTACACCAAGTCTGTTCCCATGGAGTCAGATGTCACACTGCGGAGGAGCTTCATGCTACTTCTGTTTGAGTTTCTGTGTGTGCGTGTGTGTGTGTGTGTGTGTGTGCGCGTGTGTATAAAGGAGATTTCATTCATACCTCTGTCCCAACACATTGGGAAGGGGCTACAGCCGCTCATCGCCATGGAAACACATGTCTGTCCCTCCCTGTGTCTGCCTGCACTGAGGACAGATAGACAGCTAGCGGCCTCGCACCCACGCATCACATGCGCACACACACACACACACGCTGAACGTTCGTGCGCAGAAGTTACATAAATAAATACATACAAACTCCAAGGTCCTGACACAACTGCAAGGACACTAACACGCACACACAGAAACACACACACACACACACACACACAGTCTCTGAGGCAGAAATCAACTTTTGTCAACAGCTTCGTTAGCCAGCAGTTACTTCCAGAGGGATAACAGCAGTAATCCTCAAACAGGCCAGTTTTCTGCTCTGTTGACGCTTTGTAAAGAGCGTAAAGATGCTAAAGAAAACGCATCAACAGTGAAAATGTAGAAAAATCCCATCCTTTGTTAAGTCTTTTCTTCTTAATCCTTTCCTGTTTGTTGCACAAGTCAAGAAGAGATCCCCAGAGGTGTAAAAGTTAGATTCATCCACAAGCTTCCCTCCTCTTCTTTTTTCTCTCCGCTTCTAAATTACTCCTCAGCGGCCCCTCTCTGATGACAACACACTGTTTGTTTTTTGCCCAATTTCTGCCCCATGCCTGCACTCCATAGTTACACAGTTGCCGTGGAAGAGTGAGGCGTCCGTCGCTCAGGAGAGGATTTCGCTCGGCGAGAGTCCCCGGGATGGTGAGAGGGCTGTCCCTCCGGCAAAAAAAAAAAACTTCACAGCCAAATCCAACTTGTACGGCGTTGATCCAGTGGAGATTGAGTCAGTTGGCAGTCACAGAGACTGGGAGACAATTACGGTGCTCAGTGATATACAAGCAGAAAGTTATCTTCTTCTCTTGGAAAAAGAAAGTGAGAGGAAAAGAGGGAGCCAGGAAAACAAAGGAAACAGACGCAGCGGGACGAAGAGGGAGAGAGAGACGCAAGCGATTGTTTCGGGATGAATTAGAGGAAAAAGAGGACAGAGCAGCACGACTGAAAGAAAGTTGAGTGGGGAATGAGAGAGATCAAGAGAGTGAGGGCTGCTGGAGAAGCAGGAGGAGCTACCAGCTATTAATATGCTAATCTGGCCAGTCTCTTGTGTTCAATGAGAGAGAAAAAAACCCTCCCATTTCTGTTTATTAAGCTGACCTCAGAACAGATCTGATGTTGTACCATTATTGCAAATGCATTGAAAAGGAAGAGAAAAACATCCTTAACTAATCACTGAAGCTAAAAACAAAACAGACAGAAATCACCATTAGAGATCAGAAGCACAAAATGCCGAATGTCTCCACGCTGTCTATATATCAACTCTAAGACAGCCACCATCCTCTGAATTCTACTCTTTCTGGCTGTCCAAAAATGGCCCAACCCAAACGCTTCTCTCTCACTAAATATCTGGATTTTTTTTTAAATCATATTTTTGCCAACTCAGATGTTTCCCTGGCATGTAAACCAGCAGCTGCTTTTCCAGCATGCCAACCATTCCACTTCAACCTCAAAAGGTCTCAATCAATCACACTTCATCCTGCACATTCAGAGTCATTCAGCCTGTACGTTGTCATCCGCTCTCTATCTCTCACAGTGCTCAGGGTGCTGCCCCGAAGGCTCATCTCCGAGGCAACGAGCCTTCAATATTCTGCTGCGAAGCGAGTGGCACCTATCTCTGAGTGTTACTGCTGACCAGATGCCAGCCTCCATTAATCAAACGGACATTTATATGGCTGAGCACATCCTCCACCGGAGAGCTGAGTTACTAAACACACAAACGCAAACAGCAAACTTGCAGAAACCTGAAATCGTAATGTTTGTGTGGGTGTGTGTGCGTGCACATGTGGGTTTCCTATAATTTGTGCTCTAACACAGGCACTGGCCATTGTTATGAAAATCTGGTGGGAGCGGTGGGGGGGTTAGTGGTGTGTTTGTGTGTGTGTGTGTGTGTGCATGCGCACTATTGAAAGCCCTTTGTCAGTGGGCCGGATGTTGCCATGAATGGGAAGCGCTCTTTTGGGACTCTGCCAAAATCTCTCTCTCTCTATCTCTCTCTATCTCACCGTGTTTATGGACACAATTATTTTAGCAGGGGAGGGAAACACAAGACTCACTATCTGCTAAATTCAAGAAAAAAAAAATCAAAGATGAAGGTAAACTACAGAACTGTAGGAGCTATTTTGATGCGTCCTTGCATATGTTCTTATCAGTGAATACTCAGGGTGTTTACATTGATGGCTTGAAGTCAGAAATTGAAGGCTATTTCAGTTCCAAACAGATATGACTGTCTGTAATCTACATCACTCTTTGCAAAGCAGAATGCCACTGTCATTTACAGTCACAATCCATTATTTACTACTTTAGTTAATATAACAAATGTATTCCTTTACAGCTCCTCCTGTCAGTGTGTAATACTAATCAGGTTGCAATCATGTTCCATTGTTCTTAAAAACACACACTCTAAAGACCTAAATCAGTTCAGAATTTTACTGAGCTAGAGGAGGATTCATTTCCAATTTAGTCAAGAGATCGTCATTATTGACAGTTAAGATAATTTAAATAAACGAACACATTAATCAGTGGTCCAATAAGCATTAACTGAACAAACAATATGAAGACTATGCGTTGCTGAACTGCAGTACTAGCACTGATGAAGACCACACCTGAAGGTTATCGACTAAGGTACTGGTTCTTTAACTGTGGTATGTGACCTCCTTGTGGTGGGACCTAGAAAATCTCTGAAATTATTTTTGAAAATGCAAGAAATTCATTTAATGTAATACTATGAAAATTCTGTGCTGGAACATGTTAAAAAATAAGTTTTTCATTTTCCACACGTCCATGAGTAGTTACAAGCTCAAATCTGATGTCAACATAGTAAAAATGCTGCAACCGTGGCTCCAAACAGAAAATATCAGGAAGAGAAGCGCAGATTAGGAGTACCCATTTATCACCAAATTCGCTCTGATTCTTGAATGCCGAACAAAAATAATCTTCTCATTATGAGAATGAACCTGCCTCCTGTGTGAACTGTTTGTAGCCGAACAGGGTTGATTGTATTTTAACATCTTTTCTGAGGTGGTACAGTGGACTAAAGCATGGAGGAACAAAGGATAACTAGGGTTAGGGTTAACCAATCAAACCACAAAAGCATTAGTACACACACTGGAATTACTCTTACTAAAAAACATCCTGTCCAACCTTGCTTCTGTACTGACACTTCCATTGTTATTCTCTTGCTTCCTCACAGCTGGCAATAAGTTGTAAAACCCATCCAGACGAAAATGTCTGAAGAATTTAAAGTTGGAGGGAGGAAATGGCTTTAAATGGTGATATTATTTATCTGCGGATGTGCTAATAGTTTGTATGGCAACATTTTAGATCGTTTCAGCTGCAGCATCGTGTTGCAGGTCAAAATATCAAAGGGATTGCTGATCTGATATGACTGGCCAGCGAGGCCTTCTCTCAGGGCGTGATGCCATGACACATAAATACACTTCCCAGTTTATTTTAGTTCAAAAGGAGAAAAAAAAAACAGCCTCAGGTTGCTGGGGAGTTACACTTGGACTGTTTTCAAAGAACATATTTTGTTTCTGATATCTGCAGTGAGAAGATAGAAATTAGTCACACCCTGCAACTGGAGTGATGTTCACTCTCTCCTTCGCCCCAACAGCACTAATAAAACCAACATACTCACACACACAGATAAGATAGATGGAGAGAATTCTCTCTTGTTTAACTGTCACACAGAAATATGACTGTGCAATTAGTGCATCTCATTAGCACCAACACACATTATTAGCACCTCAAGCTCTTGAGTAAAACAGTTTACTTCACACCTCTGGTGATAAATAAACTGTTTTAGTGTCATCACACATGCACACACAATAAAACAACACACACAGCTATTCCTATCACATATTTATAGGCTTGTTTCCTTCCCTTTAATCTTGACTTGTGTTGCCTCTTGCTGTTACATGAAGAGCTCTATTTGAGTCGATAAACTACAGCACAGCGTGCAGAGCTCATAATCATCACACTTGTTCTTGCAGTTGTGTTGCAATCTCTTCTAGGAAATAAAATAATATGAAGGATCCAGATAGTTGATCCAGAAACAGAAAAAGCTAGTAAGTGGTCCTTGAGTCAAGACTGTACGACCGCATTTGAGTTGCTACAAACTGTGTATAAGGGAGTGAAGCAGCTGAATGATCATCAGTGCTGCAGGGGGTCAGTTACTCACCTGTGTAGTAGGCAATCCTGGAAATATCTGAAAGACAAACAGGAAAAACACAATTAGCTGCTTTGTTTGAATAAAAGAAATGAAAGAGATCAGAAGAAAAAATCTATAACATTAGTAAGTTCCCCCAGCAGGTGTTCAGCTCAGTTCAGTTAATGAATGTGAAATTCAGAGGGGACTATATTGTCAAATCTAATAGCTGCAATCAATATCCTGTCGACTTTTCAACAGGATAATGATTGATTTTTTCAGAATCAATATCTCATTGTTACGTGATTTACCACCCCCAACACAGACACGCTGGAGCTTTGCTAGTTTAAAGAGCTAACTGGGAAATGCTTGATGTGGAATGGGTTCATGCTTAGCAGCTGTGAAATGAAGATGTTACGGGCTTTGGTGGGTAAACTACAACATGACATGTGGTTGACATGTGCTTCACAATCATTAAGATGCTATTCTGCTACACTATTGGAGCTTCTGTGATTCCCACTCTATGCCCCTCACGCCTTTTCTTGCACTATGTAGCTTTGGGCTTCTGGTCACGTTGGAGTTATCAACTATGTCTCCGATTTTAGTCAAACTGGATCATAATTTATGAAATAAATGTTTTCTGGCCTCCCCTCTGACTTCCTCCAGCTGCTTCACATCAACTACTCTACTCTGTAATGTCACTGTTGGGAATGTGTGTTAGGTGTTTGCGCTGGTAGCACAAAAACTTTGGACCACTGGGGGGGCGGATGTTTTCCGGCCCGGGATGTGGGGGAATGCTGACATAGACTGGCGCCAGTGTCATGCCAGAACTGGAGCCAGGAGAGTGGACAATGTGACTGGGCTCATCAGCTTCTACGGACATAGCTACTGGCAGAGGCAAAGAGATGGAAGAGGACGACGAAGGAAGCTAAGAGGAGACAATAAAGCTTTTCTTTGTGACTGAGCAATAAGCCACCGGAGTAAGAGTAAATCTGGGACTGGGAAAGTTATTGACTAAGCTATCAACGAAGTAACACGACCATAACAAATTGACTCTTAAATTGAGATTGCCTAATTGCAAAAAAACAAACAAAAACAACGTTCTAAAGGTTGCAGAGTTTACGTGCCCCAACAGTGATGACATCCATGGTTTTAAGGCTGGCTAAAAGTGACAATCCTACTCTATTATTGAGTGGTGAGGTACACTAAACTACATCTATACTGCAGCTCCCAAACTCCCACAGGAAGCCTGGAAGCCTTTCTGTAAACGTGACACCAAGTTAGAGCGGTGATACGGCTGTGTGCGGGAGGAGGTCAGGAGGATAAGTGCCTAAGTGCTTCATACACCCTGATGTATGCACATACAGCAGGGGATGTCAACAAAGATGATGTAATGGTGAGAAGGAAACCCACAAACCAAGAGGAAATACCAGCAAGGTGACTCATGGTGTGCGTATTATCGACGTACCATTCGTAATACGACCCTACGACCCTACAGATAAGTGTGTGTGAGAGAATGGTAGTGCTGCTGGTAATGGGATCCAAATAAGACACCATTACTATACAGCAAATATTGACAATCCCCAATTAGAATTTTTAACTTCCCTCTCTGCGGACACAATATTAATATTAAGATGATCCTTTGCCAGTTTCACTTTTAATATCTAAATTTCATGTAAATACATGTGTGATGATGTCACATGGTGCCTTGACAGGTGATTAAGCCAAAGACGACCATTGTAATAGACAGCTAAACCATACCGTGCTGTTAAAGTCTCTGAGCTTCTATAACGACATTTACAGTCCATCGATCTAAAACCCTACACACACCATCTGTCCCATGGATGCTCACTCTGACTCTATCTGTCTCTTCCTGTCTCTCTTCTCAGAGTTCAATGTAAGTTAAGTGCTATGTAGTCAGGCATCAGCAGCCAAACTGGCGTTGTTACAGTCTAGACTAAAAACCATAAGAGACTGTGGCCTTTTCATGTCTGACAAACATGATTAGACAGCACCTGACGGGCTGCAAAAACATATCGCCGTCTTCACACAAATTATTAGTTAAAAGACTTTTTCTAGACGTGCATTTTTATCCTTTTTTGTGATTCATGAGTTATTGATTTACTTCATCTTCAACACTGCATTGAAAGTGTTAACAACAGCTGACAATGTGAGTTTTCTTCTCTGTAGAAGATCCTGCAGGAGTGCTAGTGTGGTGCTAATTACACACCAGTCTGTTTAACAGCCTCCACTGCACATATATCAAAGATGGCCAGGGGTCTACTTACACACACACACACACACACACACACACACACACACACACACACACACACAGACACACAGACACACACACAGACACACACACAGACACACAGACACACACACACACGCCTGTAGACTGGCAGGCGGCCCAAAACACCTGCTCCTCAAGCTGTCCTCAACAATCAGACACACAGCAGAGAGGAGCAAGCTTTCAGATATACTGCTGTCTGTCCCACAGGCCTGCAACCAACAATGATTTTCAATGTCAACTAATCTGTCAATCATTCCCTTGATTAATCGATGAGCTGTTTGCTCCACAAAATGTCAGAAAACGTTGGAAAATGTTGATCTCTGTTTCCCAAAGTCCAAGGTAACCTTCTTGAATGTCTTTTTGTGCCCAAGCCAATATAATCAATTTGGGGTCTCTGAGACTAAGTGTTGAACATTAAATAAAACAGTCCAATATAAAAACGTTAAATATTTTAAACACTGACAGATGTGTGATTTTTTTCTACTACTAAAACTAATCACTGCAGTTTTATTATCCCACAAAATGATTCAGTGTATGCTGTCGAACTGACTACTGCTCTTTTAAAGACTGGTGTGTTGGCAGTGCGCAGATGCGGATTGAGACCCCCTCCACTCACACTGCCGTTTCAAGCATGAGAGAGAAACTACAGTGGCCACAAAACTTGCAGAACACCCCATCTAGAATCTTTATTTGCTTTGTCCATTCTGGGCTGGACTGTAACCATGGAAGAGGACCCATGGTGTCTGTAGATAAGGTAAGAAAAACATCATTCTTATTTTCAGGTGATTATACACTAATGAAAACAATCAATTATGAATTTTATATTCCATTTCTGCCATAATAGAGGCTCTGTAAATCTGACACAGGGCCTTTAAATCCACATTTTGTGTCGCTGTCCTCGCAGTAACTCCAAATGTTTTCTTACTCTGAGCTTGTGACATACACAAGCTATTGTAGAGGAGTAAAAGCAAAACAAATAAGAGAGTTCAGGCAGCACAAAAACAATCAGTCCCATGCCAAAACACAATTGCTCTCAGAATTACAGCTCTGTTAGCTGAAAGAGAAAAGAACTGCTGAACACAAAGCTGAACTTCTAATTCACGCTGCTCCTCCCTCACATGTCTGCATCAGTACAGGTAAGTATGTGGGTGATCTTAACCAGCTGTTGTTACTGTACACACTTAAAGTCCAACTGCCATCACACACACCTTTACAGGCAGATATACATAGAAACACACACTCTGCGGACAGTCTGTGTGTCTGCGAGCTGTGTATAATTGCGTGTTAACCACAGGGTTTTTTTGGTAACGGTAATTAGACAGAACAATCAAGAAGAGAGTCTGCTGTGTGATGATGTCTAAACTGCTGCTCTCAGATCAGTAGTTAGTGAAATTGACAGTTTGAGGGAGGTCAGAGAGTAAAAGTTTTCTTTGCTGTGTTAATGATGGAAACAAATTAAATACAAAGTCCTCTTAAGCTGTCCGTAAAATGGGTTTTTTGTTGTTTGTATTTGACATAAACGAGAACAGAAAAAAGTGTGTGCACAGTCGACGAGCAAATTCACATCATCCAAATGAAGTGACTGTTATCAGAGCCAATTATTATTATTTTATTTTATCATTACTGTACAACCAGATGTTTTTCTTCAATTTTTTTGGTGTCGGCTTGCATCAAAAATCTGTTTTCACATCTTCAGATTCAGCTTGTGTTTCTGAATTTACACATGCACATAAAACAGAAAGACTGACGCAGCTGCTGACTGCCAACAACAGCTGTCATGTTAAATAGATGGCAGCAAAACTTAAAAAATTTAACAAAACTGTGCGCGGCTCAACGCAACAGTGACAGATCAAACTGGCTGAGGCAGATACAGAACCAGAAAAAAAAAGTCCTGTGAGAATCAGCTGAATTAATCTGATGAGAGCAGTCAGCTGTTCTGCCCCGTTGCTCCGTATCTAATGGTTAAACTTCATGCTGAGCTGGCACACGCTTGAATGTGTACGTGTGTGTGTGTGTGTGTGTGTGTGTGCGTGCGTGCGTGCGTGCACGTGACCCTCTGGACAATGGGGTGTTACTGGAGCGTGCAGTGTTACGACGCAACAACATAACCCCTGAGGCACCGATCACACCTGCCAGTCACACTATCATGCCTACAATCACACACACACACACACACACACACACACACACACACACACACACACACACACACACACACACACACACACACACACACACACACACTTGTGTTTGTGTCCATGAAAATATATTTTGCAAGAAAAGGTTTGACTTTGAATGTGACGCATAATGTGCTTTACATAATGCGGCAGAAATTGTTTTATACCTTGAAGTCAGTGTTTTCCATGATTCAATTGTGAGTGAAAAACATAAAAATACATGCAGGTAATGTATTCAAAACATGTGTGTTTTCTCATTATTCACATTCGAGCAATTATTCAAGACCTGTCACATTATCGCAAAATGCATTGCACACACACACACGCATGGATGATGCATACTCCAGATAACTCCTACATGCGTGCAACATAATAAGGTCACGTAAAATGCATGACTGCTCATACACATTTATCTGCGAAGGCGCACACGCAGCAACGCACACACACTCACACTCACTTGAGCGTGTGTATAGTTCAGGTGCAGTGATAAAGCTAACTGGTTTACTGGAGCGGCACGCATGTTAACGTATCACACTCAGACCAGATACGCGCTGTATAATTCATCACAACAGATTTAGGACGAATTAACTGGTGAAAGAGCAGGAGCTCTGAATGGTTATACTTAAATCATACTAGTCCGTTTTATGAATAAATCAAAACACATTAATGACCAATGAAATTGCAGCAGCAGTCACTGGTTTGAGCATTTATTTACACTTGTTTTCCCTCTGAAAACATGCTTTCGGAGTAAAATAATAATCAAACAGAACATTAAATATTGAACTGTTCTTGACTTTTTATGGAGAGGAAACACTGATTCTTAAGGCTAAAAATGAATAATCAGTTATGATTGGCTAACAGAGGTAGGTCCATACTGTGCTATATACTGTTACATTAGAGCAGTACTGGATTATGCTTATGGATGTATAATAACTATGCTAAAATGGCATAACATTCAGCTAACATTGCTTGAATGTATGGCAGGTAAAGCTGCAGTGCCCTGTGTGTGTGTGTGAGTGTGTGTGTGCAGGGGTGAAGTTGCTAGCTATGTTTCATGTTTAGCAAATTCTCATCAATTATGAACCCAGATCAAAATATTAAAACACACTGAAATATGGATGATATAACCTAGAAACAAAACGCTGCAGGGGGATTTGCTACTTCATGTCTACATTCACCACACACATACACACACACACACACACACACACACACACACACACACAGCACACACAGCACACACAGCACACACAGCACACACAGCACACACAGCACACAAAACTGCACACTTACACCTACACTCAAAAGCCATGTGGGCAACGCTCTACAGAAGGATGCGCACTTGTATTCAAACACAGCCCACTAATTTGACACACATATCATCTCACACACATTGCATCCCTCCCACACACACCGCACACTAAACACACACACACACACTCTCCTTTCACTGCACATACGCACTTCAAGTTGAAGCCTCCTACATACAGGCAACCAAACACTTTCATGTCCTTTTTCAAGCGCGCGCGCGCGCGCACACACACACACACACACACACACACACACACACACACACACACACACACACACCTTCATCATAAGGGTTGCAGATGATAAACAAACCTGAATTAAATAGAAATATTTCCATTTCAAAATAACTATTGATTTATCTTGAAATTTTCTTTCTTTATCAACCGATTACTCCAGAATAATCTATAAAATCATACGACCACCATTCTAATAGTACAATATGTTTCATTTAAACGATATAAAACAGAGAGAAGCAACAGAATTACACACTTGAGGATCAGAAACTAAAAGATTTTTGCTTGTGCTTCACATAAAAAATTATGAATTATCATTTTTATAAGTCTATAACTGACTAATAGTTTCTAAGTCTAGTTTTAGTCAACTGAAGTGTGTGTATGTGCATGCAGGTGTGTGTATTTTAGCTCCTCCTCAGCATCATTGTCTCTTCTAAGGCCTGCAAAACTGGATTGATCAACAATCCATGTCAATATACTTTTAGCACCTCTTCCTCCATCTTCATCATCACCACTACCATCATCATCGTCGTCATCATCATTTTTTATTATACCTACACTTCAAAAAATAACAACTATACGTGAACGAAACCTGTCTGACACACGTCAGGTATCAAGATCAAGAGTTTTCAGTTTTCAACTGAATTTTACTCATGCACATGTCACATGTTTCACACACATGCAACCACCCACTCACTCACACACACATACACACTACTGTATGTTATAATTCTCACCATGGTATAGTCCTTCCATTTAAAGTCCCCAAGAGAAGAAAGAGAAGACAGAAGACAGGCAGCTTGATTGGGAAAAGTCAAAATCCTTTGGCTTTGGTGGTCTTTGGGCTAGCGCTCAGATGTGCTAGCCAGCAAACTCAGTAATGACAGCTAACGTCAGCTTAAGACTACAAACCCTGCCTGCTCCTCCACCACCCTCCTCCCTCTACTACTACAACTGCTGCTACTACACTGACACACAGAGTGGGAGTAGAGTAAAGGGAGGGAAGGAGGGAGAGGAGCAGTAGGGCAGCCCACGAGTGTGAAAGAGGGGGGAGGGAGACGGAAGGGAGAAAAAGAGGAAGGAATAGAGGAGGGGAGGAGGGAGTGGGGGGGTGGGTGTCTTTGTGTCCCAGGAGAGGGATGGAGGGGGAGAGAGGGAGCCAGATGTACAGGAGACAGAGGGGAAGACAAGAGAAGAGACAGACGTTATGAAAAGATGTGAAAGAGGCATAGAAACAGAGCGAGCAACAGAAGAATATGAGGAGGAAAGAAGAGAAAGAAATAATACAGGAGCAAAAGACAGAGCTGAGAATGACATAACACGGGAGGGAGAGGAGTATGGGTTATTTAAACATTGTGTGTGTGTGTGAGCTGTGTTGCCTTTGGCTATTCTGCCTGTCTGACACAAACGTAGCCCTCAGGAGCTACTCAATTAATCATAATCCAATGTTCTCCGCTCAACTTTGTCCTGCAGAAATCATCTATCTTCAGAACAAAACAAAAAAAGACAGACAACGGGAGACCGGGGGAATAACAGTCAGTTGTTCCACTGACTTGGTTTTGCAAGGGGTGCACATTTAATCCACTTATACTGTAATCAAATTACACGCAGGGACAGAGAGGGGAGAAAACCCACTCTAAACTAATTTTACCAGAAGAGTTTGCACACCCTATGGTCTTCAAAACACTGAAAATGAGTTTAGAATGTCACATTTTTAATGTTGAAAGTATTTATTTATTTGGTTTATGAAAGTCACCAAATGAGGTCAAAAGTATCTTCTCTCTAGCATTAGGTGCCACTTTATGCTGCAAATTTAAAGCCACCAGATGTGCATACACCAACACAATAACATGTTTGTGTGTGTGTTCGATTCATGCAGACTCTTGCCTTGACATGGGATCACGAGTAAACTGACATCAATAGAGACGCTTGCAGCCAATCAGATGCATGAAGTATAACTCAGACTTATAACTCAAACACAAAATTCCACCTTCAGTCGAGGATTTAATTCAGTTTGTTTCATGTTTTGCAGCAAATGCACTGAAGTAACTGTGCACATCTAAGTGTCAGTGCTAATAACAACAAGGATCACAGCTTGTAGTTGAATAATCAGAACAATCATGCCAGCAATCTATCTAACCCTAACCCTAACTGATGTTTTTGAATGTTAAGCTTCTTCCCGGGCTCGTAAAACTGATTTTAAAGATGAGAGACAATGTTGGTTGACAAAATAAAAACACTGATTGAAATCTTAAGCACATAAGAAAAGTCATCCATGTCAGCAGTTTTTTTCTAGAATTACCAAAGACTGAAAGGAAGTCATCATCTGAGAGCATGAACATCCTGATCCTAAAGGCAGAAATCTGTTATCTCTGGAAATGCCCCATCTATGGCTGTTTCCCACTGTTAGCGTCCGAAGACATGGACCATCAAAGTGCCATAAAATCACTCGGGTTGTCGCTGATTCTTCATATTATATCCAGTATGTCACACTAAATTTGCCCTATATTGACACTGGACATAACACTTGTGAATGAGCCATGATAGAGGCAAGTACACACACGCGCACACACACACACACACACATACACACACACAGGCAAGCAGGCAGACAAGATGAGAGTTGCTCAGGAGTAAAGCAGATTAATGGGCCACTGGATTAGTAGGCCAAGATGTCACACACACACACAAACCACACACATACACATACACACAGCCTCCAGCATATTCCTGGCTCTCATTTAGAAGGTAGATCTAAGCTCTGCCTCCCTCTGTGAATCCCTGCCTGAGGCGGTGTGTTAACATCGCCCTCTAGTGGTACTGTGTCTTCAATCGTGCGTCCCATAGTCCGCTGCTGAACTCTGCTCCTCAAGTGTACGTGCCTCTGGATCTGTCAGCTAATGAAACACATCCAGCACATTTATACTTTTATCAGTCTAGTATGGTTTGTTTGGCAGTGGGTTCTTTTCTCGATCACATTAGCTGACATTTTGTTAATTAGGCAGACATGTTTTCTTAAAGTCTGCCAGGTTTTCTAGTGTTATTGTGAACGTTTAGGCAACGTTAAAAACAGAGAAAAAAAAAACATTTTAAACAGGCAGACAAAGAGAGAGAGAGATAGCCTCGAGACTCTTCTTCAATGAACCTTTGTTACAGGAGTGTGTCTGCTGGTGACTAACCACACAGACAGACACATATACACTGACACACACACACAGAGGCAGACACACACTGGCATTACACCCACATCTGACCTCAGCAACACTAGTTTATGGCAGCACAGCAGTCTGTGTGTGATGTCATACCTATGGCTCGTATCCAGGTGTTTCACTCCTGATCTGTGTGTGTGTGTGTGGGACTGTCTGTTTCCCTGTGATCTATTATGTCACTGTGTTTTTTGTGGTTTTGTGGGTGTGTGGTTGTGCACGAATCTAAAAAAGAGATGAGGTCATATGATTGGCAGAGCAGACACTGGTGTCTGCCTCATTCTCTCTCAGTAAAGTACCTGGCCTGTGCAACTTCCAGTCACTTCTGCTGAGAGATCAATATCTCGTCATGGTCTTTAAAAAGTTGCAAAAGTATTTGGCCGAATAACTGCGCTGCAATATCAGGGACCAAAAGTTTGAATTCATTTAGTAAATCCTCATTGAGCAGTTGATCGTGTTATAATCTGAGTGAGATTGTGTATTAAAATCTGTTTGATTCCTGTCAAAGTGGTAAAACTCAAACTCTCTGAATATCAGTCATACCTCCACACTAATGGGGCACACACCCAAGCGGCTGCAGATCCAGAGTCAGTCTCCATAAGTCCCCATGTTAAAATGGCCCAGCAGAAATAAACATGTTTACAGCCTGGTACAGACACTGGAGCTAGAGGTCTAGAGCTGAGTGAGAGTGAATTTTAATAGAACTCACATGTTCACATCACAGGTAGCTTATTTGAGCAACCAGGCCACAATGAGCCAGCGCTGCATATTTTGAGCTTCAAAGCAGCTCTTCAGAAGCGCGTGGGTGGCGTCACACATGCGCCATCTATTCTTTTAACTGTCAGTGGGCACACTATATTTAACAACGATTTAAATTTGAGATCCACTAGATTAGACAAACTTTTCACACCACAGTCAAAGTCTTGCCATTGTCTTGTTACAGTTATGACTGTAACAGCAATATTTAAATATTATCATAATGCAACAAATGCTAAAAATGTTTTTATTTTAGAGTGCATGTTTCACTATTTGCTCTGCCTTTTTTATATGTTAAAAAGTTGCAATTGAAGACATTAGTTGCCAGTTTTGGTTGCCATGGCAACCTGGCAACCATTACTTTTGAGCCCTGTTTATCTCATAGTGTCATGCTGTCAATGACATTTCTGATGGAGAAGAAAGCAGAACTATTTTAAACCACTGAACAAATGTAAGTAAGAAATCTGTCATCCTCCATCATTACACATTTAAGAATATAAGCATTTAGTGGTCGCATTCATTCCACTTGAATCTGTTAGCATAATGTGGTATCATGTTTGATTGATGATTTAATTTCTTTTAAAAAACGTGTAAAAATGACACAGATATCCAGTGGAGCAAATAAAGTAAAACAGCAACGTTAAAGTGGGGTGAAAGTGTCCTTTTTACATTTTGGCTTGAGTGTGGATTAAACAACCAACATATATAAGGTGTTATTAGCTTTTAGGACATAGGGGACAAAAGAAACCTACCACCAAGCTTGTGTTTGAAAGAAGATTTGTGTCCAGCAGGTAATGACACATTTTCTACATACACGGATAATGAAATGATACATACGTCAAAATCTTGGGATTTAATACATCCTGGGACGTTCCCTCCTTCATGTCCCCTGTCCTTTGGCCTCGTCTTTCTATTTCTGTCTTTCTCTCTGTCTTCTCTCCACCCAGCTTTCTCCTCCTCCCACCTCTCCTCTCTCTGTGTCTATATTACAAAGCCCAACAATTACTTCTTTCTCTGTCTCCCTCTCTGACTCACTGCAATGTAATTACACTGACTGTCCGCTCAAACACACACACACACACACACACAAAGGGAGAGGGGCAACTTATTTACAATATCTGTGGTTGTAACTGTTCCAGACTGCAGTTCAGTCACTGCTTTGCTTTGAAAAACTGAGGGAACATGAGAGCTGCATGAGTTTGTTGAATCAAGGAGGCAGTTTTATGCACACACACACACACACATATAAATAAATATACTCCAGAGGGAATCACTATATTCCGGTTTCATTCATCACTAGCTGACATGCTGCTCCAGTGACCTGCATGACCGAAAGTAGCTATATCCAAGTGTGTGTGTGTGTGTGGGTGGGTGTGTCCTTGTGTGTGCATGTCCCAAGGAGGGATAAGTCATTAACTATGATGTCATATCCTGCCATTGTAGCAAATTTCAGTACACGCAGTAAGAATGCTACACTACACGGTTCTGTCTACACACAGACACACACACACACACACACACACACACACACACACACACACACTATAAATCAACTGTTTGAGGACGAGCTGAGAAACCTGATGATATATCGTCTTCCATTAAACTCTGTATGTTTGGCCAGGGCGGCAGAAGATATGCAATATTGCATAGTACGGAGACACCTCCTTGAACAGACAGACTGCAATAAATCCAACACACACACTCAAACATGAAATGACACTGCGTCCAGGATTCAACACTACAGAGTTTGAGGTTGTAAAAACTAATAAAGGATACACAGATCTGGATTTTTGACCCAGTATGAAATATTCTGCACACATTTAATCTCATGCATGTATAAACAAGTGAGTGAACTCCTTTTCAAATGTTTGGGTGCTCCCACTCTGAGGAGTTTGATAGCTAACATATAGACTACACCATGACTACATAACAGCAGCACTACGTTGCATTACTCACTACAATGTGGTCTCGTGTTTTAAAGGAGCACAATGGGAAGTTTTTGAGCATGGGCCCAGAGGAAACAATGGATAGGAAATGGATCGAGTCTTATATAGCCAATCCTTCCATCAAAACAAATGCCTGTATCAGTCATACCTCCACTCAGTGTATCTGCTAATGTCGAGCATTCCCCCCATACCATGCTGTCTTTTTTCAAATATTAAATCTGTACTCACAGCGTGGAGCTCTTCTCTCTCTCTCTGTCTCTTCTTTATTCTTATTACAGTAAAACCAGAGACTGCTGTGTCACTAATAACTAAGTCAGCAGCCCACTGTGGCTGAATGAATGTGGAAACATTGATTTAATCACACTGATAAAGAAAACTGGATCTAATGTGGATTGGTCACATCATGGCCACTGGCCAGTCTACTTAATAAAGACATCGCTGATACAGATCCAGCATATCAGATCGATGCATCGCTACTCAAGACGGCCTCTTTATTACAATTAGTATCCCTGTTAGAGTGAAAGGGGGAATGGTCAGAGAGAATGTGTTTGAGTCTTTGGCTGACGGCACTGTCAGCAGTGCAGACAACGAGGATTTAATAACTGAACTTTGACCCTGAGGACGCCCGTTTATTTCCTTTTACTGTATGGAAATCAAAAATGATGAATGACGGTATTAAAATGTGGGTCTTGCAGGTAAATTATGACATTAATGTAGGCTGATATAGAAGTTTAGTGCAGGGTGGCTGCTCTGCTGGTGCACTAAACTGATATTGACTTGGCAGGAGTGCGAAATATAAGAAAGACGTCAATAATATGGTTTCTCAATGAGCTAAACTCTACTCTGCACCACAATTTCTGATTTCTTTCTGAACATTTACACAGATACTGACATATTTGCCACAGAGCTGCAACGATTAGTTGATTGTCAACTACTGATATAATACCAGCGATTTTCTGCGATGAGCTAACAGCGGCCTGGTCGAGCTCGATGACAGTTACACACGGTGTGTCCACTGCCCGGCCATAATTGTAAAATTCCACCATAACTAGCAAACTCACAAATGCAACCACAAGAATGTACACAGATCACTAAATAGAGTTATAACGAGTACAAAGATATTTTCATCTGACAAAACTCAGACAGTGTTTACCCTCGAGTAAACACAGTCATTATCACAGTGCAGCAACACAAACACGAACACACACAGGTACGCACAAACACCCCAACACACACATAAACACTCAGAGAGATCTGAGCTGCCGCTGCTGGGAGGAAGAAGGCGTTTTCCTCTCAGCTCCTGAGGGACGCAGCATGCTTTAGGATGTACAGTAAGTGCTCTGTGAATGTGTGTGTGTGCATGTGTGTGTGTGTGTGTGTGTGTGTGTGTGTGTGTGTGTGTGTGTGTGTGTGTGTGTGTGTGCATGGAGGGGTGTGGGGGCCGCTTCCTGAATGCAACCAATCCAGAAGCAAAGGGGAATGGACCTTCATTCAGCCTCCGAAAACGCACACACACACTCTTTCCTTCACAGCTGAAACCACATGCGAGAGGATGCAGGGGAATAAGTCCCACGGAAGATAGAGGCTGAATTTATAGAATCAGGACACAGCACACACACACACACACACACACACACTTATTTCCCAATGAAGTTATTGGTGTAAAACAAAGAACACCATTTGCTCACTTCAACTGTTCATTCATGTTTTTTTCCCATCCTGAGGTGAGCTCGCAAACAGCGTTCATTCATTTTGTGCACGATGTGAGAAAACAGCTCGGACGGCCACACAGCTGCAAGTATTTACACAGTAGGTATGAAGTAGCCAATCACTGGGGGAAAAAAAAAAGAAATGCCACCGTGTTTGCTCGGAAAACAGCAAACTACTTTTGCTCCGACCAAAAACTGAAATAGAGAGTCCTTCTTCTCCCTCCTCCCAAGACAAATTACTTCATTTGGTATCATGAATTCCTCATGACACACATATTAAAAAGAACACACTTATTCAGGACTGCTACATACCTCCACACACACACAGTTTGTGAGCAGTGATTGCGATCACTAGTTAGAGTCATTATGAGTCACACCACACGCTGCAGTCTACGGACACTACAGACTGCTGGCTTTGTTGCCCTCTTGTCTTTCTCTACGTCTCTTTTCTGACTGCCCGATGGTCTAAAATAGAATGAACACACTGCAGATGAGTGCAAAGAGCAGAAAAGTTGAACTAATGCATTAAAACAGAGCACAACCTTGCAGCAAAGTTAAAGAGGAAACGGTTTTCTGTCTTACTCTGTGCTCTGTAAAGTTCTCTGCACAGTAATGAACTACTCCTGTAAGATCTCTGAGTGTAGTCAAGTGTTTCTATAAATACAGGCCTCCTGCACTGCTCTGCAATTTACACACACACAAACACACACACACACACAGAAACACAAGCACACACACACAGACCACTGCCACGCCTGTATTAGTCTGCTGTAGACCAGCCACAAGAGCAGTCCTGTCAGAAAGGTGTCCACTCTCTATGAAAGGAAGGAGCTATCACAAGAGCCTGAATTCACATTTCTACATGCAAAAACACTAAAAACTAAAAACTACAGGGTCCGCGTGAAGGACTTTCCCAAAGCCACATGACGTAGGTCACAACTCGAAGCCAAACAACGTTGTTCTCTGCTCGTTTCACACACTGAAGGTAATGACATGTTTCTGCTGGAGATAATGGGAGTACACTGCATTCATTTTGGTCTTATGACGCCAAATTAGTAGACTGAGGCTGCAGCTTACCACATGGCTCAAACACACAGGGATGGGATGAATTTTAATGCAATAAAAATCGGACCGACTTCCTATCCAACTCGTTTGAATGAACTGGCAAACAAAAAAAGCCACAGCAAGCTGTCGCTGTCAGTACGAACGTACCATTGAAGACCAATTAAAAAGGCAAGTTCTCCGTGCGGTGTAGGACTCGGTCACAGTAAAGTGAGCTGAACGAATGCAGCCCAAGCAAGCTAAACACAAGCTCATCAAGTGGATGAGCTAATTAGCACTGTGAGACTCGTTTGCTAATTCAGAAATACCATCTCCAACCCAGTGAAAACCTCTGAAAGTAATTTCCAATCAATTAGATTTAAATGAATAGTTGGGCGAGAGTTTGAAGTTTGAACAGCTGACAGCGTTTAGTGCTGTGTGCTCGGAACAAACATGTGAGACACACGCCATTAAAACTCCGGCTTGTTGTGGAGTAGGAAGTGATGTCTGCAGGACGTCGTCCTCGCACACTTTCATCTCACCAGAATAGCTGTTATTCAGATGACAAGAATTTGCCAGAGTTCATAGTCACACCGTCGCAGCCAATAAATGTGGCTTGTGTCAGTAAGCAGTTCATATGTTTACATTTATACCTCAATCAAACAGTGACTGACTACAACATGACATTATCTGTGCCTCCAAGGTGCATCTGAAACCAGACTATTGCCTTTACACTGACAGTCATGAATCACATCAGTACATAAAGGTTTAGCTCGTCCACAGTCCTGCAAATGTAAGTGTGCAGAGCTGTAGTACGCTGTGGGTCTGAAGCCTCAGTGGCCTCAGGATACTGCAATTCATTAGCATTTTCTTGCATCTGGAATATGAAGTAGAAGCAAATCAGGCTCACGGCAACCTTTCACACAGTCAGAACACAGGCCAGGGTGTATATGAGATGTTTCACTATCCGTGTGGTTACACAGGCGTATTTGGCGTTAAAGGGGTTTTTAAACTAGACTTTGAGGTGCTCAAACATGCATGGAAATATGAACAAACTGTAGCAACATTTGGACCAAAGACATATTTTCCATAGATTCGACATGTAAAAAAAAAAATCCATCACAAGTACTGAAATGTCTTGTTTTCTCTGAACAAATGTCCCAGAACACCAAAATATTCAACTTTAAATGCTATAATACGGAGAAAAGCAACAAACCATCGCATTTGAGAAGCTAGAAACAGAGAATATCTGTGCTCAAATAACTGAAACAACTGTCAAAATTGTTGCCTGTCAATGAACTGATTGATTATTCGACCTGTTTTAACTCTGATTAGCAAGATTACATTTCTGGATGAATCTCTCTCCATAACTGATGCACCTGATCTCCTGTATTAGCCTATAAATAAGAGCAAAATGAGAGGCAGTGTAGGCAGACACATCATATCATACACATAACCAATTAACTCATTTTATAATAATAGCCAATAGCCCCAAATAACTGGGTGAATTTTGGGAGTTTATGAAAGTGTTCAGAAACAATTTAACGCATAAAAAGGAGACATAGGTGAAACATTTAGACAGAGAAGAAGAGTTCAGTAAGTTCATTTTGATCCGGAGGCAGATGAAGGTAACCACACACAGCCTTGAACCCACGACACAGTGAACAAATAAGGCTTGAGACACAGATTAGGAGCTGAATGTGGGTTAATCCAGAGCATTTATTTAACGTTAGGTTAGTCAGCGTTACTCCACATTCACTCCATGTGACTGTGGCGACGAGTTTAGTGCCATTAGGTCACTCTTCTTTTCAACTGCTCCAAGTTACTAAGAGGAAAAGTACGACCCAGTTATGGTGGCGTGAAGCTAAGCTAACTTATCACTTTATTTCCCCACAGTTACGACAAAGTGAACAAATATTAAGAGCGGTTCAAAAGCTGGGAGAGGAAACAGCTAACGCCAGCCAGGACGAAACGTAAAACCACCCGCATCCCATACTTTCTTTTAGCTCTTGAAATAATCCCAGAAACAAAACATCACTCACGTCGACTTGTTCCAGGGGACGTCCGACAGGTTTGTGTCGACTTTACCAGCGGGAGAAGCCGTTAGCAGTCGGTAAATAGTCCGTTATTTCAGTCGTAGTTGAAGCAGAGCTAGGAGTTGTTTCAGTTACTGTTTTTTCGCTCCTGCCCTGTCTCCCCCCCTCTCTCTCTCCCTCTCTCCCTCTCTCTCGTCGCCTGTTCCTGCTTCCCCTCTCCACATCCAGCATTCCAATATGGCTGCTGCAGGGAGCGCTCACACACACACACACACGGGGGGAGAGAGAGAGAGTTGAAGCTGCTCCCTGCGAGGAAAACGCTGCCGCAGGCTCAGGAAGCAGCACCCATGAATGAATGAATGAATGTGTAGATACTCTAGACTTTTTACTAGGCAGTTATACTATAGCAAGATAAGTAGTATCGTAGTGTAGTATTACTTATTCTATTTCATCTTGACTGAACAAGCACTCGTTTTCACTACAAGTACCAATACTTTGAGCTTTAAAGGTCCAGTGTGTAGAATTTAGTTGCATCTAGTGAACTAATCGCTGCATTGCAATCTCCTCACATCACCCTCTCCTTCCTAGTGTAAGGTAGAAACAAGGACCCTGTTGAGAGTCACTATTTAGTTTGTCCATTCTGGCTACTGTAGAAACACAGTGTTTCAATATGGCAGCCTTCATGGAAGAGGACCCGCTCCCACTGTAGATATAGAAGGATCATTTTAAAGTAACAAAAATAAAAATATTCTTATTTTAAGGTGATTATACATGCATGAAAACAGAGTTATGAATATGATATTCCATGTTTGTCTTATTCTGAAAATAAAGTCCCCAAATCTTACATACCACACCTTTCAATGTTAAAATATTAAACTATACTTAAAGCAGTGGTGGAAGATAACAGATAAGTACGTTTACTTAAGTGCCATATTTATGTATAATTTTTAGTACTTGTATTTTAATTTTGTACAACTTTATACTTATATATTGTACTTTTCACATCCCTACATTTATTAAAATGTAGTTGTTGTAGTTACTAGTCTAATTAAGATTTTACATACAGAACAAAAGTTTACAGATTACCAAAAGTATGACACCTCAGGTATAATATTAGAACACTGAAGGTATACTCTACATGGGTACATTTAGATGCTCATATTTATGTACTTTTACTTGAGTGATTTTCGATTTGATTCATTTCTACTTGTAATGTCTATACCTATACTGTGGTACTTTTACTTAAGTAAATGATTTCAAAATAATGTATTAATGGTATAATGGTGTGTTAATTTGATCCCTTACATGATACACTAGTTAAGGTAGGGCTCACTTTAATGACTTTTTGTACTGCAGTGTAGCTTGTGAATTTACCCCCATGTGTTCATAATCTTAAGTACATCCACTCCGCTACATAACTTGAAGTGTAGTGGATGTACTTTACGTAGCTACTTTTTTTCAATCACTTCCAGGGTGGGGACACAGGACTGGGTCATAATACAGATCTGTACAGGTTCATATTATACGTTAGAGGTGTAAATTACTAAACAAATCTTTACTTGACAGTATATGACTTGATATGGAATGATCTTTGGGGTTTTAGGGGATTTCTGTCCATGCCAATGTCAATGCCAGCTTTATATGAGCTTCTCCGCTCTGTGCACATGTTCAACGACGACCTCTGGTGGTCACTTTTTGTTATTGCTGTATGTATTTATGCCCGTAGGGTATGGATTTCCATATATTTAATAATATGAACATTTTTTTAAAACATTTCCATGTTCCCTGGTTGGAGAAACAAAGCGGTCACTCGAACTTTTCATCAGGTCAACACATCACAAAGATCAATATTTATATTTGTTTCCTCAGGTTTACTCAGGTCTGTATGGCCACATGCTCACTGACTAAACAGAAGCTGTGGACAGTAGCTACAGCACAAGAGTCAAAATTTTTTTAAAATGACTGTCCGTCGTATGATACTGTGGTAAAGCTCATCTAATTACTGAACTGTTTGACTTGTTTGGATAACTAGATCAGTCAGTCAGTTACAGTGATTTGGTTCATAGTAGCACTGTTGCTTTGGCTGAGCAGTTCTAAACTGAGTGTATAGTATATTATAATACTGTATGTTCTATTATTAAACTTGTAGTCACCTCCCCTCTAAAGGAGACCGCTCACAGACTGCCGTGACCCGGATTCGAACCGGGGTTGCTGCGGCCACAACGCAGAGTACTAACCACTATACGATCACGGCTGGCCGCTATGCAGAGCCAGCTAGTTCAAATATACGTGACTTTCAACGCATAGCTAAAATTTCATACTGAAGCAGTTTAATTTCACGGCTCAATGAGCTGGGTAAAGAGTACTGTGGCGCCATCTGCTGTGCCTTTAGTGTATTGCTATATGTAAAATCAAAATCTTTCATATATAATAATTGATTGAACAACAAAACATATGCAGCCCGCTTCGTTATTATACATACACATACATACATTCATATATATGAAATGACTTTAAATTTACATTACATTCAAAACAGATAAACGAACAACAGAGGATCTGTTGTTTACAGCAGCTTCTAATTGTTTTATATTTTGCAATCAAAGTTTTATTTGAAAACCTGTAGACAATTGAAAAGCTCCAGGAACTTTGAATCCAGATGCAGATTATAAACAGGGATTATGAAACAGATTAAGGTAAACTACAGAGACTTTATGCATTTATAATATATAGAATAAGGTGACCTCTGTCTGTTATTGGTCTGTTGGTTGATGTTCCCCTACCCTCCTTTTATGTGTATTATGAATTATTTTTTCACTAAATATAGAGCTACTTCATTTACTTATTCCAGATATGAACTATTCTACTGTTAAATAAGGCTTGTATTGCCTGGAGTGAACTTATTTTGTTTTTATTATTATTATTTATTTAGTTTTATTTCACTCTCCACCCTGACACAGGATCCTTTAAGATATGTGCATGGTTATGGCTCACAGAAGCTGAAGGTCTATAGATTAAATGTTAGGTATGAGGCCAATACAACACAACTTAAACTCTGCATAGAGACAGACAGACAGACACATTGCGACATTCTGTGAGAGAGTTAATGTGATGTGGTTGGAAAGTCAAGTTCAGTTACAGTTTAACCTGCATGTCTTTATTTAAACAGACAAACAGTGGCAAAGAAGTAACTGGAAGATCTGTGTTCAGACACAACTGTTCTTTTCATCTCCATCATCCATCTGATCTTGACAGACAGAAGACAGTATCACACAGAATGAGAGAAGTATGAGGATTGTCTGTCAGACCGTGGCCAGCCGTGATCGTATAGTGGTTAGTACTCTGCGTTGTGGTCGCAGCAACCCCGGTTCGAATCCGGGTCACGCAGCTCGCTGGATATTTTAAAGCAAATTCAAGAGGAGAAGCTAATCTATGACCATCAAACTGTCTCTATGCACAGAGTAAAGCAAGATATCGAGTTTGTTTCTGCGTTGTGTACTGTGTGTTTGTCCATACATACATGTTCATACCATCACCTGGGTTACACACCCTATATGCTGTAAATACTGTGCTAAAGTCAACATACAGTTTTATGCACATTATGTCAACAGGATGTGTGAAATGTAGAACAAAGGCTCGTAGCCTCTAAAGGTAGAAAATGTAGGATAAACAGAGGAGCAGCTGATAAACTTCAACATCAGTGATCATAGCTGTTATATCGGTCAGGTGACCGTGGCCAGCCGTGATCGTATAGTGGTTAGTACTCTGCGTTGTGGCCGCAGCAACCCCGGTTCGAATCCGGGTCACGGCAGTCTGATCTCTGCATTTTAAAACAGCAGCTGTTATATTATCATGGTCAGGAGTCTGGAGCACCTGATATGACAATGATTGTATATAATCATTTCTATCATAGGCACTCTGTGAATAACATAATTCTTCACGTACATAAAGCTGTATGTTCACTTTAGCACGGTGTGTGTGTAACCAAGGAGATGATATAAACTTGTATTATAGGCCGAGTAAAGCATTGCATATAATGCAGAAAGAACTTAAACATCGCATGCTTACAATATTCTTTCAATGAGACAATTGCATGGATGAATTAAACTTCTCCTCCTTGAATTTGCTTTTTAAAAATGTCCAGCGAGCTGCCGTGACCCGGATTCGAACCGCTGCTGGGTGGCCACAACGCAGAGTACTAACCACTATACGATCACGGCTGGCCACGAGTCCCGGGACAGACGACACTCATACTTCCTAATTCTGTGTGATACCGTCTTCTGTCTGTCCGGAGATCAGATGGATGATGGAGATGAAAAAAGAACAGTTGTGTCTGAACACAGATCTTCCAGTTACTTCTTTGCCACTGTTTGTCTGTTTAAATAAAAGACATGCAGGTTAAACTGTAACTGAACTGACTTTCAACCATCACATTAACTCTCTCACAGAATGTCTGTCTGGTTGTCTCATGCAGAGTTTAAGTTGTGTTGTATTGGCCTCATACTCAACATTTAATCTATAGACTCAGCTTCTGTGAGCCATAACTATGCACATATCTTAAAGGCTCCTGTGTCGGGTAAAGGTGAAAGAAACTAAATAAATAATAATAAAAAACAAAATAAAGCTCACCCCAGGCAATACAGCCTTATTTAACAGTAGAATAGCACCCACCATTACTGGAGAGAAAATAGCTAATTATATCCTCTTCAATTTGTGGAGGACTCCTGAATGAATGAATGTAATGTCTACATGTAAGTTATACATTGGAGCTTATATTAACAAAGTGGGCTGCCAAGATTTGGTTGTTCAATCAGTTATTATATTTTAAAGATCGCATGCACTTTTATTGGTTTTTACATTAGCAGTACATTAAATACACAACAGATGGCGTCATAGTACTCTTCTTCACCCAACTCACTGAACCGTAAAAGAAAACTGCTTATTTTGAAATTTGGTGTACAGGAAATCAAACTCTCAACGTGGCGCAGCGCCGAGTTTGACAGCCCAAAGGCAAACCACAGAGAGAGAGAGGAGCGAGAGAGAGAGAGAGAGAGAGAGTGTGTGTGTGTGTGTGTGTGTGTGTGTGTGTGTGTGTATTAGAAACCGTTGAATCACAGCTTACTGTAAAAGTTAGAGACCACATTGAAGTCAGTGCTGCGGCTGTTTAGACTGTTTAACACGGAGCTGAGCTAGCGAACTTCTCGTCAGTGTAATCTCACCGTCTGCGTGTGTGGAAATGATAACTGCAACCGAAGGTCAGTGTTTGATTTTAGTCTTGCTGAGTCAAGAATCTTGCTCGACTGGCTCCTACAAAGTCAGTCTCGTGTCTCACTTGACGGTAAATGCCGCCTCGTCAGCTCAGAAATGCTCCAACTTTGTGTGTGTGTTAAAATGAATGCTGGTGACAGTCAGCTTGTTTTGCTTAATATACAGCAAATGAGCTCACATGTATGTAAATGCTGCGTGGCTTGGTAAAAATGGTTGCATTTCACTTATCACACTGTATTGGCACATAACTACATGTTTCTTTTTTGTACTTTTCCACCCGCCCGCCAAAGCAATGAAATCATTTAACTGGATGAAATTAGTGTGTCCACAGGTGGTGTGAACATTAATATGAAAAGTTAATGCGACTGTTGTGATATAATGGGACTACATTCATTTTCTGCTGCATGAATTTCTTTAGTATTTCATGATACGATTAGCACTCATTCTTCTCTCACTAACACACCTAGTAAATATTGGCTGGTGCACATAAAAGGGCTTCCTGTGTCTCAGAAGAGGCTCAGTAAACTTCATGGGAACATGCACTGTCCGTGATTTCAGGACACCGCATGTTGTGATTCACTTGGGCTGCTCCGTTACGAATGAGCACGAGGTGACCAGCAGCCGCAGGTGATAGATGGAGTAGATGAATCTTTCCAGTCTGAAGCAACTTTGCATTGCTAAGATTGAAGCCAAAGAATGGAAGCCTACTGGTACACAAAGGCAAAAATGATTGTTCAACAAAGTCATTGACCTCGTTTGCTCTCCGTAGCTCTCCGTTGCCAGTTTAAAACTCAACAAAACACTTCTAAATTTGGAAAACATTGTGGGGCACTGGCACATTCACATAAGTGAATTCCGAAACTGACTTTCGTTACTCTGTATATGTGTGTTAGTTCTCTTAAGCATCGCATGTCTTTTCAAATTTATAAAATACCTGCTTGCTAGGAACTGCTTGGTGAAATTGTTGCCATACCAAAGCCACTTAATCTCTGAAATATATGAAGACAAACTTGTTTGTTAAAGTGCCTGTGCAGCCTCTGGATGTCTGCACGAAGACTACCTCCCCCTTCATTACCACTTTCACTATGACTGTACCTGTATGGACGTCAACCTGAACTTAACTTTAAGCCTTGACTATTACAATTACAGTTATTCCACTCAATTTAGTTTTCTCGTGGTATCTTTGTAATCATTGTGTAATGACGACATGAAGCACAAGCACTGCTTTGATTCAGAAAAGCACACAGTATAAACGTCTACATAGATTTCTTCTTCAGTCTGTCTCAATCTCACATGCATCTGTATTAAGTGTGCATCTCACATCTGCATTTTATTAAGTGTTGTGTGTGTGCATGCGTGCAAGAGACCAGCCGCGATCTAAAATAGATGGTTCTAAAGAGATGGTGACATGGGTTGAGTCTGAGACAAACAAATGTCCTACACGCACAGGGTTTCAAAATGAGGGGTTTCAAGAACAAATGACTTGAGTTCGTGTGTGTGTTTCCATACAGCAGGGTATCTAGTCAGAGGCCGGAAGGGCCTAAAGAAAGAAAGAAAGTAAGAAAGAAAGAAAGCGTGTCAAAGGTAGAGAATAGAGATAAGATGAAAAACAGGAATCAAATCTGGGATGATCGAGGTGAAAAGCAGGGAGGTGAAAATGAGAGAGAGGTGTGGAGGGTGAAGGAGGACAGCTGAAAGTGACACGTAAGAGGACAAGCTGAGAAAAATAAATAGGGGTGGGATTATACAGGGTGCAGCTCTCTGGTTTTGCCTGTAGCTGCAATCACTTAAGTCAGATGTTTATTCTTGGATCTGCCTGACCCAGAAACAAACCTAGATAGACAGATAGGTAGCATGTTAGTATGGTATGATGATTGCTAAGAACTTATTAATGTCGATGTCCCCGAACATATATACTCCAGGGGGTCCTTCTTGTGCTCTAGGGGTACATGGAAAAGTAGTAAAAACAGTTTTGATTTGGTAAATGAACTGTAACATGTTATCTAAACCTCTGTATTGTTGGATGCACTAATTACTAGATTAGGAGAATATTAACTGTAAATCACAACTGGCAGAGTGGAGTTGGCTACTTTCAGGTCTGGAGTAGTAGCATCAGGTTTTCAAATTTTAAGGCTGTATACACCAACAACCTCAGTGCGGTGGGGTGTCCTGTCCGCTCTTCTCTGTTCACTTAATTGACGGTAACTTGGTTTTCCCCATCTTGTGAGTTTGATGACAAACTGTCTCTTTATTGCAATAGTGACCAAGTCAAGTCCTTACTGTGTGTGTGTTGATGTTTATAGATGTGTCTGCATGTGCCCCCATAAGTGCGTGTATGTCACACATCTGAGGAAGGCGGAAAAACAGATTTGTCTGCGCGTGTGTGGGTGTGTATGTGCCTGATGCCTAAGTCAGTTTCTGCTTTGTCGTTCATTCTATATTTTACAAACTAGATTGCTCAAGATCTATCTTTATACTTTGTCTCAGATGAGATCAGCATCTTTGGTTTGGGAATCTGAGCTCAGTCAAAATGGGAAACCTTTGACCTGTCACCACAGTTCTTCCCTGCCGATGTCGTCATCAATATTGTCCAATTTTCCAGTTGTGTTCTGTAATCATTTTAAGCGTAGGCTTATGAAACAGTATGATTTGATTAATATAATGTACACATTTTTATTCCTTTTTAAGTCACTTGTATTTTCGACTTTGTCGGGCTATATTTGACTAATATTCACTGTAGTGAAAGAAGGGCAAACTCGTAGATGTGAAAACATACTTGACTTTCTTGACTTTCATACTTTCTGATTCTGATAATTGTTATATTCTCAAGTCGAACACACACACTACCTCTTCTTTTCTACTGTTTTTGCTTTTTGTCCTTTAGACTCTGCTGCATGACATGTATTAAAAACCATAGTCTGCATTTCTCCTCAGTCAATCTGTTTTTAAGAATTAATTACTACAATTACTACAAAGCACAGCTGTCACTGCCGCGGACCCGATTCAACCGTTGCTGCGCTACAACGCAGAGTACTAATCCACCATGGCATCACGCTGGCCACAGTCACCTGGACCGATATAACAGCCAGATCACTGATGCTGAAGTTTATCAGCTGCTCCTCTGTTTATCCTACATTTTCTACCTTATACTACGAGCCTTTGTTCTACATTTCACACATCCTGTTGACATAATGTGCATAAAACTGTATGTTGACTTTAGCACGGTATTTACAGCATATAGAGGTGTGTAACCCAGGTGATGGTATAGACATGTATGTATGAATAAACACACAGTACATAACGCAGAAACAAACTTGATATCTTGTGCTTACTCTAAACTGAATTTGCTTTAAATGTCCAGTTTAGCTGCCGCACCGATTCGAACTCTGGGTTGCTGCGCCACACCCAGAGTACTTACCACTATACGATCACGGCTACATAAGTCCTGGACAGACGATGCCTCATACTTCTCATTCTGTGTGATACTGTCTTCTGTCTGTCCGGAGATCAGATGGATGATGGAGATGAAAAAGTTGTGTCTGAACACAGATCTTCCAGTTACTTCTTTGCCACTGTTTGTCTGTTTAAATAAAAGACATGCAGGTTAAACTGTAACTGAACTGACTTTCAACCATCACATTAACTCTCTCACAGAATGTCTGTCTGTCTGTCTGTTTCTCTCTCTCTCTATGCAGAGTTTAAGTTGTGTTGTATTGGCCTCATATCTAACATTTGATTTATAGACCTTCAGCTTCTGCTGACTGGCCACTGACTCTGGCAGGTTGATGTTTGCAGATTTCTTGTCATACCCGCGAGCAAAAAACTGAAGGCTGTGTTTGGCTTGTTTTGGCACGTGGAAAACACCGAGCACAACAGCAGGTTGATACTTGAGTGTTGAGTTGTGTCAGATCTCATCTGTTGTTAAATTCACTTTGCGCAATTTAAAGTGTGGAGCCAGAGGTAGCTACCTCAATAGAAATGGTTAATAAAACTAACTGCTAGCTGGCTAATGTGATATTATGGTCTCATCTCATCTAAATGCACCTTCTGCATGTGTGTTTCTGGCAGTGTGTGTGTGTGATGGCAGAGCTCCCATCTGGACTGCTGGAGGCATGTGTAGTGGTTGGAGCCTCCAGTGATAAGCTTCGAGACATATACCAGGTATACACATATATATATATATATATGTACACACATACCATCCCAATCAAAACCATGTGCACTCAAAGTATGCAAACAAACAGAAGCTCTTCCACCTTTCATACATCTTGTGTCAACATTGAGTGCACTCATGGATTATTTGTATTTCACTTACTGACTCATTTCTCCATACGTTAGTTCTTTTGCATTTTAGTTAACTCTAATCTCCACAGTATGAACAGCTGGAGCATGTTCATGACAGGTGTGCATGTGGTATCTTAGAGATAACACACATTCTTTGAAACAGCTAACTCTAGACTAGATCCGATTGGTCAATTTCATGTTTTTTGCAAGATTTACAGCCACTGTAGTTTCTCCTACCGCCTCATCCGACCTGAAAGGGTAGGATGTGTCATGTTCCTTATGTTATGCAACATAACTATAACACATCCTTATGTAGGATGTGTTATAGTTATGTTGCCAAAACTATAACTCTTTCCACGCTGTGTCACAGCTTCATCAGCAGAATAAGTTAAATGAACTCCCCCTGCTTGAGGCTGAGGTACTTCAGGTCCATGCCCCGCCCTTTGTTTCCAAGGAGACCAACTCCAGCCAGTTGATTGGTCCAGCTTTCAGTCGTGTCCAGAGGAGGAGGAGCTTCATCAAGAAGGTAAACATTTTCATTTATGTGCAACTTTAAATATAAATTCATACTTTATGGTCAAGAATAACTTGGAACAGAACGTGGAACATGGTTTCGTTTCTGTTTTTCGGGCTTATCTGACACTTCACATGTGAATTAAAGAGTGGGCACTTCGGATCAAATTTAAAATGCAGAAATAAGATCTATATTTGTCGTTCCTCTGTTTGTCTGCAGAAGAGGCGAGATCGCGGTGCAGAAGTGTTGCCTAATGGAGAAATAGCCAATCGTACAGAAGCGTCCTCAGCAACAGAGGACATCAGTGTCCCAAAGGATCTGGACCTCATCGCTTTGCCACAGCTCTGTTTTCCTGGTATGGTGTGTTTCCTCTGTGACAGACTTAACATTACTGTGTTTTGAATTGAACTTGACAGTCTGTACCTCGGTAAGACCAACATGTTTCTGGGCACTGTCTGTATCTCCGGCAACACGGTTTTACTTTTGCCTGGTATGCATTGTTTCATTCGTTAGCACATAGCATTGCATGTTCTCATGTACTGACATGACATGAATGATGTTGCAGCACTGTGGTTAGACGATGGATCACTATCTTGCCAGTCTGGCAGCAGATATATAAATAAATATCCTGAAGTAGTTATCTTGCTATGCTGGCTCAGTAGCCACCATCATGGATCACTATCTTTCATTTTATTGATTTAATTCCACAATGAAGACTCTGCATTGTCTCCATAGTCTTCCATGGTTACAACTATACCATTTAAACAGCACTGCACACCTCTCATTGTCATGTGTGTCTTTGATCATGCTTGCTTTCTCTGTCTAGTGCTTCATCTCGCATGGTTAGATGTATATCATTCACTTAGAGCAACATTGCATAGAAGCTTTTGTGATTTAGACAGCAGTGCACATGTATTTGACATGATTTTATTACTTCTGATCAAAAACTAGTGACAAACATCAAGCAAGGTCAGCAACACAAGACATAGCAGCCAGCTAATACTACTTACTAGACCACAGCAGTCAACCCAGCTCTCACCAACCACTAAAAGTCAGTCCCAGATTTACTCTTGTCCGGCCTCTTTCTCAGTCAACTTCACCAAAAACCGTCAAACAGTTGGTGGTGTAACTTAGTGCTGTAACTTCTCCCTTCACCCAACTTCACCCATTTCTCATGGGGGATTGTACCCGGAGCACAAAGTTACATGGTGCAAGAACAAGAATGTACGGGTCAAAGTGTGTGGAAATGAAAGACATTACACATTACAAATCAGTGTAGCATCAAAATATTTTAAAATCTGCTGTTTTATAGCAGGAAAGTTACACAATGTTATTTGTGTATTGCCATTTTCAGTGGCAGCCATGTCATCTCCCGGTCTCCATGTCTAGTGTGTTGGTATTCTGTTCTCCACTGCAGTGTGTTCAATAAGAAGCTTCAGCACACAGCTCAATTCTGCATAGTAGCATCTCTTGAGACTTGTTGGTTTCCATTGGTTCCCCAGGTGGTCTTCAGTTAGCCAGTGAGCAGAGAGAAGACAGTTATCACTTCCTGGTTTTCACTGATCTTTTTGGGAACCGAACCCACGGTGTCGTTGTGCAGTACTACAGACCTGTACAGGTACACACACACACACACACACAAACAAAACAAACAAAATATGTTGACTCCTATGAACGTAGACGGTTGGTTCTCATTGGCTGTCTGCCCTGTCAGTCCTGTCAGGAAGGTGCTATTCAGAATGGCCACAGATGGAACTCATCAAAGTCCCGTCTCTATACACCTTTTGCTGTGTGTATCATCTCCAAATTCCCGTACTACAACGCTCTGAGAGACTGCCTGTCATGGTAATCATTTCTATTAAATACATAAAGCTGACCATAACCATGGTTAAGGTGAACTGATGACAAGTTAAACCCTTTCTCTTGACTCAATGTTCTCAGTCTCCTGGTCCAGTTGCGTCCTGTGAGACAAGCAGACTTTGAGGAGACGATAAAGGAATTTTCAGCCAAGCTGTCTCTGGTGCCTTTACCACCTCCAGGACAGCTACATGTGGTGAGAAAACACTTCGTCCCTGCACTCTGTATTTGTCTCTCTGTGTGATCAATTTCAATTTCTAGACCTTTATAAATATGTGTGTGTGTGTGTGTGTGTGTTAGTGCTTCAGCCTCCGTCCCCTCCAAGTGGTTCTTCCGTCGAGGGAGGATCAGGACAGTCCTGTTATCGACATCGACCTGCATCTACCTTTCCTCTGTTTCACACACACAACCCTGCTCCAGGTAACACGAATTCCACCGATTCACTTCTTGTTGGAAGTAATGCAAAACACGTCATAAAGTTCATTCTAGATGAGATCAGATCCTCTGAGTTAACTCCATGAGGCCCTCCTCTCTCTAGGTGCTGTCCTGCCTCCTACAGGAGCAGAGAATGGTGTTCTTCTCTGCTGACTGGGCCAGACTCACCCTGGTCGCAGAGAGTTTGCTGCTCTACCTGCAGGTCAGTGGAGGAGGAACATGACGTCTTAGAATTGCATTCAATTCATTTAACTTTGAAGAAATATTCTAAAACTTCCCTCTTCCGTTTCCTTTTGTTCTGCTCATCTCTTCCAGCCTCTGTCCTGGCAGCAGCCTTACGTTCCCGTTCTATCTCGAGGAATGCTGGACTTCCTCATGGCTCCTACAGCCTTCCTGATGGGCTGCCACATTAGTCATTTTGAAGAAGTCGCTGCAGTGAGTTCAACGATTCACCGCCTCCATTCAAGCTATAGACGTTGTTGTTTATCAGCATCAACGATTAAAGTCTGGGCTGTCTTGCTTTTCGGCAAACCTTGAAATCAAGTCGATATCCAAACTGTTATTCCTCCCTACAGAAGGGAGCACATGTGATTATCATTGGATGGAAGTGATTGTTTCACGTCTAATAGATACACAAGAACAACTTGTCTTTTCCCAGAGTGTGCAAGCCTCTTTGCCATACAGTTAAGAGCAGATTTAAGTAATGTTTAAATTACTTTAAATGAGTGTAATTCACTTGTCCAGTATTTTTCTAATTGTCTTGATTGACATGCAGTACTAAACAATAACTGTTGATTCTCCCCTGCATTCATCTTCATTCAGTGTCTTACAGTAGCTCACTTCACATGTTCAACAATAGCTGTCTGTTAGCCTGACCCAGCAGGGCACAGTCAGACCACATTGTACTCATTGTACCTATAATACGTGTGTGTGTATGTGTTTGTGTGTTTGTGTATAGGAGACGGAGGAACTAATCCTAGTGAACATTGATGATGGCATCATTCAGTCGTCATGGACTGAAGCCATCAACCTACCAGTTATCCCTCTGGCTGCAGCTGAGAGCTTTGTATCGAGGTAACACTTGCGCTACACCGTAAAATCAGCATTACCATTAAATAAACCTGTGAACAGAAACACCAAGCATGCCACTCTACTGTGCAGACCTTCTGTTAATTAGAAACTGTTTTGGCGCTGCTACCGTCAGTACAGCCTCAGCTTGAGGAACGGATTTGGAACTAAAATCAAATCTACCCCCTTTAACCTCTTGAATCAAATTACAAAGAGAATGCAGCTTAAACAACTGAATTGAATTAAAGTTCTGTAAGGCTCTTACATACTTGTTGTGTCGGTGTGTGCAGGGCAGAGTGCCTCCAGCTTCATTATGACTTGGAGATGTGTCACCTTGGAGCGGGCACCGATGCCAATGCCCTGCGATGCCAACGCAGAGACTGGCAGACACGGCTCAACACGCAGATACGAAACATCACCCTGGAGCTAGTGGTCAACATCTTCAGGTAAATCTCTTAGTCAACATCTTCAGGTAAAGACAGTTGACATGAATCTGATTGAAACCATTTCTTTCTGTTCCTCTGTCATTTTTCATCACTTCATCAGCGGAGTTCAGGACTTTCTGAACCACGAGCACAGAGTTTTTAACAGTGAGGAGTTCTTGAGGACTAGAGAGCCATCAGACCAGTCCTTTTACAAGAAGGTACACCCATACACACAGTGCATAGACGTACACACACACAAAGAATTCTCTGACAGTCCGTGCCGCATGTTTCTCTTTGTTGTTGTCCCCAGGTATTAGAAACACATATCTTCCACTCGTTCCTGCGCGACAGGCTCAACAGGAAATGGGACAGCTTTAGCCGCATGGAGCAGAACATGAGTAACCGAGCACACAGGTATGACGACATCCTGTTACAGAGCGTAACCAGGCAACACAGAGGGGATATAAGTGAAAGCTGAGTACAGTAATAGTTTCCAGCGTTCACACTGAAGAAAGAAAGAAGCCTGGGTTTGAAATATTTTCTCGAGCTCCCTGTTGTCCCCTGTTACGCAACTATTTGTGTCAGATTTAGTATGAACAACCAAGTTGCAACGGTAAACACTGACTTTGCAAGTGTGGCTATAAACTATAAAACACTTTGGCCATACAACATTGTGTTCAGACTAATTCCAGAGCTGCCCCAAACCTGGGTGAGTTGAAACAGAATTTAAAGACACCACCGTTTATTCACCAAGTAACTCACTGATTGGCAGATTAATGGATAATGAAAATAATCAGCTGGAGCCGTAAAACCATAAAAAACACATCGTCTGTGTGTGTTGAAAATGAGAAATGTGCCCACTGAGGATAAAGACAGAAACACTGAGGAGCTTATCAGAAGGAAGAAAGCGTCAGGTGATAAAGACGCTCAGGTAGTCAGTAACTGGAAGTGGTGATGTCCTCACAGCTGTAAGCATGAATCGTAATGAGTTTATTGCACTGCATAAAGTCTCATTTGTAAAAATACAATTAAACTAAAGCCTTCAGATGATCAAACCTGATTAACCTGATTAAACCTGCTTCATCCATCTCCATCTTATCAGCTCAAACTCAAAGTCTGCTCCTTCTTTGTGTCTCTCCAGGAATCGGGCGATGTCAGCATCTCCCCGGCGTCCCATCATGTCCGACCTGACCAGGAGTGGCTACAGAAGCTACACCAACCCTGTTGACAGACTGAGCAAGAGGCTGGGAGCCAGCCTGCCTAACTTGGATCAACCTGACAATGACACTACGCCTAGCATCACCTCCAACAGACCAGCCTCTCTCAGGAAGATGACCCCTGATATCGGTGAGTGCTGATGGAGGCAAAGAATTGAAATCACTTAGGAGATGAGCGGTTTCTAATTTCACTTGTCACCTTCCAGGGTTGAAATCGCCTCAGAAAACGGTGAAGGTTTTCCGTCTCCCAGAGTTCCCCCCTCCGTTGGCCTACCATTATGTCCAGAACTATTATTCTGACATGGTTGCTTATCTGGGGAAGGCTATTAATGCTACACCACCTGAGGAATCTGCGTTGCTGGCAAGGTACACTTAGGAGAAGAAACTGTTGGAAGAAAGCAAATATCTGAATGATCGTGGTCATCCAGAAATAATATACAGTAAAATAGTATTTCTAAGACATTGTTAGTGACGAATTTGAAGTTTTACATCCTGAACCATGCACTCTAGACGATTACTCCAACTCAAACAAAATCTTCATAAGTAAATAAAATTCTTTAAAATGATCTTTCAGGATTTTCTAATAATGCTATGCTCATGTTTGCTTCAGATTCTTTTTTAAATACAAATCTGTTTCAGCAAATCTTAGAAATCTAGCATTTCTCTCAGATTTCCTGCTGAGTCACTGTTTTTGGTTTCGGGATATCCTAAGCTAGAAAAACAGGTTGTGTCCTCTGAGTTGCCATGCTTTTCATTCATACCGTCATGAGTGACAGGTTTGACTGAAATCACTGACGTTTCTAAAAATAGATCATCACCCAAAACCTTTAATGCAAATTAAGTTCCACACAGGTTGTGTGTATGTAAAACAGCTGACCTCTGTGCGACTAAATGACTCAATCCTGTCGATGTCTGTCCCTTTAGGTACCACTACCTGCGTGGTTTGGTCAACACAGTGTCCAACAGGCGCCTGGATGCACTTGAGGACTTCCAGAGTCTTTATAAGACCGACTCGGATATCTTTCCTTCTCAGATGGTAAAGTCGTTGGTTGACTCTCTGCCAGAACTGGAGCGGTCACAGGTCAGTCCACCGTGAATGAAGACGCCGTGTTGCACTTATAAATGCTGTTATCAAGATTCCCTTCAGTTAATCAATTTACACATTTTTATTGAGGTCTGTGCAGCACGGACTTTATCATCTGGCAAAGACAACACAAGCCATATTGATTAGCAATAATAACTAAAATGCAAAAAGCAAAAATGACTAAATCTTTCCACAGACGGACAGACGGCCAGAACTGAAGCGCCTCATCAGTCGGGTAAAGAGGGACCAGGAAATAGAACGTTCGCGCCACAACAACGGGAACGAGGATGGCGCTGTGAAGCGCTTCCAGCTGCCGAAAAAATACATGCAGCTGGAGGAATTTGTGAAATGCATCCAGGAGTCCGGCATCGTAAAAGACCACGGGACCATACATAGACTCTTTGATGCTCTAACTGTAGGCAAGTAACACAGTATACTGCATATACACACATGCACGTGTATATATGCAGTAAAGTCCACACTGTATACTGTAAGTGCACTTTTGTGAGAGCAGTTCAGGCTTTTTCCCACTTTTCTGATCATTGACTGCCTCAGCACAGACACACACACTCATTCACACAAATTATCCCAATATATACCCCCCCCTCCTCCTCCCTTTTTCCAGGCAAACATTTACTCCTCAGGTTAATCATTACCTCACCCCTTCTTGAAGAAGGAGAGTTTGTCATGTGAGGCTGTTTGGTGTTGTAGGTGTAACCAGGACTGCAGTGGTCATTTACTGGCCTTTAGCTCATAGCAACATAACTTTAAGGCTGGTACTGCCTTTGGTAACCATTCTCTCACGTTTTAGGCAATGCTCTCGCTCTGAGCAGGTTTAACACCACAGTAAACATTACGAGCAGCCTGTAGCAAGTAGTGCCAGCCTGTGAAACAATTGTAGTGACCTGACAACATTCCTGTGATCTCAGATTGGAAGCGAACTAGAAGGCAAGGAAAAGACATTTGAGTCATGAGAGCTGCGGATTGATTAAGGAGGTGTGTTTGTTTTTAATTGAAGATAAAGGCGAGCGGAGGAAGTGAGTTGGAAGAGGGGGTGCTACAGTGCTTTAGCCAAAACTGCATGCTGGAAATGTTTCTCTTTCTCAGGAAGAACATTTGAGCTTATCTTTCCCTCCATGTTATGTTATTACAAAAAGGCATTTCATGTCCTTTCCTGACCCACACTGGACATAGGAGTGTTGTCGCCTGGTTTCAATGAATCAAAACTAGACTGCAGAGTACGTGTTACTTAACACATCTCTTCAGTTTCACTTTAGTAACTCATTGTGGTGGATTTTTGCAGGTAAACAGAGATTTTGGACGTATGAAGTTCTTTTCTGGGTCTAACTTTTTGCTGTCTTGGATATCCCGTTTAGGCCGACTACTACACAATGAGAGGGAAAATATTGGATACTGTTAGTGAGTCATTTTTTTCTCTAAATTCCAAGACAAAAAAGAAAGGCTTGTGTGACGTTACTATTACTTAGTGACCGCAAACACAAGGCTGCGTCTGTATGTGATGTTGAGTGAGTGTGGGGGAGCACACAGACTGTATACTGTATGTAGTCATTGTTGTGATACAGTGAGAATGGCAACCCGCAACTGCAGGCACGCTGGCAGATTAGATTGCCCGGAATGAGAAAAAGCTGCCAGATGTTTGTATGTGAGGAAGAAAGGATGAAGCTGGGCATTTCTATAACGGTTGCACAGTCAACCTTTGTTCAGTCTAGTTTTTAAACTCTGTGTTACAAATCATCAGGATGCCTGCAAATGATGTGTGTTTATTTGTTGCAGGTCATCAGAAGCAGGTCGGCCCAGACTTGTTTCGAGTCTTCTACACCATCTGGAAGGAGACAGAGGCCGAAGCACAGGAGGTCTGTTTGTGTCGCTTGTAAGATAGAACTCAAAGGTCCTGATATTTAAGTCTGAGTCACGGTGTAATGTGACATATAGATGGAAAATCAACATCTCGTGTTGGTCAGCTGATCATAATTCAAATTCTAAGCTTATTTTACCTGCTTACAGCCATACAAACAGCATGATGCAGTGCTGGCGTTAGACGGAGTCATAGCAATCAGCTGACATGTTTTATGTCGTTTTCAGGTGTGCCTGCCGACGTCTGTCTCGGAGCACATCGAGCCCAGCGAGTGCGTCTTCAAGCTGTCCTCCTCTGTCAAGACGAGCCGCGGCGTGGGCAAGATCGCCATGACTCAGCGACGGCTCTTCCTGCTCACCGACGGACGACCGGGATACGTGGAGGTGGCACAGTACAGAGATTTAGAGGTGAGACAAAAGACCTTTTTGGAATGAGATTAAACTGAGCAGATGAAACGTTCTGAGAAGAGAAAAAAAAAATGTTTTCCATCAAGACTGGATGCTTGAAAAAGTATGTTGATTCAACATATTTATCTACATCCTGTCTTCCTGTGCAGGAGGTCAAAGTGTCTTCAGCTCCCTTCCTGCTCCTGCGAATCCCCAGCCTGAAGCTGCGTGTTCGGGGTAGGAAGGAGGCGTTCGAGGCCAATCTGAAAACGGAGACTGAGCTGTGGAACCTGATGGTCAAAGAGATGTGGGCGGGACGCACCATGGCTGACCAGCACAAGGTATTTGTCAAGCTTGCGTTACACTGTGTAAACTACTCAGCTACTTTTAAATCTTAATTTGAGCAGGCCGTCCAGTCTTTTCATCTGCATGTCGTCAGGCACAGGAAGCACCGGAAGCGTTGCCCGTTTCTTTTCGGCACCCACGTTAATCAGTTGGGTTCTTCAGACAGAGCATGGCCAGCTTGACATGTAGTTTCACCATCTGTTTTATTTATTTATTTTTTTTTTGCATGCCACGAGTGAATCTGGCAAAGAAAACACCCTGCAGCCGTACAAAAACCATGAAAAAACACTGCAGCAGGCACATGTTTGGAGGGGTGACCACACTGACCAGAACAGACCAGACCTGAATCATTTCAGGACTGAAGATTTGGAGAAACACAAACCGAATCGAGAGCTTTGTTGGGAGAAGATATTTTCTTCATGGTGTTTGAGAGAACACTTTATACTTTTACTTAAGTATTTTTAACACCAGTACTTTGACTTGTAGTTGAGTAATATTTTAGGAATGTAACAGTACTTCTTTCCATCACTGGTCAGTATGAGAGTATCTGTGTTTGGAGGGAAAAGAGAGAGAAGAGAAGAATACATGCATGAGATAATTTGGTGCTTTTGTTATTCATACCAGTATCAGTTACTCTGTGTGTGTTGTGTGTGTCTTTGCTCAAGTGTGTGTGTGTGTGTGTGTGTGTGTGTGTGTGTGTGTGTGTGTGTGTCTTTGTTCAAGTGTGTGTATTTATATTATGAATGCTTCATGGAATTTCAGCCACACCTACTAAGATCACTGAAGTTCACAATGACTGGCGTTTACACACACATACACACACTCTCTCTCTCTCTCTCACATGCACACACACACACACACACAGTGGGTTTCCTTTGTGAAACCAGACAAAGTAACTGTAACGTTGTCTCTCGCTCCTCTCTTTCTGCCTCATCATTACTCTCATTTCTCTCTTTTATATTTCCTTTCCCAATATTTTGAACACATATGCTTCAAATCTTTGAATCTCTTTGACTTTAAATGCATTTACTGCATGTTACTGTAAATGTATCTCCCTAGGACCCCCAGTACATGCAGCAGGCTCTGACCAATGCCTTGTTAATGGACGCAGTAGTGGGCAGCCTTCAGAGCAGTAAGGCCATCTATGCCGCTTCGAAGCTGGCTCACTTTGAACGCATCAAGATGGAAGGTAGGAGGATGGAGGTGATGACTATTGTCAGATTTTGTCCTGTTTGCGTTTACCATCTGGAGCTCCATTAAAGCCACAGATTCTGTCAGTTTGACACCATTAATGTCAGCTCTGGAGCTTGATGACTCGGTTTCGGCCGATTTTCATACTAAACGCGCTTCTCCGGAAACTTTAGGTGTTCCTTAGCACATTATGACTCATCAGAGGTCATGTGGAGATTTTTATTGCTGTTTGGGGGTTTTCAGAGCAGAGTGTGTACATTCAGCACCTGTGTGAGGTTAGTTACCTGTCTTTGACAGTGCTTTGTCTGTCTCTAGTGCCGATGATGGTTCCCAAGACAACCGCAGAGACACTAAAGCACAAGATTAACCCCTCACTGGAGCTCGCTGCACCTCAGGCTGTGGATGTACTACTATACACACCAGGTACAAACACACACACACATATGCATACATTGCTCCTGAGTGTGTCCCATAACCAAGCGGTGCCTTCTTTGTCCATATTGTCAGTGCAGTGTCAAGTTTCTCAATCCAGAGTTTCAAGACGCGGTTACAACATGCGGTTACGGACATATGCATATGCTGACTGACAAATGGACACACATGACCTTTGCTTTTTCCCTTCACCAGCACTTCCTCTTCTGGTTTCCTTTAAAGGGAAACATAAGGAAGTCCACCAGAAATATAGAGATCTACTGTATATGAAGATAAAGGCTAGAGTGTCATAAATCATGTGAAAGAAGGCAGACAACGCCCATATGAAATATTAAATAACAAATATCTGAATATTACAATAAAACTCTGAAGCTTCCAACACCTTTAAAGCTATAATATAATATAATATAATATAATATAATATAATAATGCTGTATGCCATTGGTACAAAAGTAAATAGTAATAGTAGTTAATGGTTTAACAACTTTGTGTAGAAATTGGTGTTTTTGAAATTTTGCACCCCCAGCTAACAAACTGAGCTAACATTAGCTAACAGCAGCTACAGTTGGCAGCAGTTTACTTCACTGTCCATCAAGAAACTCTGTAAATCACAGAGAGTTGATGCACAGCAGCCGGAGGACATCAGAGGGAATCTAGGAAACATTTTCTCCATTAAAATATGATCCAGTTTCATCAAAATCAGCAAGCGAGCGTAACAGAGTGGGAAATACAGAGACACTATTTACCTGATTTCACAACAATGTAGCAAAAATGATTTTGAATCTGTTTTATGACAGAAAACAACTACAATGTTGCTTTAAAATGAACAAAAGCACAGTGCCACAGTCAGTGGCACTGTACTCATTGTTACTGACCTAAAACAGTTTATATAGTTAAGTGTAAGAGCAGATACATAGATGGAGGAAATGTAGTTTACTTTTGAATAAAAGAAAAAGTTTGAAGTTTGTTTGAAATGTTGTTTTTCTTGTAGTTTAATTGATAGTTAACAGTTGGAGGTGGCAGTAAACGAGGTGACGTGCAGTAAAAGGGTCCTGGCCGGACATGAACTGGACACATTGCTGTTAATAGTCAGAGCCTTGACCCTGAGGCCAGTAGTAGGTGCCCCGTTACTGAACATTTTAATGAGAATGAATCACATGTTACATTCACAGTCACCAGATTTCATTTTGTGGGAATTTTTAGAATGACAGCGCCATAAAAACACCAAATGAGGAGTCATCTTTACCAGAATGGAGCTTTTATGTCAGCTTGTGGTAGCCCAAAACTTTACCAACACCTTGATGTTTTTTTGTTTTTTTTATCATCAGGAAATCTCAGTCATCACATTTGACCTTTAAACACAAGAGTCGCTCGCTGTTGTTCAGCCTTTGTACACAGTCTTGATTTTATTTTGTCCGGAGGGCAGACAGTCTGGCTCATTACATGGCAGGAAGAAGAAGAAGGGAACGGGCTTAAAAAGAACTATAAAGCCATGGCCTTCAGTGGACCGACCATCTGGGGCCACTTAGATGCCCGGCTGGTGGCAGACTGACCCCCAGCACTGACACACTCATGCACACTCATACTCAGTGGTGCCCACATGTGCAGACACTGTTGAGTTCTTCTGTAGCAGTCAGCTCTTTGGTGAAAAGAACAAATCTGTCTATTCAGATCCTCCCTCTCTCCCTGCCTCTCCCTGCCTCTCTCTGACTGGCCGGTTTGAATATAGGTCACTGAATTGAATTCCTGGCATATGGCCAGTTCACTCCTACTACTCCCTCCTCTCCACTCACTTCTCCCTCTCTATTTCACGCACTTTTTACATCCAGCTTCCTTCCCAGCTCTCTCTCTCCCCTCTATGTCCCACTGCTCCTCTTCGATTCTCCTCCTATGAAATACAGGATGTTACTTTCTTTTTCTTTCCACCAGTGGTGCTTTTAAATAGCAACAAATACGTTAGAGGAAACATGACCGTTAGGTAAGGCTTGGGTGGAGTCAGGCTGCAGAAAAATAGTTTTGAACATGAAGTGTTTCCATTCAAACCGTTGGTTGATACTCACATTTTTTTCTCTGCCTCCTTTAAGAGTAAACACTGGCAGCCGTACACCACAAGACTGTGATAAGCTGTTGAGAAATAACTGATAAATTCTCCATGTGTGTGTTTCAGGTCAGCTGTGGGTGTCCGTGAGCGGTGGGAAGGTGATAGTGTTTGATGCCTCCAGCTGGTCCCTCACACACACTTGTCACGTTGGGAATGCAAGACTGGTAAAGAACACACACACACACACACACACACACTCCACACACTAACAAACATGCACAGCAGAACACAAACGCAAACTGGAAGGAGGCTCGTAGAGCGCAGACCTCCACCCAGGCCAACAGTTCAGTGTTTTTCAGTGACGTTTATTGGTGTAGTCACCGCGCACCGCTCGATTTGACTGCCACTGGCAGAGTGAACTGGTTACAATCCACAAAAATGAAAAAGCATCTTACTTTCTGTAAAAAAAAAAAAAAAAAAGGGGGGGGGGGATATGAAAATATATATTCTCGTTCTGATGCACTAAAGTTGATCCACACTGTCTCCAGCAAGTGTATTGGCTCCTGGTTTGTTTTGGTTTCTGTCTGACAGAGCAGAATCTGATTCTACCAACAAAAATGCAGTTTTTGCATGAGCTGCATGAGTCAACACGACGTGAAACACATTTATGTTTGGCATTGTTTAAATTCAAAACAAATGGTGAAAAGAGTAAAACAAAGGTAGGTAAAAAGGTAATGCTAATGTCGTTCTAGTTGATGATGTATTGCACCTGGTGTTTTGTGGTGTCTGACTGCTTCACACCACTGCACAGAATCAGCAGATAAAAGAGCAGAAAGATGCCACTCACATCAGATACAGAAAAAACTATTTTTTCAAGCAAAGTTGACTTCTTGCTCGCTTCATTTCACTTCAGACAGCTTTTATGTTTTATGTTCAGACTTGTGTGCGCATGTTTTTGAGTGTGCAGTGTGTTTTGGATAGTTTAAATCCTCCCTCCTGTTCACATTTTGACTCTCATAAGAAAATAAACAAGTCAAAGTGCCTCCCTTAAAGCTGGCTGCAGACCGTTGGCGGTGGATGAGGTTAAGGATGAGTGTGAAGCTTTACGGCACCTCTTAGGACTGTGCTAATCACTGACCTCTACTCAGGCATGCAGGTCACAGTCACATGAAATATGTTAACCATCGTGCACGAGAGGGAGACACACAGAACCATTATATTTGCACACACTTCACTATCAGGTCACGTGTCAAACACCTGGACTGTGCTCGTTCTTCTGCTGTAGTTACTTGAAGCGTGACGTGTAAAAGTGTAAAATAACAGTCCGTGTGGTTTTCATGTTTGTAAAGTTTGAATCTGTACAAACAAAAGTTTATAAGACGACATCGCCACCTAGTGGAGAAGTTTGGTATTGCAAAATGAATTTCCTCACTAAACTTGCAGCATTTTCTGATTAACCAGAACCTAAAATAATACTTTAAATTATGCAAACCTCAATCCACTCACTTTTATACATACCTGCTATACTTACCTGTTAGACCTACCAGTGATAAACCAACCTTTATTTATCCAAAGGCAGCAAAAAATGATTGTTTTCATGACTGCGTAATCTGCCGGGTGTATCTCGAGTAATCTGTGAATTCCTTGGTCCCTGTAATGTAATGTAAGCGATAAAAAAGAATATTGGCCAAGAGCCCAACATTAAGAAATAACAAGCATGAAATAAAGCAAAGTCTGTTTTCCCAAGTTGGAATGCGTCGGCCGCTGTAGAAAAGTACTCCTCACAACATGACGGTGTTTAGTTTGGTCCAATCAGCAGTCCAGAGTAACCAGTTAACTTAAACAGAAGACAAAGAAAAGTAGCAAATCCTCCCAGTTTAGAAGCTAGATCCAGCAAATGTTTGATTATTAAATTGTTGGCATTTATTTTCTGACTGACTAATCAATTAATGTAGTAATTCTTTCAGCTGTACTTTTATTTGCCTGCACAGAGAAGTTAAACTGTGCACGTAAGTAGTGATTAGATCCATTTCATCCACTAGCTGCTGACCTTAAAGGAAACTAGTGGCACTGATGTAAAATCTGTGCAGATGATCACAGTCAAATAACTATGTACACTGCATGTAAACCCTGAAATGGGCTCCCGTCTGTATGTTTTAAAATAACCTTGGATTTACCTTTTATCCAGAACATGGACTCCTTATCTTTCTTTAATTTCCTCAAATTTGTAGAAACCCAGTTCTGATGTTTCCTGTAGCCGTGTAACTCCGGGTATCTCTTTGTCTGCAGAACTGCATGCTGGGAGTTGATAAGGATCAGGTCTGGATGGGCTCCGAGGACTCCGTCATCTACATCATCAGCATGGTGGCGATGGTGTGTAACAGACAGCTGACCGAACACAGAGCAGAGGTCACCGGACTGGCACTTGACACAGAAAAATACAGGTAACACACACACACACACACACACAAATCCTGTCACACGACTTAAAGAAAACAATGCTCTCAGTGGAAATGTCTTAACTTTCACCCCATGAAAGCGACTTATACTGATGATGTTTATGACTTTATATGATTTTAAATGCAGTTTTTAAGTTGTATAGTATAGTATAGTATAGTATAGTATAGTATAGTATAGTTGTATAACTGTGTTCTAACTTCACACTTACTGTAGTTTTGTTTCTGTGCTTTCATGTCAATCAGATTAAATTTGACTGAGCTGAAGTTAAAGACTGCTTCAGTCCCTGCAACAGTCAGACATTTAAATCAGTTCTGCAAAGTGTTCAACTGTGCATGAAAAAAAAAAAATTTCACTGGTGGACTTTGTTCTTCAGCCAGAAGGTGGCGTACTCCTGCAGTGCAGAGGGAAGTGTCATGGTGTGGGACGTCTCGACACTGCAGGTCAGTTCCAAACACTGCGGGAGGTGTCAACTGTTTTGATTGGTTCCTGTTTCATCAGACAATTCTCTTGTCAAGTATCAATAAAACAGCATGCTATATATGTCATATAATGTTGAATTAATAGTTGAGAACAGATTTTTTTAAAGGATAAAATAGTTGAAGGTGATGTTTTTTGTCATAATTGTGATGTATGTGTCAAACCTCTCAGGTGAAGAAGCACTTTCGCCTCTCCTGCGACCGTCTGCAGTCGGTCTCCAGCTGTAATGGAACACTGTGGTGCTGTAAGTTTCACACTCAATGGAGCATTAAAGACAGTCAACTTGAGAGTTGATGGTGGAAATTCATTAACGTCTGTCCTCCTGTCTTCCTCTCCAGGCTCCAGAGATAATATCATGGAGGTGTGGAGGACCGGTTCAGTGAAACATCGTCTGAATCTGCCAGAACAACAAAAAGGCTCCATAGTTACATTCAGCTATGTGCTGCTGTTACCTGAGGTACCATACACACACACACACACACACAGTTTGAGTTCATCTCTGCGGTGTGTTTTGTGTATCTGAGTGTAATTCTTTACCTGCTTTGTGTGTGTGTGTGTCAGGTGGAGGAGCTGTGGAGTGTTTGTAAGGACTCAGGAGAAGTGTGTATCTGGCACATTAAGGACACGAGCAAACCTTTCCATCGTGTGGCTCTACAGGACTGCACCGGATGTTACTGCATGATCAAAGTTAAAAACCAGGTTAATAAACAGTACTACACACACACACACACACACACACACATCAATCACCTACACATGCATTATAAGCCTGGCAGTGACCTCCCTGTCCTCTCCAGGTGTGGGTTGGCGGTGTTGGCCGCAGTTCTACCAAAGGGAAGATTTACATCGTGGACATGGAACGCTACCAGGTACTTAAGGAGCTTCACGGCCACAACGACAAGGTGACGGCGCTCTGCTCTGCCGAGGACCGCTACGTCCTCAGCGGAGCTGGCAAACACGACGGAAAGATCGCCATCTGGAAGGTGGAGTAGAGCGGAAACGGACAAATGTGCGAACGCGCTGTGAACGAACAAAGGTCCCGCGTTGAGGGTGTGTTTTTGGAAACCTCTGCCTGCCTTTCGAATCTCAGATCTGACGGGATCACACGGCAGTCATGTGAAGCAACAAGTTTACATAAAGCGACACCGACTGAGCAGCTTCTGCAGCGTGCTATGAGGTCGTGATCTGCGATCATAAATACTAACAGTACTAACACGGGAATATGAAGGACAAACAAAGACTGAACAAAGAAGTTCTGCTGGATGTTTCTTTAAAATCCAAAGTGCTTCACTTTACTGAAGGTTTCTACATTTTCTAGTATTGTCATACTTTATTCAATGCTGTGCCTGGTTTTATATTTAATCACACTAGTATTATATGGGAACACTGTGTGACTGAGCCTGCACTCCAGCTGTGTTTCAAAGGAGTCAAACTACCCTGAAAACAAAACTCACGACACTGCGGGAAGAAAAACCCCTGAAACGGTTTATTTTGATGGAAGTTATGCTTTAATGTGCAGTGGAGAGTCATGGGAAATATGATGAAAGATGATACCAAGTTAGGAGCTGGACCTGGCATGATACAGCAATGTGTGTGTGTGTGTGTGTGTGTGTGTGTGTGTGTGTGTGTGTGTGTGTGGGGTGTGTGTGTGCGTGCATGTGTGTGCGGGGTGTGTGTGTATGTCCGTGCGTGCGTGCGTGCATGTGTGTCTCAAGTTTAGCCCTGTGACAACTGAGTCTGATGAAAACACACAACCCAGCAGTGTTCCACACTTGTTGTATTTCTTACCTCATTGTTAGACAAAGTTTCTACATTTTTCTATTTATTTCCCTACAACATTAGTTTTATTTGTGTTAATTTTAACAAGTAAAACTGTTTTTAAACACAGATGTCAAAGTCTTAGCTAAAATTCCTGCTTATAAAATGCTTTATGCATGCTAAGAAATGTAGTTATTTATCATTTTTAAGTGGAAAGATCTTGTAATTTCCTCTCCTGTGTTAGAATGTGTTATAATCATATAATAAGATTTGTGTTTTATGAGCACTCTTAGCTCTGAAAACAGTAGTGTTATTTGTGAGTGAAGCAGGACAGACTGAACTTTTCTTATTTTCTATTTTTCACAGACACTTTGACTTCACGTTCTGGGATTCTTAACAAGTGGGATATTTTTGGTTCATAACACCTGCATTCAAACGTTCAAATGATCTTTTATTAACGTATTTATACACTGTATATGACTGGTGACAATGCAAGCAGCTTAACTGTTGATATATTCTGTGATTTGTTTTATGAATATTGTCTTTATAGTCACTTTATAAGACGCCGTATGAAACTGTATAATATATTTTCTTATATTTAACCAAACAAACAAAGCAAATACACACTTTTAAAAAGACGTCTTCAGAATGTTTTTATTTCCATCCAATTTACTCTATGTCTGGGAGTCAAACCTGAATCTATAATACAACTAATCAGATGATCGGCAGTTCGATCCCCTCCGGTCTGCATGTTGAAGTGTCTTTGGGAAAGATACTGAACCCCAAATTACTCCTGAATGCTGTGCCATCAGAGTGTGAATGTGTATGAATGGTTAGCTCCTCAAACTGATGAGCAGTTGGCGTCTTCCATGGCAGCCAATGCCATCAGTGTATGTGTATGTGAATGAGATACGTACTGTAAAGCACTTTGAGTGGTCGGAAGACTAGAAGGGCGTACGGTACATTAGTACAGTCCATTTAACCAACTTTTCATGCAACATGTGACAACAGAGTCATCTTAATGATTTATTACTGTTTCTGTCCCAGAACTACAGTGTGTGAACGCCAAGCCTTTTTTCTGCACTTCTTAGATTTCACCAGAAGATGGTTCTGTTTGACACAAAATAGGTTTGCTGTTGTTCAGGTTCCCAATATCAATAAATGATTAACTGCTATAACTATAAATTGTTAGTGAAAGATTGTATTAATTATAATTCTCAACAGTTCAAGGTGTCAAGTCATATTCATTTTTCAGTCATATGTCAAAGAGAAGAAAGTCATATTTGAGAAGATGGAAGAAGACTAATATTTGTCATTTGAGCTCCACTGCAAACATAGAAGCTGTTTGACTCCCTCTGCGTGGGCTGCAGGCTGTTTAGATAAGACTGACTGGGCCATAACATAAAGCTAGAGGGGAGTGGGTCCACCCTGATCAGGTGTTCCTGAGCAAAACACTGAGACCCTGCAGGCCTGCTGCTCTGTGAAACACCTCTGACCTCCCTGTGGTGCCAGTCAAGGTGTTTTTCTCCCTTCCAGTCCATGTGTGTCCATGTCTGTGTTTATGTGCTAGAAATTGTTTTGTCACATAAAGCCATAAGCAGCAGTTAATCTCTCAGCGTGCAGGAGCAGTGGCTGCGGTGGAAGATAAGTTGTTTTCTGCAGTCTTCTGCAGCTCTTAATCAGTTTCCTTTAATCCATAAACTTTAACTTACAGGAAGCCATAGCTATGTTCAAGAGAGGAGAAAACAACCAACAATCGCTGTTTGTGCAACTTAAAACCTGACTTGAAACAGAAAATTTAGTCAACAGAGGCACGGTGCTCTGCAGTACAATGCTACAAAGAGAGAAATTCCTCTTAACTTCATTAGAAGTTAGTGCAGTTCTATTTCTGACTCTTTGTGGTTTCTCAAAAAGAAAAAAAACAGACGTTATGCCGTAGAGGAGGAACTATCTTATGACCGGAGGATAAGACTGGTGTTATTCTCAATAACTGCCATAAAAACATGTAAATCTGTCTGCAGATGTTACATATTTAAATATATAAATGATAAAATGAACAACAATGAAGGTTAAAGTTTGAACAAAACCTTTTTAGTTATTATTTTTAATACATAAAACTTCAGCTAAACTGTTTCTTGCGAGAACTGTGAGTCTGATTTGATTACACAACAGTAGTAGCAACAAAAGCAAATAACCCAACAATTAAAGGCCTGTCCACTTCAAACTAATAAAAGAATAGGAGGTTCATGTAGAGCCACGTCAGTTATTGTATGAAAAATGTCTCATGAATATAGTTACAGTTTAAAAAGGCTCTGTAATTTTCAGCTGGACACTGTAGTTTTTGCAAACATTATTCAAACAGGAGGAAATAGTGCATTTTTTTAAAATTTCAGATCTCTTAGTAAAATTGGAAAATATACATAACTATGTTTTCAGTAATATATAATCACCTTAAAGACCGAATCGTTATGTTTTTATTACCTTACAATTAGCTTTTTATATCCACATATGGAACAGGTCCTCTTGCGTGGAGTCATTTTGTGCTGCCATGTTTGTTACTGTAGCCTAGAACAGACAAAGGCTCTACACCATTACATTGCCAACATATTCAGAAGAAGAAGAAGAAGAAGAAGAACAAGAACAAGAACAAGAACAAGAACAAGAAGTGACATTTGCAGTTTCAATACAGTTTCTAAATGTATCAAAAGGAACCTCAACACATGACAGGCTACTTGTTGCAGATGAAGACAATGACATCTTTTGGCACATGAAACTTCTCCTATGTATTTGGAAATCATGGGGCGAGCAGAAGACATGGTTGCAATGTGCATCCTCACCACTAGATGGCACTAAATTTTACACACTGGACCTTTAAAATCTAACAAATAATCATGAATATGAACATAATCTTTATTTATACAACAAAAACAGTGTTTTACGTGTTGAACCAGGTTTCAGCGCATGAGACAAATCAGAGAACTAAAAAAACAATACAAAGATAACATTTTAAAAATAGTTGATAGTAGCTTTGTAAATCACTATCGATCAGTTTGACATACACAGTCACACGTTAAATCCCTCAAACGCTGATTTATCCTGCAGAGGTGTTTGTGTTACACGCACAGAGATTTACTGCAGATGACGTGCATGCAGGTTGTGACAGATAGAAGAAGAATGTCTCATCCTCCAGGGCAACACAAAACATAGTTAGCATTAAAATTACTACATGTCAGTGAGTTAGCGTGTTTCACCCTGAACATGAATTTCAGGCCACATGCCTCACATCGCACCTCAGGCTCTTGAACTCGTGATAATTTTGGATGTCCGTCTTTTAACCTGAAATACAGGTGATCAGGTCTCAGTCGACTAACGCTGATTGTATGAAAGTAATTTTGTAACACAATCAGCGAACTATCTTTGTTTCCTCACTCCCTTTTCTTCATGTTTCTGTCTGTATGTTGGTATCAGTTCCTCCTCAAATGAAGATCCACAAGCTAAATCATCAGTATGGATGGTCATACACAGGGAGAGCAGAGCCCTCGGGGTTTCAAGCGCCGCCCCAAATGTATGTGCTCTTTGTTGTTGTTTTTCTTGGTAACATGAATGTCATGTGGTGTTGTTTGAGCAAATTATAGCTCGCATACATTACCAAAGAAGCTCAACCTACCTGGGCTGCAGAGAAACAGATGGGTGCTCCCCCTCTGTAATATCTGTTGGAGCTTATTACAGCCTTTACAGCAGTTTACTGCATTCAAGTTTCAACAGAATTTACACATCAACCAAACCAGTAACACACACAAACACACACACACACACATCTTTTGCTCTTATACTTTCTATGAGGCATTTTGTCCACATTTGAAACATTTTGAACCTTGAACAACTGAGATGAATCAACTGACAGAAAATGGATTTAATTTCAGCCAAAGTTCAACAGTCCACTGCTTTTGCCGGGGATCCAGAGATCTGGTTATGTTGATTAACTGAGAAAAGAGCTGCAAAGAGTTACAATGTCTCATTGACATTTAGTCATCACTTTGTGGTCGTGTGTTGGACAGCGTTCCTGTGGTTGCCGACCTTTATTTGACCGGTTGCAAATCTGTCTGGCGAAACCGTGCTCACCACTAAAGCCCAGTGTGAACTGAAGTAATGGAGGGTGATGCAATATTGAAAGCTCTTTTTATAGAGGAGCCATAGTTTTAATGTTTGTATTTTTTCACTTTATATTGCGTTAGCGTCTTGCATAACCTAAATGTTGTTGACAATTGATACTATTTCTAACTAATATATACAAATTGCAGAGAGTGGAAAAAACTAGAGCCCTGCAGCTTCATTTTTGTTGCAGGGCTCCCTAGAGAGGGTCAGTCCAGCCCAGTATTAATGTGATTTTATGATTTTATCTTCAGGCTCAAATCAGTGAAGGTAAAAAAAGGAAAGAAAGATGACATATGTATGATATGTTTACTGACCTGAAATATTATATAGATTGTTGCTGGGTCTGTTTGAGAAAAATTTGATATAGTTATATACATACATATAATGGACTTTTGTGATGAGCATTGTACTTTTTATGCAGCACCACAAAACAGTGAGGAAATAAAAACACAATGGTGGAAGAAGTATTCAGATCATTTACTTCTGTACAAGCAGATATTTCACACTATTACATTCACTACTACACTCAACATAAACATCACAACATGTGAGCAGCACCTCAGTGTTGTAGCTGGCGAAGAGAGAGCTCATTTTCTCCACCCTGATTGTTGTTATGTAATGTTGTCATCAGTGTTACACACACACACACACACACACACACACACACTAGTTCATACAGATTTACATACAGTATTTCCGCACAGGAGGACAAAGATCTTAACCTCCACATATAATGTCACATATCACGTCCCAACATGTTTCTTCTTGTTTACTGTGTGGCCCTGTTAGTTACTTTTTAATAAACAACAACTTCATGTAACAGAGTAAAAACATGTTTATTCCTTTGCACTATTTGTAGAAACGTGCATTGTTGCTTTTTGTATCTATTTTTTCATGTTTGCACACAATAGTTATTTTTACCTGTCTTGGTTCAGCAGTGGTCTTTATTTTTAGATGTACAGTATGTCACTTTATATCTTCCTGTAAACTGTTCTTGGGTCAGTGTAAAAGCAAAAACTGAAGCCCTTGCATGTGTGCACAAACTTTTTTCAAGTCAGATGTCTAGTCTAATGAATGTTTTCTGTCTAGATTGTTGTTTGTTTATTGGTGTATGCATGTATGATTTGTCATAAAACAGAATATGTCTGTATATCTGAAGCACTTTGGTGCTTTTAAAGTCCCAAATAAATGAAACAAACATGAAAATAAAGTTAAAACTTGTTTGTTTTTTTGCTTACCTATCAGAGAAATGAAATATAGTAGAGATATAAAGTATCATTAAATAGATACACTCAAGTGAAGTATAACTACCGCTGCTTAAACATACTGATCACAATATTTTTACGGTCTTCCCCTTTAAAAAAAAAAAAAAAAACAGCCTCTGCTTCTTTGTATACCACCGCCACGACCCCGCCCCTTTATGTAAATTAGCCGTGACGTCGGCGGAAGCCAGCACTACGTCTCTTCTTCCGACAGATATTCCTTTAAAGGCGTATTTAAAGCCCTGGTCTCAGTTGCAGGAGCAGCGGACAAACCTATGCAACAAAAGCTGCCGCAGAGCCGAGCGACTCTCTGACCGCTTCAGCGGACACAAAAACACGGGAGCCGGCGGCTGACACAACCCGGCGAGGTGAGCTGGGTGTCCGGTTAACGCTCCGGCGACGAGAGGGGACGGATATTAAACATTTTGTAGCCGCTGTTGGTCGGATCAGACAAGCGGAATACACAGCATCTCAGGTTGCTGCTGCAGAGAGTGGAGGAGGAGGAGGGGGAGGAGGGAGAGGAGGAGGGGGAGGCATTTACAGTAGTTTGTGCAGGCCTGTGTCAAAAACAAAAAGAGAGGAGAGGCTGCAGGGGACAGCCCGGGACAGGTCAGGCTGCACAATTAGATCGGTCTAATTATAAAGCGGGTTATAATTAGCTCCTGTGAGTGGTGTTTGAATGTGAGGCAGGTAGAGCGGCTGTAGTTTACAGTTTGAGGACACTAGTTGTAGGAAAAGCTTCCTTTCCTCCATCACTTTGTAATTAACCAGAGAATCATCAAGAGAGTGTGGGTGTCTGTTTGTGTGTGTGTGTGTGTGTGTGGTAAATAACACGCACCTGTGACTGTGAGGAAAAACAATCCGAGTATCTGCATGTTTGGATTCTTGGCTTTCCTTTGAAAATAAAGAAATGAGGATTGTCCTGCTTTGTAATCCACTATTCATCTGTGTTTACATCTACTACTGGTTTTAGATTAGTCATCAGCTGTGGGTGTGATGAAATTCAATCAGCTGGAGGATTAGTCAGCAACTGTTTTGTAATTTGATTAATCATTAAAGTCATTTCTTAATCAGAAGTACCAAAAACTCTCTCTCTGCTTCTAGCATCGTGAATGTGACCGTATGCTGCTTTAGTTTAGTTCTCTTTTAGTTCTCTTTTTTTCTTTCTTTTTCTCTTCTTTTTCTCTTTGTCTTGGTCAGACAAAATAAGTAATTCCAGCCTGTCACCTTGTGCCTTGGTTGTGTGATTAACTGATTTATCCAGAAGTGAACCAGCAGGTTAAAAAGGATAATGTGATTGCAGTTATTTAAATCAGACTTGAATCAATGATTGAGCCCCTCCAGCGTTATTTCTGAGTTGTGTTTTATTTAATCTATGTTTGAAAGGTCCAACACACTGTTTGATTATATATCTGTGCTGCTGCTGCACAGACAGAGTGATGGAGAGACACTGTTTTGTGTGTGTGTTCTCATTTATTGGCAACTGCTGATCTATTGTCATTCGCATGACAGAGTAACAGCGGATGTGCGTATTTGCTGTTGTATTGATTTAATGTACAGTTCAACCTGACTTACTGTGTGTGTGTGTGTGTGTGTGTGTGTGTGTGTGTGTGTGTGCGCGCGCGCGCGCGCACTGTATTGTGTCTTAACTCTCTGTTTTGTGTGTGTGTGTGTGTGTGTGTTCAGGTACGACTACAGGGCTTAAAATTGCAGCCTGGACCAAACGACAACGTCTCAGAGACATTTATGAAGCTTTCAAGGCCTTTTGGTGAGTACATGCACACACACACATACACACACACACACACAAATGGAGGAGTAGTATCTATTTGACTTGTATTTTCACCAACATTTCAACATTTTAAAGTCTCGTGTCTGCTTTTAAATCCAGTAAATCTGCACAAAAACACAATAAAAGTCCCAAAGAGAGATGTAAATGACCAACAGATGTTCTTCCTCTGTTGTCTTTAAAGTCTAATGTGTTTCTATTCTGCTGGAAACCACAACCAGCACGAGCAGAACAATGCAGAATAGATGTGCAGTATGTGGCGTGATCTAATTGTGGTCTTGGTTTGGATAAACCTGACAGAATGTGCACACTCATACCTCGCACACTTCCTCCTTTTTAAAAAAAAAAAAAAAAAAAAAAAAAAAAATCTGTGTCTCTTCGTGCCGCCCTCATGATTTTGACACATTCATGCCGCCGCCGAGGTTTCAGATTTTTGAGTGCCGGAGAGCTGCCGCTTCAGCTGAAGTGAGAGCAATCGACTTCCTCCTGATGAAATGTTTGCTGACGACGAACTGTGCTGAGTCAGCGTCAGGTTATTACCGCACAGACAACCTCACAAGTGGTCACACGCAGACAGTCACATGAGCACACGCACACACTCACACGCACTCATGCACCTCAATGTGCATTATGCAAAGAGAGCATACAAGAAATGATCGGCTGCCCACATACAAATATTGTGATGCTTTGCATGCAGAACTGGACTTCATTTCCATAAACAACATATAAATAATGTGTACAGAGTGTGTGTCATGTACCCCCTGGTCTGTCAGTGGATCCATCCACCAGAACACACACACACAGCCCTCATTAATGATTAATGACAAGTGAGGAGCTTTACAAAATGGATGTTTTAGACGTTTAATCGTGGCTCGGACACACAAAGACACAGACATACGCTCACCTGCCAAGGCCTGTCACACTACACATAGATTTCAGATTGACTTTATTTAATACTGTGCAGTGAGCCAACCCCGTATAATTACTGTGACTCCGGATTTGTTTGTGCAGCGGTTTCCACGCCACACGGGGAAGCTTTTTCGTAAAAACGCGAAGATCTCCCGCTGTGAAGAGATTTTAGGCAAAACCGTCCAATAAAGAGCCGCAATGCCAAACAAGATCTCCAAAATAAAAATGTAAGCACAGAGTTATTTACAGAACACTGTACGCCAAAACAAACAGACACAAACATAGTTTCTTCCCACAGGCCAACACACTGATGAACAGTTAACAGCAGACACACAGCGTCAGGAACAAGGCTGAAATAACCCAGATCCACTGTGCCTGTAGATGATTTATTCTCAGTGTTAAAACATGTTAATATCACCAGTCATACAGGATCTACGCATGCTCTTCATACTGTTACATCCACCCACGTCACCTGTATGTGTGCTTAGATCTGTGTATGTACACTGAAAGCAAAGTCTTCGCAGCGTTACCTGCCTCACAATCGTGTGAGTTTTCATCACTTCGGTTAAAAGCAATGTGTGCTCCAGCACGTATTTGATCGGTCTATGGCACCCTCCAGCGAGGATGATGTGACAAAAAGCTGAGTCAGGCTAAAAACGTCTTGCCAAAAGTTGAAGTGGTTTTACTTTTTTGGCCCAACATCCACTGTTTTGCCAAATTAGATTTCATTTGGAATAACACAGTCTGCACCGTCCTTCCACGTACACACACACACACACACACACACACACACACACACACACACACACTTGATCTGGCTTTGTATCCTGAACTCTGATCCTGTGTGTAGATAACCCGCTTCCTACCGGAGTTTTTGTACACAAAACCTGAGAGAGAGGAAAGAAATGAGTGAGCGAATATGTTTTCCCACCTCTGATCAGAGAGCAACTGTGTGTTTATGTACATGTGTGTGTCTGTGTGTGTGTGTGTGTGTGTGTGTGTGTGCGCGTCGGTCGTCATCTCACTTACATCAATGCCATCAAGGGCTCTACTTGTTGCAGTTCCATTTTTCAGTCAGTGTTTACTTTATTCAGACAGCAGAGATGTGGACTAACACTGCTGCTGAGGAAAAACAGTGTAAATGTTACAGTTTGATTAATAGATCTACATGAAGGTGTTTTTGTGTGTGTGAGAGTGTGGGTGTGTGTGTGCGCAGCAGCACTGCATGCTGGGCTGGATGATTTTCTGGTGAACTGTTATCAAAGACAATATAAGGCATCTGTACTGTTTTTAGTCCTAGCTTTGAGTTAGAGGACACACACACACACACACACACACACACACACACACACACACACACACACACACAAACACACACACAGATCTCTCTGTTGCCAAGAGAAGTTGTCAATAACTCAAACCGTCTTCTAAGAATAGAGACTTTCCACTGTTTGCCTCCTTCGTCTCCCGTCAGCTCTCCTCCTCTCTGTCTTGTCCACCGCTCGTCCTTCTTATTTGTTCCGTCTTTCTTTTTCCTTTTTTTTTTTTTTCTGTTTCCATTTTTACAGCGCTTTAAGCTCTGCGTCGCCCTCAGAGGTCTTGTTGTGAATTGAGCTTCTTCCAGGTGGTTTGAACTCATCACTTGAAGCCACAAGAATACAGACAGATGTTCACGTTCTCACCTGAGCAGAGATCATTCTTGACCTTGGAAGCAGCAGTTGAATCCCCTTTAAGATCCATTTAATAGCTCTTTGGCTCCTTTTGATCAGATCTTAAGTTCTTCCTCAGCAGATGGAGTTTTCCTTTTTTCTGCCAACTACAAGGTTCATTCAAGGTTTTGTCTTTTAAACCAATATGGATAAGGAGTCTTTGAAATGTTGGCCATCCCCACCTGCTGAGGTAGTATGATTGAAGGCTCCGGATCAGCTCATGTTGCGGTGAACCTATGAGTCATTCAGTGTTTTACCTGTGGTCACACTCCTCTATATTGAGAACAGCTGGCCTGTATGAGAGGTTTTCTACTCTTGTGCCTCTAGTTATTGCAGTCAGAACAGAACAATGAGCTGGCACATGACCCCGTGTTTTTCAGCAGCTTCTGGAGGTGTGAAATCCTGTTAATAGATCTGTTTATAATCACGTGTGAAGAAACAATGCCGTTCACCTCCAGAGTAGAATCGTTGCCAGATTGGCAAAGCCAGCGCCAGCAAGACCTGAATCTAGACTTATAATAAAACAATGGAAGTGTCAATATCTGTTAAAGGAGCTGTAAATCTGAATGCCTTGTTCATATTTATTTCCCGTGCCATTTCAGAGAGTTGGACCAGCAGCGTGATGTTTCTGTAGAGCTCCCAGTTTGAATCAACAGAAAAAAAACACCTAAAGTTCTGATAGGTCATATTTTCCCTTCAGGGCAGTCTGAACTCCTGAAACGTGAAAAGCTTGAACTAATTTGGCCTCGCCACATTTCTGAGCTGTTTGGCCTCCGCTGCCTGTGGTTCATTTTAATACTCCATCGGTGAGCTGTGTTCCCCTGTGAAACATCTGCACTCAAAGCCAATTCTTCAGCGGACAAACTGCGGCATGTCATTAAAGCCTTCTCTCTCTCTCTCTCTCTCTCTCTCTCTCTCTCTCTCTCTCTCTCTCTCTCTCTCTCTCTCTCTCTCTCTCTCCACAGTCATTTTATCCCGCAAACGGAGATGTCACTTTGAAACCAAATAATGAAAAATCACTCTTCGGACATCTTTTTGGGTTTTCTCCAATCAATGTTCCGATCTTCTCTGACTCATCCTGAGCGGAAAACGTCCCGGGACAAACTGATGTCAATTTAATTAGCAGAGAGCTGACTGGATGCCAGGCGTGACTGGCAATTTTTGCAGATTTACTTTGTGTGGTGCATTTTGGTTTCCTTTCGGCCTTCATGTGGCTGCGCAAACCTCACATCTATCTCTCTTTTAATTGCTGTGTCACAGCTAAAGCTATCTTTAACACAGTGTATTAATAAATGCACTACATATCCCTCATGGCAGTAGCTGTGAGTTGATGTCACGGTGGCCTGGACTGGGCGTGGACACTGTTTGATATTTTATCAGCATGTCACAGCTGGAATGTTGTTGTTGTTGTTACACACAACAATAATGCAAGGCTTGGTGAACTGGTGATCTGCAGTCAGAACACACACACACTGTGGGTCGGTTAAATATCACAGAAATATTCACAATTAAAAAAGCCTGATTATAAGTGACATGTTGTTTGTGGACTGATTGATTGAGCTCTGGTTGCGTTTATGTAAATTTACAGACTTTACAGGCAGTCAGGTTTCTGGGGGTGAAAGAGGAGAAGCGGCAACTGGCTGTGTGCCAGTAATGTCATTAACACTGTTAGTATTGCTGCACTCAAAGTAATGGGCGCACTCTCATGCACACACTTGTTCACTTTACAGCTGCTCCAGAAGAAGACCGCGGCATCCTTTTTAGGCATTTTAATGTTAAAGTTTATTGATGACAGAAGTGGATGGATTTTACAAACTCCTCCTTTATCGTACAGCTCAGTGTCACACATCCGTTAATCAGGGATTCGGATGAGTGCGTGCTGTCCTTCAGCAGTCACTAAATGTTTTGTGCCTAAAGTGTGCCATTTTGAAACATTTGTTCCTCTTTCATTTTCTCTCTCTGTTTGTCTCGTTATGTTCTTTGTGTGTGTGTGTGTGTGTGTGTGTGTTGTTTTTTTTTTGTCTCTCGGTGGATCAAGTGCAGTCAGAATGTCAGGTTTTATTGTGGCCTGCCAAAAATGAAAATGTGCACACTCACTCCACTTTAAAGCACTTTGGTTTGGTTTTAAATGCTCCACCAAATGCTTTAATCGGCTCTGCGTGTTCATGTAAGTGGAATTTGATATTTGGATTGTTTTCGTACTCTCTGTCCGCAATCAGATGTTTTTCTTTCTTTCTTTCTTTCTTTTTTTTTGTTGGATGTTTATGATCACTTCCTCAGAGAAAGTTACTTGCTCTGGTGAAGTATTTGGTAGAGTCAGGGATGATCATGAGTCACCGCACCAAGCCCGTGCCAGCTCCGCTCAGAACATCATGTTGTCGATGCAGCAGGAGAAAAACTACTCTCGTATGTGGAAGTCTTTAAAGTTTGTTGTTGCTCGTGTGAAAAACTACTAGTGTATTACAATTTACAGTGCAATGTGGGACTGGGTATTGGCTCAGCTGCATATCCATAGGGTATAATAATTTAGAATTTGGACAGCATCACAACATAGCAGACATGTTAACCCTCTAAAACGCACTGCAGCACCTCTTTGGGGTAAACAGACTATTTTTCATTGTTAAAACTGTTTTTGGACAAACATTTTTAATGATTTATGACATGTTTGGAAACCTTTGAGTGTAGGTAAACAATTTTTTTTTAAAAGTCTAACTGCACCCTCAAATTCCTCCCAGCAAATAATAAAAACAAATGCAGTGGATGTCTGAACACGACAGCCACAGCTGCTGTCACACTCTGTTGTCTGGGCTGGAAACACAGACACAGTCACTGTAAACACATTCACAGCCGTTGGTACAAATTTCTGTGTAGCACCTGTACCTGAAGGAGCTAAGCAGCTCAGAGAGACTAACTGTACAGTGTGTGTATGTGTGAGTTGGGAGAGGAATAGCATTAACCCAGTGTTTATCGAGGTAAAGAATGCAGTCCGGTGGTACTTCTGCAGCCGCCAAAATCTGAACCACTGGGTGGGGTAGAAAAAATGGTGTAAACTCCAGTTCTTTAAAAAAAAAACAAAGAAAGACATTAATTAATTAAACTCTTTTTCATAAAAATACCATGATGTAATTTGTCCCAGACGGTGTACTGGCCATTGAAGGCTCAGGATGATTTCAAACAGTAGATTTTGAACCCATGAAAAAATGATTTTCTCAAGAACACCACAAGAACAACACCAGCACTAGTATGTTTTATCAATGCACAGTCATATAGCAGTCATATATAGCTTAATTAAAAACACATTTAAAGGTGCAGTACCTCTCTAAGAAGACCGTGCATCCGGGATAGACACCAACACTAACATGAGTAGTCACGTTACATCACATCTTGGGCACACGAACACAGAACATTTAAACTTTTATAGTTTCTTAAATCATTTGATGATAATGCATTTCATGAAGTTAATTTGCCACAAGCTACGATGATACACATCTCCAAACCAATTTTCAAACACACACTGTTTGGGTGTATGTGCAGCTCATAGCAAATCAGAGTGTTTAAGCTGCAGGTTGGGTCAGATCTCTGTACACAGTTTGGATTGTACCATACCCAAAGATAAATAAGCTCCATGTGCCAGTCCTTATTCCTGTCCTGCTCCGCCGGAGAAACAGCATTCAAAGAGAAGAAAGGAACAAGGAAGAAAACTTGTCTTTTAGCTCCTTGCATCATAACAGCTTCTCACATAAAAGCTTTTTTATCACTAATTGGTGGGTTTTGTTTTCACCAGCTTGACAACAGGAAATTGTAGAGACGTCTAGAGATGTAAGATGTTCTTGTGTGGTTAAATGAGTGCCAGTCCCGAGCTTAAGTAACACTGCACCAAAGAGTTGGTTGCAGATGTTCTTGCCATAATAATATAGATCATAATAAGATGTCTTCATCACTGCTCCAGGGCAAATTTGCTTATATGATAACTGGCATGTGTGTGTGAGAGAGCAAGAGAGATGCAGGTCTAGCAGTTTGGTGCTGTTAATTTGATTTGAGCAGCATCAAGCATGTGTGTTTGCATGATAGGAGTGTGTGTGTGTTTGTGTATGTCGACTCGACAGTGGAATATTCCAGCAGACCCGTGGGCGGGGTTAAAACTTAACCATAAGGGCTTGTGTAACTCGTGAACATGTCTGTGCGGGCTGGGTCTAAGTGTTTTGGCTTGTTGTCAAACCTGCTGTTGTGTTTGCTCTCAGATGAAAACAGCAGTTGTTATTGGTATGTTGGTGTTTAACCGCTTTAAGTTGGCCCATGTGGTGAGCTGATGTGGTTCTTAATTTGAACTGACTTAGTGGCAGGTTGAGGGTTGTAGCTTTTTGATCAGAGCGAGGTCCGTGACAGACAGCGCTCGGCCGCAATGACAGCTCAAAAATAAACTCGAAAAAAAAAAAAAACACACTCGCAAATAGAGAGCTGCATGATCTGTATCACCTCCTCACACGCTCTCTTTTAGTTGTGTTTCCTATCTCCTGTTTGGCTCACTGCTCCCTTGTGGGTAGACCTCAGGGGGCTGTACGGGGGGAAGATACTGACACACACAGTTCCTCTAAAAGGAGGCAGCCCCCTGAGACAGGATGCGTGTGGGGTGTGGGGGGCAGTAATGTGATGTTGGGTAGGGGGTACTGCAGTCAGAGGGGGGCCACAGATGAGGTTTGAAGTGGTGAGTTACAGTCCCCCCTCTCCCTCCCGCTCTCTATCTGTGTGTGTACGTTTATGTGGGGAGGGTGACAGCCAGTAACGTGACTCCGGTGTAGAAGTAGGCCAAGGCTGCTGTCAGCAGCTTGTCAAAATCTCACTGTATCCAGGTTCAAACATTCAAACCTGCAGCAGTTAACACAGCTTTTAGCATTTGTAGTCTGTGATTATTTGTTAGCGTGCTAACTGTGTGTGGTGGGAAGCTTCTGGGTCGTCAGACTGCATAAAAATGAAACAGAATTTATGAGACACTTGATACTATATTGACATTAACTGTCTAGACAGGCTCAGGTTAGCAGGCATGGATTAAAATAAGTGTGTGGATGTTTGTGTGTGTGTGTGTGTGTGTGTGTGGACTGTCTGCTGTTGCCTACAAACAAATTAATGTTAAAATGTATAACAAATTGTAAATACTACTTCTCATAAAGCTGCGGTCACCTTCAGACACTGCAGGATGCTATGTTTGCTTTAGCCTAGTAGCTTGTGGTAGTATAATGTAGTCAGAAACTGGCTAAGATACCAAAATTATGGAAGGGTAAAATCAATATCACGTTATAACGTGATAAGTTTCACTATTTATTTATTTATGGAATGGCAGCAACATGCTTAGTTAGCTAGCTAGCTGTGTTGTGCTAACAGTGAGTGTGTGGGCCAGTCAGTATGCTATATTGCTAGCCTGTTAGCCAGCTGGGCTGAAAATAAACACAGGGATGATAGAGCTATAACTGGCTGAAAAGCTAACTGATAGAACAAACAGCAGAGCCTGCTCCTCTTTTTCCTGTCCAACAACTTTTGCTAATGTTATGCTTGCAATAGCTAACTGACGTCTTGAACCTGTCGCACCACAAAAATAGACCCGAGCCACATGTTTGACGTTGGGCCTTGAACCTACAGAAGGCTTCAGGTGACATACCAGACCTGCTAACATGACAGTTGCCAGGGGCTGCCTTCGAATGGGGTCATTTTTACCACGTTGGTGGCAATTTTGTGAAAGCTCCAGGAGCTTCTTTGTGAGTGGCCCAGTTTCCTTATATTTATTAGCCTGAGGAGAACCAGTGGAGAACTGGATAGGTTTTTGGTGATTGACCAAATATACTTTGTCCGATACACATATCTATGTGCTTCATAATGTGTAGTTTAAACAAGGACTTAGTTAAACAGGCCACAATGTTAGTGAAACTTCACGTTGTGAAGATCATAAATATGAATGGCTGTGTGACATGAACGTCCAGCATGTCAGCCTGCACTAAACCAGAGGCAAAATGGCTGCAAAGGTGCCAATGCCAGCATTTACATCAAAATAAAACTGTTAATGAACTGTGACAGATAGCTGAGTAGAAATAACAAGTTGAGTTTATTTATGTGGTGTGACTACACAGATCATGAGGAGTATAACCATCTTGGAATAAAAGATAACATGCCCATTTTGCAACATAATTCAAAAAAGTTGTGAAATGCTCAAAGAAAACAGCTGGTGGAACATCTCACAAGTAATTAGGGTACCTGGCAACAGGTCAGTAACATGACTGGGTATAAAATAGAACTTTTTTGGAATAGTGTTGCATTAGAGTTACTTTTTTTTTCTTTTTTTAATTTTAGAGACTTTTTTGATCATGTTGAACGTGAAATTACCTGTGAAATTACCTGTAAAGATCCAGTGTGTAGAATTTAGTCGCATCTAGTAGTCTAATCGCTGCATTGCAAACTCCTCACATCACCCTCACCTTCTTAGTGTAAAGGAGAAACAACATTTTAAGGGCCCTGTCTAGAGTCAGTGTTTAGTCTGTAGAAACACTGTTTCAGCATGGAGGATTCGCTCCCACTGTAGATATAAAAGTAACAATTTTTTAAGTAACAAAAATAAAAAGATTCTTATTTTCAGGTGATTATACATGCATTGAAACAGTTATGAATATTATATTCCATGTCTGCCTTATTCTGAAAATAAAGGCCCCAAATCTTACACACTGCACCTTTTTTAAATATATTCACTTACCTACTTGCACATACTGTGCATACTGATTGAACATTTCATCTCAGTTAAATCTGATGAAACAATAGCCTGCTTTGTGATGTCACAATGGTTCTGTGTTCCGATTGACTCGTTACACTTGATCAACCTGTCAACCTGTGAGTGACTGACCTCTATCGACCTCACGCCCAGAACAATATCAGTGTTCTTGTCACTTCATCAGACGTGAGTGAAGACACTGGACGTCTGTTTTGAGAGGCAGCTGTGAGGTTCAGGTGAGGCTGAGAGTGGAGATTAATTTAGAGCTGTTAGAGCGTCATGGGAGATAAAAAGCACTCCAGTGGGAGGTACTCATGAATGTTTTAATATGCACTTGTGTGTGTGTGTGTGTGTGTGTGTGTGTGTGTGTGTGTGTGTGTGTGTGTGTGTGTGTGTGTGTGTGTGTGTGTGTGTGTGTGTGTGTGTGTGTGTGTGTGTGTGTGTGTGTTTGTAAGTGAATGCACATGTGTGAACAGCAGGTGTGTTACGTCAGAGTCATACCAGCCACTACAGTGATATAAACCCTGAGTTATGAGTAAGGGATTTGTCATTGATGCTAGTGCACGTTGATACACATGTGCCCCCCCCCCATACTCTCTGCACTGCAGCAGCACTGCACCATAATGCACACATCTACACTGTTTACCTCCCACCACCACCACCACCACCACCACCCTCCTCTCTCTCTTTAGTGCTTATCCCTGCCATCTGCTTCCCAAAGCTGGGAATATGGTTATTTTTCATGGGAATACCACTAACAGCATGGGAATGTTGAGGTGTTGTTGTGCTTGCATTGCTTTGCTGGGTGTGTTTACATATTTCTCTGTGAGTGTAGATGTCCTGAAACTGTCTTCTGGGCTGCCCAAAATGTGTGTGAACATGCGTGCGTAAGAGACCGAGGAAGCGTTCACATCTAAAGACTGAAGAGCGTCTGTACTCTAGTCACTCTATCCTAGTGAGAGGCAGAAAGACAGAGAAGACTGAACATCTGTCAGTGACATTTAGCTGAATTTCTTCTCTCTCACACACACAAACATACACACCCACACAAGCACAGGCAAACAAATTTTAACATCACCTGCTTTACATACCCACAAATGCATGTGAGTTTGACACGCATCAGTTGTCCAACATTTTACTTTCATGTCCAGTTAAAAAACCCTGACACATTTTCATTTCTTTGTGTATAAGCCCAGTTTTATTCAGGCTTTTTCTCATTTACATATTTTCCAGTAACTTTATACAATAGCTATGTATGTAATACTACATAAGTAATGTACTGTGTACAACAGCATAAGAAGGATAGGAAGATAAAATTCACCAATTAGCTGACAATAACTCCATAAAAATACAGTATATAAGGATATACAGGTGCATACATATTTGCATATGAAAGAAGTAACTACAGAAGAAGCAACTACACATGGTGAAAACACACTACATACAGCATACATATCATCTGATGTAAATGCTCACATACAGTATATACACACTGTACCAGCTGATGTAATGAGACAGAAACAATACTATGACGCATTCAAACGCTCTATCATGAGTGAATGAAAGGCGACACCAGGCTGAACTGAAATGATCGTTAATAGAAGGCTGACATCAAACCAGATTATATTATTTACAGTCCTTTGTGCCTCTAATGTGAACCTGCGTGTTCTACCTGAAGGGGTTTCTTCCATTTCACGGCCTCTTCAAGCTCACAAATAAAAAAATAAAAGCGTCACATTAGGTCATCGGGTCTGTTTTGCTCGACAATTTGTAGTGTGGTGTCTCTCTCACAGTAACAAAATACTCCTCTCTTTATTTTCATTCACTGTAAGTACCTCTTTCTTTCCTTTTCTTCCCCTCGCACAAACACCCATAGGCCACAGCAGTATGTGAACTCGATCCTGAAGTCTTCACACTTGTAATGATATCTAGCTCTGTATGGGTCAGTGCTGTTGTGCGTCATGTTGGGGTTGGAGTGTTCACGTGCCTCGCAGGTGTATGACACCAAAACTCTGGAATTGTGATGTGGTTTTAGAAGTCAGATGACAAGAACTTGACATTCGGTATTTTTAGATTCATTATTTAATCTGTAAAATGTCTTTACATTTGACAGCTGGAAGCAGGACATCTTTGACGTTCTTGTCAGTTATTTCTCTTAAATGACTGATTGACTACTTTGCTTAATTGAACAGAACAGTCACAGCTCAAGGTTCACTTACTGGCTTTTGTTCTGCATCTTTGACTATATCACACAGTCCTCTTCAGGAGAGTTTGCTCAGTTGCCATAAACTGCATGTACAAGTTTAAACATCTATGTCTGGAACTAGGCGCTCCAGCACAAGTAGATCTCAAGTTAAGCTCTACTTAAAAGTGAGTAAGTGGACCTTGAGTTGAGATCGTCTTTGTCAGCTGTTCTAGAAAAGACTAGAATGAGCTGTCAAACAAACACCCTAAAGCTAACTGTTGGCAGGCAACAGGATGGTGTCATTGTACACTCATCTACCTATCGTTAAATACCTGCCATCAACTCTAACCACACTAAATCAATATCACGGACTTCCTGCTTTTGCTTTAGTTTCCAGGTGTTCGTACCACTGAACAACACGAACGTTCAGTGGAGTTAAAACAAGTCAGCAGTTAGTGGTTTAGTGTCCTCCTGTCTTTAATTTTTGATACTGATGTTTTTTTTTATGTTGTTTTGAAATAATTCATTTGAATTTTTTAAGCATCGCTCTTTGTCTTCTATGATATTTTGTCTTTGATTGTTGATTGGGCCAAAGAAGGAGTTTGAATACATTGACTTTCACTATATTGGTGAAATTTAATGGATTGGTTGGTTGATTGATTGAGTGATTGCTGCCCACATGGGTGTGGCATCATTGTTGTCACCAACGTGTTTCTTCCTGGATGTTGACAACAAACTGTTGACAGTCACTGAAGCCAGAAACCTCAGTTGAATTTGTTTAATTGAGACAATCAAGCAAATCCTACATGTCTTCAAGGCTTAATATTTCTTGACTGTTGGTTGTAGCTTTGTTGGGACTTGTTTGAGTGATCGTGTGTGTGTGTGTGTGTGTATGTGTTTTTAAAAAACCTTCAAAGTCTTACAATAAAGAGTAAGTGTAAGTGTATGTGGTTATGCTGTGAGAATTAGACTGTGGTTGGCACTTACTTGTCCCTCATTGGCCAAATAAGTATTTCTCGGCTCTAGATAACTGACAAGATGGCAGCAAGCCAAAACAGCCCACTCTGCAGAAATGAATCATGTCACCTACAGTAAAGGGGAGCCAAAAGAGTTACTCAAGAGCATGGAGACCATGCAGAGCATTTTAAAATGCAGGTCGGAGCACATTGACACTGTGTCCCATACGTGATGAGGCTTGCAGCAGACATGAAACTGTCTGTCTGTTTTCTCATGTTACCAGTTACATGTAAGAGACCCTCTAAAGGGGCTGCAGAAGAAGAAGAGGAAGAAGGAGCAGGGAAACTGCGAGGGTAGATGAAGTGAGAAAGGCTGAGCTTGCCCTGATTTCATGCCGGTGTCACAGGTAATCTGGTCTGTGGTACAGGAATAAACACTCACTAAAATAGACCTGGGTTATGTGTGTTTAGTGTGTTCACAGAGTCAGAAAGCTTGTGTGTGTGTGTGTGTTGACCTGTGAGACACAGAAAACGGCCGTCTCTTAATTTGTCTGTGACCTTGGACTTTACAGGCATCTCCTTTCCCTCCCTCCTTCTGGTTTTCCTATCGTCTTCTGTTTGTGTCTCCTTTTCACTCTCTGCAGTCTCTTGGCAAATCTTTAACTTGTTGACTGTTCTCCAGCTGCCTCTCCCTATCTTCTCTTATCTTATCTCCATCCTGCTGCCTCACTCCTTTTTCTTTCTTGGCTTTCCCTCCACTTCAACCCCGTCCTCTCTCCCTCTCGGCTCTCACGTGAGACTCTACGTTATTTATGTTGGCTCCCAGAAAAGCTGAGGTGAAATTCAATATAAAGTGAGCTCATGTTACAGACACACACATGCACAAACACGCAGAAACAATAGGACAACTGGCTGGTGCTGCATGTATACAGACTTCTAATCAGATAACGTTGACTATTTTGTGTGTGTCTGTGTGTCAGTGTTTTGTAAGACTGCGAATTACAGATACAGGCCAGATAGTGCTGTTAGCTGAGAGAAAGAGATGCATGGATAGCTGCACCTTCGCTGTCTTGTTTTCATACTTTGACCTATTATTTTTCTTTCTTTTAAAAATCACACACAGCTGTAGTTACATATTCTGAGTACAGATCCACATGACATTTACACATGACACACTTTTAGACTTCCACCAGAAATAGATCTGAACCTAACTACTCGCACTTGATTGCTCTCAAACTGTCCTGCAGACTTTCTAAACAGCCTCAACCTGAAATGTTTCATATCAGATCAGATAAATTCACTGTGTTCTTGTGTGTTTATAGAAGTATTCAAATGCATTCAGCTCCTGTTTCATCTTCGTTTGCCCCCTGACACGTGCTGCTCATTAGATCTAGCAGGTGTCCGCTCTCGACATACCCGACCACTGATGCTAATAATGCTTTATGTTGTGTTTGCGAGGTATGTTGAACGACCACAACCTGCCGTATGATAATGGTGTTAAGAAAAAAAATTGTATCACCACATGGGTGTGGCATCATTGTTGTCACCAGTGTTCTTTTGTCCAACAACAAAATGCAAAACAACATTTGCTCCTGAAGGCTGTGCCATCAGAGCGTGAATGTGTATGAATGGTTAGCTCCTCAAACTGATGAGCAGTTGGAACCTTGCATGGCAGCTAATGCCATCGGTGTATGAATGGATGAATGAGATACGTACTGTAAAGCGCTTTGAGTGGTCGGAAGACTAGAATGGCGCTATATAAGTACAGTCCATTTACCATCTTAATATTTCCTAACTGTTGGTTGTAACTTTTTTGGGACTCTTGCTTGTTCGAGTGATCAGGTGTGTGTAGAAAACCTTCAAAGTCTTAGAATTGAAAGTCAGCTGCTGAACAGAAACTTTTTATTCCAAGAATCATCTTAGTTGGTGTTACTTTACTGTTAGGTTACGGTTGCGGTTGCCTCCCGAATCTAAAATTGGGCAAACATTTGGCTCGTTGGTGGACTGAGGCTCAAACAAGCCACCTGTAATGGCACCCACCTGTCAATCAAAGCTGCCACGCTGTTAGTTATGTATAACTTAAAGTCTTATTATAATTTGAACAGGTGAATTCTGTAAAAATTCAGACTCAGCACAGCTGTCGAATTGGGAAAGTAGCTACAGTATAGAGACCAAAAGAGTTTTTTGTACCAGGCTGTAAACATGTTTATGTTATGTAGCCTGCCCCAATTGGCCGTTTAAAGAACTGCAGTTTTTGGCACTTCAGCACTGGCTTCATTTGACTGCCATGGAGGATGCTGTTTGGTCACAAAGATATGAGATTGTCACGGTACGATAACCAGATTGACTATAATCGTATTGTCATTACTGTCATCCGTTACAATGACCCCTAACCCTCTGGGATCCTATAAATGGCCTTCAGTTCAACTCAATCAATTGCTTATGCAACCATGGGCTATGCTTGGTTCAACCTTCATTCCTTTAACCCTCTGTGGGGTTAAAGGAATGAAGGTTGAACCTATTACTTATTATTAAGCAAGTATACACAGCATAATAACCATCTGTTTTCTACAGTTTACTGGCGCAACCGAAGTCCAACTTGTTTGTTAGTTTGGTTTTGACGTGTGAAATGCCACTAATGCCACCAATTCAGCAATAATACATTTTGATACTTGTCAAAGTAACCACCTTTTGCAGATATAACAGCCAAATCACAATTTCAGCATTCTTTTAATGCTCGGAAAGTTTTTCCCACAACACTGTTGCAAATGTTTTGCAGTCAGAAGTGCCTGGAACGCTAAAACAAGCTGCCTGGAAATCCATTTATAACCACACGGCAATATTGCTTTGGTCAAGATCACTTTGGTGTTTTTGCATATTTAAACCAAATTCCTGCTGATAGTTTTTCATGTTGTTTTCATGTTAAACATCACATTAATGTGTGTACCATTCAATGAGGCGTAGCAAACCAAAGCCATAATTTCAGCATCTCCACCCTGTTTGGATCTTCCCGGCATTCCCAGCTTAATCATAACTTGTGTTCCCATCACAGTGAAATGTTGACATATGGGCTGCTGGTTGACTAAATCTGAACATTTTGTTGTTGTTGTTGTTGTTTGAGTGTTGTGACATGCCTCAGTGTCGTCACATCGTGTTCTGTCCTGACAGTGACAGTCGTCTGTGGTCGACCTTTTAGAATTTAGCTAAGAATGAGTGTGTGTTTGTTATGTATGTGTGCCTGTAAAGGAGAGGTGCTGTTATGTAATCTGCTGCAGTGTGTGAGGTCAGGTGGGGAGGGGTGTGTGTGTGCATGTATGTATGTGTGTGTGAGGATGAAATATTCATGACCATCTTGAGTGCATCGTGAATGTTAATGGAGACATGTGAGAGCACTGAAAATGGAGAGGAGAGATGAAGAGTGGAACCGGAGAAAGTAAGAAGCAGGCGGAGAGGCGAATATTTTTGACCTCCGCCCTCCTCCATCTGCTTGCTTAACTCTGTTTCCTTCCCTTCCAGTCTCCTCCATTCCTCCCACCTTCCACCTGTTCAAACCCTCCTTCCTTCCTTTCCTCATCCCTCTCCACCTTCCCTTGCTCTCTCTCATTTTGTTTTCTTTCTCATTTTCCCTCCTAAGAGGCTTGATGAAGGTCTTAGCACTGTTATGATGTGTTTGTTGTTCACGTGGCTAGCATTAGTGTGTGTTGGATGTGACGAAACGTGCTGTCCCCATGGGTTTTAATCCAGCAGCCTGTGGCACACAAAAACACACACTTTGGAATTTAACTCTGTGGGAAATCATATTGAACATCCATGCAGTGTGTGTCTGTCTCTGTCTCTGTCTGAGGCGTGTTATTAGCTGAAGGCTCGTACGCCTCATTCTCATTTTAATTCTTTTTTTTTTTTTTTTTTTGGTTCTGTCAGCACATCTCTCTCTTCGCACACACAGGCTCTCTGTTTTTGCACTTTCATCCTCTCCGTCCAGTTTGAAAGACTGTCTGAGTGTCTGCGAGAATGAATCATGTGCTCAAACCAATTACACTGTTTAAAAATGGACTCTTTTCATTGGCGAGAGAACACATGTGTGAAGGTGTGTGTGTGTGTGTGTGTGTGTGTGTGTCTCAAACAACTCATCTCAGAGATTCAAACACGTGGGTTAGTTTGAAATTACTGAATATTACTACAGATAAAAACACTTGCAAAAGTGTTCTTCTCAAAAACTGGAGTTTTAGCAGGAAGTGGGCAGCCACTCGCAGACCTTCTGCCTGCATCTCCAGGGACAACAAAAATGCAGATCAAAGGATTAGATATGATTTTAAACTGTAGGCCTCCTCAGTAGCTAATCATAATGTTAAAAGTAGCTAAGTACATTACATACTACAACACATACTTAAGTTGGAGTAACATTGCTTGAAAAAATAGTCCCCCCCCCTCAAAAAAACAAACTTAAATTACACAAGTACAGAAACTAGTTGTAATTCATCACTTCCTAATCCTGGTTAAAGTTTGGGGTCTCTGACATTTATTCCTCCAGCTGAATACAATACGAAATACAAATACAAATACAAATACAAATACAATACAAAAGATGGCTGGAATATTGCTTTAATTTCAATTACTATGTACAAATAATGACTCCATCTCTATAGATTAACCACACGCTTTGAAACCATCCATTTCATGTTCAAAAGTAAGTTTGATATTGATTCTTGTCAAAAGTTGCTGCTGAGTTATTAAAAAGCATTCATGAACAACACAAACATAATTCCACTCAGCAGTGGAGGCAAACATTTTAAAACTGTCATGCATGAAGAGATCTCACAAATGGGTCATTTTTTTTTTTTTTTATCATTTATGCCGCTTGTGGCAGTCGGATGTGTAACATAGAAAATTAATATTTGTACGTTAACAGGTGGAATTCAGCAATCAAGCGTGCACAACTAACTGTGGGAAGAAATGTGTTGGTGTTTTTTGCTTTTTGTTGAATGCAGACAACTATTATTATTTATTATTATTACTGTATTTGATACATAATGCTAAATATGTGCATAAATTCAGACAGGCGACTATTCTGAAACACAACAAAACACCCACCTATAGAAGTCCAGTTGTCTGACGTGTATCAGCTCTTACAACACATCCTGCTGTGTCTTCACCACTTCATCTTTCTTCTTCTTCTTCTGCCTCGTGTTCATGTTGACACACCTAAGATGCTGGCAGGAAAAATACAGTGTTTTTGTTGACATGCTCACTTCATGTATGAAAGTTAAATGACTGTTTCTAACTGGTGTTTTTTCTTTCTTTCTTTCTCCCCCCATCGTCGCCTCTCCGCCTGACCGATGGGACGCCTGCATTGTGCTTCCGTGCTTCTCCACCTGCTGGTCGTCGTCCTCCGTCGTCGTGCAGATTGATCAGCCAATCGATGGGGATTTTCAGAGGAGCTCCGCCCACCTACGTTGCCTGCCCTCCTCCCCCTCCCCCCTCCCCCCACGGCCTCTTTTTCGCCCCCACGCACTCCGTCATCCAGCCCGCCATCCAGCCCTCCATACACAAAATGACTCTGGAACTCACCGAATGGTCTTCTATATGGATTTTTACTGCTTGTAATAGACAGTAGGAAAAAGAGGGGGGAAAAACCTCAATGACAAAAAAGCCATAAACATACACACACCACACACACACACACACACACACACACACACACACACACACACACGCATACACACACACATACACATACACAAACACACACCTGACACACACAAAGAAAGAAGCAAACGCACAAACTCACTCTTGGAATGTACCGCTCACTCTTCCTGTGAAAATTCAACTGCTTCCGTTATTTTTCTGGATTTTCTACAAGCCTTCGGAAAGCCGATTTGATTTATTTTTTTCGACTCTTGGTTAACAAAGGAGGATTAAAACGTGTTACAGCTGCAGTGTTTTTGGAGGACAACTGATCGCTGATTGTTTTTCCTCATTTACTTGGTCTCTGTAGCCTTTTTGATTTTAGCAGGACTCAGAGTTTTGTTTTTTAATTGGTGATTGTTCTATTAAAGCAGAAATAGATAAACTACTATAGAGCCAACAAGTTACTACACAGGTCACAGTTTGTAGCTTGTTCAGGTTGAAGTTACTTCCAGGAAGTCACTACTAGTTTTAAAGAAACTACAAGTACCTTGACACGAGTAGTTTGTGGAAGTAGGGAAGGATTTTTTTTTTCCCGCTTGCTACAGGTTATTTGTCAGTGTGTTCGAAGGGGTGCGCTTGTTCTTCTCATTGCTTGCATGCCCTCCGCCATGCCTCCCCAGAACACAGAGGCTGACGCTATGCAGGTCGGTTCTGTGGTGGGTGGGGTCAACGCTAAAAACTCCACAGCAGCAGCAGCACCGGGCACGGACGAGGAGAAAGGAGGAGCAGGCGGCGAGACGGATGGTTCAGGGAACGGAGGAGCAGGAGGTGGTAGAGGAGGGGAGGAGTCAGCCAGCGAGGGGTCGATCGAAGGCATCACCCTGAAGAGATGGGTGATGCACGGGGCCGTGATGTTCGGCCGAGAGTTCTGCTACGCCATGGAGACGGCGCTGGTGACGCCCGTACTGCTGCAGATAGGTGAGTCCACGCAGACAGATTCATGGCATATATTCTGTATTTACATAAAAACACAGGCGCATCACATGAAAACAAAGACACGTATCACATATAAAGTCTGAAACCAGCACCTGTCAAGTGCTAACCTGTCACCTGGTCACCTGCTACCTGTTGCTGTTCTCACTTTCATCCTGCTGTCCACCTTAACAACCCTCTGACTCCACAAAAACAAGGACAGACAACAGCAGACTCCTAATTGTTAAACTGGCTTCATAGAATGAAAAACTAGGACAGTTTATTTCATTATTGATTCATTTGCCAACTATTTTCTGATTAATTAATGAATGATTTGGTCATAGACTGTCAGGAAATTGTGACAAAATTGTAAAGTTGATGGTCAGATGTCTTGTTTGCTCTGACCAGCAGCTGAAAAGTCATTCTAATAGTTAGTGTTCTGAAAAGAGAAAATCCTCACAGTGGAGAAGCTGCAGTCATCTAGTTGAGGAAGAGTAAACCCGTTCATCCAAAGTTGGTGTGAACAGAAGAATAGCTTATGAGCTTGCTGTTGGTCCACATGTTGTTTAGACGTTTAAGCAGTCACCTTGGCTGCTGAATGTAACTCCTCCTGTTCACCTTGTTCATCGCGAACTTCTACTGGATCTGTCTGGAGATTAGCTCACTTGCACTCACAGAACACACACACACACACACACACACACACAGGCGCTGTGAGTGCACCCAGCGTCCTCTTTGACAACCTTTGAGACTTTGCCAAGTCCAATTTTGTCTTGTCCACTGGAGGCCTTTGGGGAGATAGAGAGGGTGTGAAGAGTGAAAGGGAGGAGAGGAGGGGAGGCAAGCAGGGCAAGAATATAAGAGTGAGGAAGGAAGAGAGAGAGGCAGATAAAAAGGCTGAAACAGCCGTAACCTTGTTTATAATTCAAAGTCACTTCCCTTCTCTTTCTTGCTTCCTTTTCTCTCTTAATCTCTCCCCCCCTCGTCAGTGACGTAGTGTGATCTCCTTTCTTACATAACCGGAGCGACATGAGTGGCAGGTCGCTCTGTGGCTACCGTGACTCGTGGCTGGCTCACCAGGATGAGCCGACGCAGGGAACCGGGCTTTGAAACACTCACTTCCGACTTTCTGTTATTTTAAAAGGATGGTGCTGAGATCTGCCAGAGATTTCAGCTTCATGCAGAGGACTGCTGAGCTTTAAATATTCATAAAACATTCTGCATTTTTCATCATAATTACTGTAACTCTATATCAGGCTTGTCTCCTGGGGTAGGATCAGGCCAGGGGAGTTGCTGCATGTTTCTTTTTTTGTTCTATTTTTAGCCCCTGATTTAGCTTCCCTAACCTATTTTTGTAGATCGGAGCCCCTCTTAGAAGATTTTGGACCCAGTGGGAGCCACAACTGTTACAGATTAGTCCACTGAATTAAATCAAACTAAAGCAGACAGAGACTTTGGTGTGTAGCTGTGATTCATCACTGATATGGAGAGGTAATCCAGTCATGTCAGGCTAATTGACTGCTGTTCAATCTGACCTTTTATGCCGATCATAGGTGGAGAGGATTGCCTCCCATCCAGATGAAAGTAGACAGAAAACACTCAGTAGATGGCAAACATTCAAAAGCACACTGTAGCTTTCAAGACACACCAGGCCAACATGTTTGAATTCCATGATAATTTGTTGTAAAGTAAGAGACGCGCCCATTTACATGACTCTGCCTGTAATGTGAGAAGTTACAGAAAACAGCAATATATATATATATATATATATATATATATATATATATATATATATATATATTTTTTTTTACCACTTAAGGCTGCAGAATAACACCACATTGATAAACCATGACCTTTTGCGTTGATATGCTAACTTTCTCACCATCCGAGGACTATAAGTCTACTTGTGTCTCATCTTTTGGCTCCTTTTTTGGTCTCTACCAACTCCAGATGAAAGTTCTGGATAAATCAGATGTCCGCTGCAGATGAAAAAAGGTTGAGAGTGAACCAAAACAGGCTGTACAACCAAAACAACGAGCTGAAAGATGATAAAATGCTCTGGAGAGCTGAGGGGAACCGTGGAGATGGGTGCTAATTCTTTCATTTTATCCATTAATAATCTAAAAATATTGATAAAATCAGGTCATCTAAAGGCCTGTTTCCCACATTTTTCTAAGACTCCTGTCCTGAACAACTTTCTCTGTAGTGACATTCAAGTTGTTGTAATCCATCCACAATCAGCTCACTATGTTAGATTCCGTCACGTGAATCCACTTAGAAGTTATATGTCTCTAAATGTGCATTTCCTCCAACCCCCCCACCTCTTAACCCAATCATGGCCGACTGTTCCACAAAGGTTTGTTTGTGCAGATTGTAACAGACAAACAAACAGGCACAGTGACATGATCCCCCAACCCCCCACTCCACCTCACTCCTCCCTTCAACTCTGCAGGCACATGTCCAAGTTTTGGGATAACAAATATCGACCCCCCTCCACGTCGTTAATGCTCCATGCACACAGGAGACTGACTGTAGCTACTGGAATTAGCTGTATAGCTGGTAAGCTGGCTTGTTGGCTCGCCCTGAGTGAAACCATTGTGTGTGTGTGAGTGAGTGTGTGTAACCCCCACAACAGTGGGGTCAGAGCAAGAGAGAGTGTATGTGTCAGTGTGTGTGTACAGCAGACACAGTTTGGTCAAGGAGCCCATATTTACACAAGAGAGCGAGAATAAGAAGCTTCTACCCTACAAGGTCTTGTGTGGAGAACACGCAGAGCTCGTTTGTGTTCCTTCTCTGAGCTCCTGGCAGCAGTCACTCATGCTTTTTCCCCGAAGGCAGGGTCGAGCATGAAGAGACTGTTGAATCAATCACATCAAAACCTTTGAAATATGCAGAGAAATACAGAAATCTGTCATGTAGAGGAACCAAAAACTGATCTAATTCTAGCAGGAAATAGTGTTCTCATGCATGATCCGGTCAGGTTTTCAGGGTTTGCTTCAGCTTCTTGTGCATTGGCTTTGATATATGGTACTACAGGCCGTTTTTTTTTTTTTTTCCAAAGTAGCCCTGTGTAAGAGCATCACTTAATGACTTAATGCAGCTGAAAGGGAGATAAGAGTGTGAGAGAGAGATTGAGTCAATGGTGAGAAAAGGGATTAGGGGAGAGGATAAAGGGTGAAAAGCGAGGGAGGAGGAAAAAGGAGAGCTTGAAAGAGAGTTGAACGTGGAGGTGATGGCTGCAGACGGCGTGCTGTGTTTTTTTTTTTTTTTTTTGGTTAAGAGCTCAATGTATTACATAACGACAAGCTATCTCAGAACTGAGCTGTTAAATCACCGTGATGCTCACTGACGACAATCAAACTGTCAACAAACTGACAAGAATATCTACAGCTTCATCCAACGGATTCATTTCACTCGCTTGTCTCAGATTGGGGATTTAATTGGACACAAATAACAGGTTCAAATCATTTTTATGGAATGGGCAGATAACGAAACATATGAATAATAGACTAAAAATACTTGATCAGGTGTACAGTTTTTCCAGGTCATGTTAAGAGTGAACCTAGAGATTCTGTTTCAGGGGATTTAATCAGAGAGGACAGCACGGTCTGAACGTGACCCAAATGGTGCTTTTTCACCATTAGTCTAGTTCATTCCTAATCTGTTTATTTGCTTGTTTGAATAACCAGCTGTGCACGCAGCTCCAGCTATGCCACCAATGTGGAAACCAAAGCAGTCCAGGGCTGGCAGCTCTGCGACAATGTTATCCTCCTTTGGAGGCCGTCTTGGCTTTACTAAAGGAGATTACCACAATCCAATAGGAAATGTTCTTCTATTCATTCAGGTTCTGTGGCTTCACGGGCCTCAGCTCACTGGAACAGTGTCATGACCTTTAATTTATTTGATTCCTTTGGCTAAACCTTCCACTGTTTGACACACAGTTCACAGTAGTATTGACTGAGTACAGACTCTGATACCCCAGAGCCTGATTCATCTTGTGATGGATTTTGGTTAGGAGATGATTGTCTAAGCAAAAGTGCCAATAATTAAATTCATGGCATTTGTGTGATGTATGAAATTGCACCTCAGCAACCCCCTCCCCCTCAGTGCAAATGCTCTTGACTTACTTTTTAAATGTTTCAAGAAGTGCTCTTAATTTCAGGCGAATTGGCTTACCTCTGCTATAAAACACTGCAGTCAGGTGCCTGTTGGTATATTTGATCCACCAGAAACCAGAAAAAACAGGAGGTTTTTCAGCTTCTTGTCACACAATGCTCCAGTTTCAGATTTATCATGGTAACTAGATGGTAGCATGTTAGCATGCAGCCAAGTGGATTAGTGGCATTCTGCTGGCAGCACATGAGGCTGAGGCGGCAACGGCAACAACAACAACAGTAACAACAGAGTGCTCAAAAATGTACTCAAAGTCCTTTGTAAGATTCAGTGGCATCTAAGTTGCAGTTTGCAACCAGCTGAATACCACTCACCTCAACCTACAGTTCCAAGCATGGCTGTGAAACTTGCGAAAAACAGAAAAGGTCTATGTATCTGGAGTCCTTTAGTCCGATCTGTGTTTGTGCTAACAGGGTGGACTATGTGGAAGAAGACCTGCTCCCTCTGTAGATATAAATGGTTCATTCTAACGTAATAAAAAACCTAATAATTCTTATTTTCAGGTCATATACAAATGAAAACATAGTTGGTTAGCATATTTTATTTCTGCCAGTATCTCCTTAAATGTTACACACTGGACCTTTTTTAAATGGTTGCAAATAAACGTTTCTACAACAAATATTAACGGGAAAAATAAGCAGTAATACAAAATGCGAGTTTTTGTCTTAGTGTAATGCTATAGGCTAACATATTAGCCATAGCATGTAAGCTACATATTATCTTCCTCACATTGCTACATGCTAATTTCAGCATTCAGCAACACCTTGAACACTGTGCTGCATGCTTCATTGTGCAGCAAATCAGCTTGATCTTGCATTGTTTATGCTAGCATGCCAGGTAACCTAATCCCCACTGGGTGATCCTATCATGTTAGCTGGTCTAATCTAGCAGATGACCTTGCAGGCAGAATAATTCAGGGTTATATAAATGACTGGCTTAATGTCACACAGCGACTAATCACCATAATCTGACCCAGTCATTCATGGGGCAGGGTAGATGGAGGACAGCGTAGGTGGATGAGTTTTTGCATGTGTGTGAGATGGCTATCAGGGAAGATGAAATGCAGTATGTGGGGAAAGAGAATAACATGTAGAGATAAGTGAGAAAAGGTGAGACATGGGAGCCACTCGTGGTGTGAATTGTATTCTTGCCAGCCAAAGCGAACCACAATCTTCAGCCCTCACTCGTCTTTTCACACTTCTGCTTGTGTCTGCAGAGAGAGTGAGAGACAAACACACCAGTCCAGTCAGTTATTTAAATCCTTCCTATTCATAGCTCTTTATATAATCGCCTCAGTAACTTGTTCATTTAATAATGTTATTGCTGTGCAAACACGTGAGGACACACAAGGATATTTTCAGAGCTTTATTATCATTTATTATCACCGATGTTTCACGGCGGGGTAATCAGTGCAACATGGATTCGGTTAAAGACGAGACACAAAACACTAGTATGTGATGATTGACACCGGTGTTTCCCAAACTGTGGTCCATGGACCATGAGGGTTCTACCATGATCAAAACTATGGTACAAGCTACATCTGTATGTGTTTGTGACATCAAGTCCATGCAGAGTCAGCACACACTTTAATCTTTAAGACAAAGACACGTCATGTGCTCTCATGTGTGCATGTTTTACATGCAACAGGCGATAAGCTAGGTATGCGTGTGCTATTAATGCAGGATATGTGAGGAATGCACTGCAACTGAATTTGTGTGTATGTGTTTTGTCAGCACATTTCTCCCACCCTCCCCCACCTCACCAGGGAGGTGAGGTCATAAAAACAAACCAACCCCCCCGAGCCTCAGGTGATGACAAGGGACAAAGAAACATCAGGGGAAGCAGATTCTTTAAAGCTGCAACTTGCAAAGTTATTTTCATGATCATGTTTTTATAAATCTATAATTTGCTTCATTAGTCTTCAAAGTGCAGCAGTGAAATTGAAACACAGGGTGAAATACAAAGCACATAAACGCATCGTATAGGAAGGGGAAATGAATACAAAAGACAATTTAAAATTAGAGTGAGTTATGAATAAAAATTATTTAAAATTGTGCCCCGGAAGAGTTGTCCTGCCTACACACACAGGACACAGACAAACAACATATTATCATGTTAAACAGGGTTTAATCTTTAAAACACCAGAATACAACAACAAATGCTCCCTAAAAATGTCAAATGTACACGTTAGCCAGCAGCAAAACGCAGTTTTCTGTCAATACTCAAAACAAACAAAGAAAACTCATTTGGGAACAAAATTGCAAACTAGTGTAGCTAACGTGAGACTATGGAACTTTAGAAATAAAGAGTATAATAATAATAACAAACTCCTTTTTTGTTAAAGCAAAAAAATCAACTCTGTACACTGTTGGAGTTTTGTTACTACAATCAGGACCAGTGACACATGGTGGCTAATATTAACTATTACTTCATGACTGGCGTGTTCTGCTGTGTTCGCAAAAACAAACATACATGCAATACATGCAAACACATACAAACATACTCACATTTGTTTGAAACTGGTTGTCGTCTGTCCTTGAAACTCTAATTGTTATTTATCCAAAGCTTATCCTCCTATCTGTCCTACATACATGAGGGTAACAAAACATCTTTTCATTGGTTGATAAGATTCTAAATGCTGACCGTAGACAAAGACAATATGTACATTACACAGCAGCGAAAGTGTAAATACATGCCGTATTAAAAAAAAAAAAAAAACCCATGAACTAATGGTAATTTTCTCAATTGTGAAGCCAGAAAACTGTAATCAAAAATCTCTACGTTGAAATGAACTGTTTGACACGACAAGCATCCAGTCGGTCTCCACGTGTTGTTGTCCAAGGTCAGATCAGGTCTGCGTCAGCACCTATGCAGGTGCTTGGTTGGTTATTTGGGTTATGGAGTTCACATCACAGGTGTTTTGTGTAATAAGATTCACGTGGCCTCCTGAAGGTCCATATGTGGAAATAGATTGGATGTAAACACGACACCATCGCTGCATTAACACTTCACCTACAGCTCGTCCAGGACGTCAACCTCAACTGTGACCTCAGCACAAGGCTGATGGGACATGAAGCTGCTGCTCAAGCACATAATTCTACTCATGCGGCGTGTGTGAATTGCTCCGGAGCACTTACCACAACAAGAAGTTTCACAACGCAGCCATTATTAAAATCAAGCACACCCTGATCCACTCCCTGAGGGAGAGCAAGGAAATTTCCATTAACAATACGAATGAAATCTTAAAATAATGTTATATAAGTACCAAAAGCAATAATAAAAGTTGTTCAAAAATCTATTGGTGAGCATGAAGAATCTTTAATAAACACAAACCTGGGCACGGAAGGTCTGAGTAAAATACAGTGAATATGAATAGTTACTATTTCTGTCATTTTTCTGCTTTACATTATCATTTTCATAAAATACAGAATAAACTGGACTACGGTGCAGTGCACAGGTCAGTCAAACTGACTAGAAAATCTATAAATCCTAACAGTACGGCACACACAACACACACACACACACAATGGGCCTAATAGCAGCCAGAGTGAGAGAAGCAGTAATGGCTGGCCTCAGGGTTATTTTATGTGTGTGTATGTGTGTGTATTTAAGAACGAGAGTAGAAAAACATCTGCTCTCTCTCACTCCTGCTCGTTGGCTTCATGGTGTTTAACCGAAAGGATGGATGGTCGGACACTGACAGACTGATCGTGTACAGTCGAGAGATGCAGCAATTACCGAGCAATTAGATTTCACTGTTCACCAAGATTCAGCTACATCGAGTGTTTCTGTCACTTACAATCAACAAAGAAGTGGTGAGTTAAGAGTTGATCTTTCAGCAACAAACCAACAGTGACAAAGCAGGAAAAGGAACATTGGACCATTTTTTTTTTTTTAAACGCTTACCAGAACAGCACGTAATCCACCCCATAACACATGTTCTCAATTTGCACCTTTTACTAAAACTACAAAACTAAAACAAAACAAAAATCCTCATGTGATTTTATACATTCATAGTGTTATGAAATAAAACTGTAAAAAACAGGATTAGTCATTTTAATGCAAGCAATCTCTCTTTTTTTTTTTTTTTAGGTAAAAGTAGGGCTGATTAAAACATTACATCAAGCAGGTGTATTCTGTTAACACTCCAACTCCAAGAAGGTTTGTCCTGTTGAGAAAAACAAAGTGACTGATATCGAGTTTGCTTTTGAACCTCCTATTGAATTGAATAAAATGGTCCCATGCACTTTAATAACTGTAAATGTAAGGATTTGCTCATTTTCAGCTGTTCATTCTTTCTTACTGTATTTTAATTTAGCTATTTTTTTTTTTTACTCTGCTGCAATGCACCAAGAAGTAACAAAGCCTATAATGCATGAGTTAATCCCTGAAATCCAAGCTTACATTAGTAATATATGTCAGTAAATTACTCACTAACCTCTGGTTTTGTAATCAGATGTGTGTGGTAATCAGAATTACCACATCATATTTTGGTTAATCCATCTCATGACTGTAGGCTGTGGCACAATCATTAACACATATTACAATGGGGAAATGTGTTGTGTGGATAGTTTTATCATTGACCTCAATAGTAACCTTGGGCATAACCAACCAAACTTGACGCCTGAACGCACCATCATGACCTGCTGTGTTTGTGGTTACACAAGATTACTGATTGATTGCTGCGGATTGGCTTCATTGATTACTTGTTTGGGAGTGAAAGGGCAATGAGTGATGCTCGTTGGAGCTTCCTGCGCTTGATAGGTCGGTCACAGTCGGAGGCCCGCCTTGCTCCCGTCAGTCACACATGGTCGTATATTAATGTAATCGTCAGACGATGGAGACATTCAAACAGATCTGAATTAAAACGTTCAGGCAGTCAGCAGATTTCACACTTTAACTCTGTGTGTCTGTTTCAGTCTGTGCCTCTCTGTAGGAGGCAGGCGGTTTACTGCAGTGTTACATAACTGCTGACTGGAAGCAGCTGTGTGTGTGTGCGTGCGTGTGTGTGCGTGTGTGTGCGTGTGTGTGTGTGTGTGTGTGTGTGTGTGTGTGTGTGTGTGTGTGTGTGTGTGTGCATACATTCAGGCTTCATGCAATTTTAATGCCACCTTATACATAGAGAGGAGAGTTGGTGTTTTTTTTTTTTTTTTTTAACCTTTATGCACACACCCACACACACTCACACACACACATTCACACACACAAACATTTAGTGGATAATAACCAGCCTGTCTTGTGCTAAATGAGCTGAATAGACGACTCAATGTTTACAGTCAATGTAAACCAGCATTGTGTGTGTGTGTGTGTGTGTGTGTGTGTACAAAGCAAATGCATTCAACACTGACACTGACAATCTGTGAGAATACACACATGTGCAAATTAATAATGTATTCATATTGTGCATTTCAAGACAAAGTTACTTCACATAAAAAAATAAAAGTATATAACACACAGAGTATTTATAGCACAGTGTCTTACTACTATTCTGCTTTGCATTGTTTGGATAAGCAGTCTGTTGTCATCAGCTGACCCACACACAGTCGTACATCGCTCAGTACTCAGTCTATACTCGGCACTTTGTTAATGATGACCCTGCTTGTGCTGTTTTTGTGCATGAAGTGTGTGTGTGTGTGTGTGAGTGGGTGCTGGAAACTGTGTGTGTGTCCCTGTTGTTGTGTGATTGATGTTCTCACCATCTCTTGCTGCTGGGGGCTGTGATGACTCACTCGGTTCTCTCTCCCTCTTTCTCTTTCTCTTCCTCCTTCCTCTCTGCAGTCCCTCAGAGCATAACTGTTGTTAGGAGGTAACTCACGCTGGTACTTTTTTTATTTGCTATTATCTCAGCGGTCTTTGGGTCACTACGGTTCCACAAATATCTGCAGGATGTTCTGTTTTAAGTAGAGAGCTGTTAAGATTTACAGTGCCTATAAAATGTTATTGCCCTCCATGAACTTGAACTAATGTTTTATTGTTTTACAACTTTGGTTTCCAGTACATTAATGATGGGTTTTTCTTCATAAATCATCAGGAATAAATGTCCTAATTGACTTTAGTTTGGCACAGACACCGAATGGCTCACTATAAATTAATAATATTATTAGAATTTGATCAATGTATGTCAGGTGACGTCTTCAAATTACTTATTTTGTCTGACCAACAAACTCCCAAGATATTTAATTTATCAAGACAAAGGAAAGCAGTAAGTCATCACAAATGAGGAAATTAGTCAGGTGATCAAATGGTGGCAGGTTATTAGATTAATTAACTGATTTCAGCTTTAAACCTATAAATGAGGAGGAATATTGAAGGAAATAAAGAAAAGTTGGATAAAAGGTTTTAACCTGCCAGAATGTTGAATGCTTTAAGACAGAGGGGACTCGTGAGACAAATGTAATTAACTGTGAGACAAATGTAATTAATCGCGTCACTGTCTCTATTAGAGATGTTCAGTCCATGTAAGAACAAATCTCGACTGCACTCAGTTGTTGTCGTTGTTGTTATTGACCTTGGTGTAGCTGCTTGCACTGAAACTGAGTGTGATGACACTGTTGTACAGAACGTTACTTTGTGCTTAAAGGTTCACTGAAACGATGATGGTGTGTAAACACTGCAGTGCTGTTGACCTTTAATAAACAGTTCTTATAGAGGTCAAGTACTGCACTGAACTGAACAAAACAGCTCAAACCGCCATTCGACTCAGTGATTTTGACCGTTACGCTCTTAAGTATTGGTATAAAACACAGAGAAAGTTGTCCAAGAGGATTCTGGGAAATGAAGTAAATGATTAACTGACATCGCTAAGTACAGCATAACTGTAAATTTAAAACAGAAATGTTCACCGCTGAGTCATTTAGTGCCAGCAGTGTGTAATCTTTCACGTATTACATATTAGAAAAGTTAATAATAAAAACTAACTATTATTTTGCCCTTTAATGTCATTAGTAACAGCTACACGTTTCAGATCACAGATTTTCCTTTCTTAAGTTGATGAACGAGCAAAAACAATCCGTTAGCTTCGGAGACAGAAGTGAGCCTGCAGCTACTGTTGGCAGAAAACTCCCAACCAGAAGCTTATCAATAATAAAATGTTTCAAATCTGCTCCCAAAGTCCATCTGTCACATTTCTTTCCTTTCTTTCCTCCTCTCTGAATGCTACACCTGACTCAGTTTGGCATGTTTTGTTTATTCAAAACCACCTGCTTCCTTCTTTCCTTTCCTCGCGCTCTCTGTCTCTCGTTCTCTCGCTCTCACCCTCCTTCCTTCCTGCCCACTTTCTCCCTTCACGACCTCTGCCCTACTCTCACTTTCACACCATTTCTCTGCCTCTTTTCGGGGACGCTTGTCATTTTTCTTGTGGTTTTCTCACGCCAGCGCAGGATATGAAAGGATTGTTTTGTGTTTGTGGGAGAATGGGAGCGGGAGGGATGGGAACAGAGAGGAGAGGAGAGGTGAAGGGAAAGAAGGAGGGAATTGATGTTTGTTGGTTGTTTTAAGCAAAAGACAGATTGTTTGATTTAAGTTTGGAGTTTCTAGCAGCTGGAAGGACTTTTATTTGGCCACTTTTGGTTCATTGTTTGTGAAAGAGGAGGAGTGATGTGAGGTCAGAGAGAGCGATGGAGAGGTGAAGATTTAGAGAGAGATAGAACATTGTTATAATCATAAGAGGTGACGTAAAAACTGCAGGAAGTATTGAGATCCCTTTCTTAAACATGCAGTGCAGGACATCCGTTACATTTAAGCCTTTGCCTAATGAGTTCACACCATTGTCACGTAAGTCATTAGCTATTACAGTGCTTGTTTACTCTCACTGTCAGCGATCAGAAGAAGTACCAAAACCACACTGAAAAAATGAATGGAACAGCAGGATTTTACATTAATAATTGGATACTTTGCTGAAGTGGAGCTCATTTAAACTATTTTGTAACTACAACTACTGATTAGTTTGATTATGGATAGATTGTTTGTTTGGTTTGTAAAAATTCAGAATTATAGTGATGCCTCAAAATTCCTATATATTGAATAAAATAATAACAAATTGTAATATATATTGATTAAAAGAAAAAAGTGAACTATCATGTGGGAAGCTGTAACTGTGAAGTGTTTCTGTGTGGAAAAATATCAGGATTCTGTCAATTGATTTATCGAATAATCATTCCAGATATACTTGTACACTTTCATATGTTTTGTAAATCTTCAAATAAATCTTAAAAGCACAATATTTCATCATGAAATGTAATTGAGTAGAAGTAAAATACGTCAGGGGGTAATTTAATAGAGCACAATATTATACACAGTACATACATCCCTCATACAGTAGGACCTGATTACAGCCTTTAAAGTGAATTTGTATTCTCTTTGTAAATAAAGTCCAAAAGGGTGTTTCCACACAGACACACGCAGACATTTTGCCAGACGGACCACGGGGTTTTTTTGAAAGTCAACATGTTGGACGGAGCAGCTGTGAAGTTCACAAAATATCAGGAAGAAAACAGATTAAAGGATAAGATCAGCAATATCCTCGTTTTTCTTACTGTCAACAAATCCCATGAAAAGACTAAAACCAACAACCTGTTAGTCTGTCGACACTCCCCGACTTCCTCACGCTGTTTGTGGCACTCAGCCCAAAGTCCGTTTGTTCCTACTGAAGGTACAAACCTTTGAGAGCGGCTCACAAATGAGAGATTGACTGAAAATAAACCGCTTGTGTTCGAGGTAATAAATGAACATGTCACCCAGTGCAACGGTGTGACTCATAGATGTGTTTTTAATAGTTTTTGAACAACAATAGAGCTCCACGGCACAGAGGAATGAGCTATATAAAGACACATACACAGACAGTGCTTATTAGCCGGATCAGTTTATTGTTGGTGTTGGTCTTCTCGTGGGATTTGTTCACGATGAGAAAAATATTAAATATTGTCTACTTTAATCTTTAAAGTCTACAATCTTCAATGAAAGATGTCTTCAGAGTTCACAGTCTCCTCCTTGTTGAAACATCTAACCAGCTAACCGTGATTGTGTCAGTTCCAATAAAAGATTCCGGTGCATCAAAACAGATAATTAAATGATGTGTCAGGACTCAATTATCACTGCTGCACAGACAATATTAATATTAAACATTATTCAGACATCACTGGATAAACTATATTTATTTGCTGCAAAGCACAGAGGGCTCTTTCTGCGACGTTGAAAAATCCAAGCATCATGTTGCTTCAGGAAACGATTTTAAAACAAATAGTACAAGTGTGAAAACGCACACATACAGTAATCCTTGTTCAGGATTTCCTGAAAACAAGGAGAAGACTGTTGTGCTGAGGTATCAAGACTCATAGTATTCATATCAACTGATCTCAGACTCCTCTCCGAAGAAGGAAACAAACAGTGGGAATCGTTCGTATGAAACGCTTTTTAAAAATGAAAGTCTGCAGGTAGAGTAGAAAAAGGTGCGTTGTTTTCCTCTCCACTGACGTGTAATCCTTTGTGTGTCCAGATTTTAATTTTTAAGTCATCCCCCTCCTCCTCCACTTCAAACAAACTGTGTCGAATCCAGATTTTAACGGTTAGAAAACAGTTGGAACCACAAAGTTTTACTGTCTGTGTTTTTCTGAGTTCAGGCTCTGGACGTGGAGAAACACACACAGGCAAAGGCTACGCAGAGGCAGCAGTGGTGATGAATGGGCACTCTGTACTCACACATTGAGCTCCATATTTTGTGTGTGTGTGTGTGTGTGTGTGTGTGTGTGTGTGTGTGTGTGTGTGTGTGTGTGAGTGTGTAAAATGAGCACTTTGATGATAGATGGAGCACATTGTACATTTTTCTTTCCCACGATCAATCAACAACAGTCACAGCCGTCTGCCGGCTTGATGACATGAACTTTTTCTGTCTGTCTCTCCATTCTTCCGGCTTCCTGCCTCCCTGTCCTCCTCCTCCATCTCTCTCACCTTGTCCTAACTCTCCACCTGTCTCCGTCCTCCATCTTTGAATTTCTTTCATCCTAATCCTTTCTCACACTCCTTCTCTCTCTCTCTCTCTCTCTCTCTCTCTCTCTCTCTCTCTCTCTCTCTCTCTCTCTCTCTCTCTCCTGCTCCACTCATTTCTTTTTCTCTTTCTGAAATACTTCCTGCATTTCTATTCTCTCAGTATTGTTTCGTGTGTGTGTGTGTGTGTGTGTGTGTGTGTGTGTGCGTCTGTCTGTCTGTCTGTCTTTGTACCTACAGTACTAAGAGTGTGTGGGAACTCAGTTGTGTGTGTTTGTGTGTGTGTGTTTTATTTTGGTAGGTGAGCCTGTGTGCGTGTGTGTGGGAACAGAGACATGTCTTTATTTCTTGGTGTTGACTGTGTTTTTCTGAATCATTTGTGTGTGTGTGTGCACGTGTGTAAGGGAACTGTTTACTAGAAACTCTTTTCCTGTTTTGATGTTGACAAACCTACAGACAGACAGACAGACTCCTGTCTGCTGCTTTATCGCCTGCTTTACGGCTGTGCTACTGTTTGAGTTTAACAGGTATTGTATGTGTGTCTGCAGACTATACATGTGCATACTAGTCTCTTACTTTTCCCTGTATGTTTATGTATAGGCTTTGTGTGTGTGTGTGTGTGTGTGTGTGTGTGTGTGTGTGAGAAAGACAGACAGAAAGGGGGGGGGGGGGGAACAAAGCTTTTCTTAGTTTGAACAAACCCCACAACAGGAAGCGCTGTGTGAATGACACGGCCATATTAGGAGCCAGGAAGCAAAGGTGATGGAATCTCCGTGGTGACAGGGTTCCCAAGACCTGGTCACCACGGCAACAGGGGTCAAACCCTGTTTATGGTCTGCTCATGAGAAACACAACAGGTCGACAGTGGTGCAGGACGACAGGAACAAGGCCTGTGAGGGCGAATGTGACGCTGATTCACAGAATCCCACACAGAAGCATAAATACAGTTCAGAGTTAGTTTAATGGGCTCTGTTAATAAATGTTCAGTTTGTAATCTCTGGTCTATCAGGTAGAGCACAGAAGACTCTTCAAAGTTACTATAAGGCTGTTTTCAGATTGGCTCGTGACATCACTCACATACATACTGTAAATAATTAAAGTATACTCGGGGCCAAGCCTTCTTAATGGGTAGCAGTTTATCTGTTAAAGGCAGACCTTAAGGATGCCAGGAACACAGATAATCTGATTCACTTCAATTTTTGAGACCTGGGGCTCAGTGGATGGAGTTTATTTGATTGGCTGATCAACAGAAAATTAATTTATAACTATTCTTGCAATGCATTGGTTGCAGAGCAGACATTATGACATGTCATAGCAGACAACTGAATATTTTGGACTGTTGGCATGACATTCCTGATTTATATTTCTTTTCAATTCATCAGGATTAATAAGGAAACATATTAAATATAAATGCAGTCTGGTTTAGAGCTGTGACCCTCCAGGTGTTTAGTATTTAGATGCAGCTTTTCATTGGCTGACTTTGCTGCTTCTTCAGCTAGACGAGAGCTTGTGTTCAGTGATTCATGACATCAGCAGTGAAGAAATGCGAGACATTCAGTTTCTGTATGCTCGAAACGAACGTGGATTTTCCCTGACTCATCATGAGGCTGTGTCTGTACCCACCCTCTAACCTGCTGGTGGGTGCGGGATGTTGGATCATTGCGATGATCTGTTTTGGAGGATTAAGTCCGGCCCCTCAAATCACCTGCAGTTCATTTGGTCTGCTGGTGAAAAACATCCAAATATAGACCTACTTGTGACCTCGGTTAAAACTTAGCTAGCTTGCCACTGCCTGCAGCTACATCACAATGAAAGGCATTACAACCCTTTGTTCTGCATGAAGGTCATTCACAAACACGCCAACGAGCCAAAAACACTCCTCTTAGTCTCAGTTATCCTTCTGCAGCAGTCTTTTGCTGTGTGCTTGCGAGAGAAAGTAGGATGTAAGGTGAAAAAATGATTTGGAATACCTCTGACAGATGGGAAAACTCCCAGCCTAATCTCATATCCTGCATGTTCTAATGATGCAGCACAATTTTACCATTAAAAGAATGTTATGTTAAAGTTAACATTAATGTTGCGGCTTCTCTAGCTCACAGACTATGAGTGGTCTACAGACCATAATTCCTGACATAAGAGAAACGTGATTCATCAAGAGGTGTGAAAACATGGAAAATCACCACGACTGTAGCGGGGAGGTTTTCACATGACAGCAGTGATTTACAAGAAAACAACTCTTTCCCAGAAAATCTTAAATGCTGGCAAAAAGCTCCATCGATAAGGAGTGTGTGTCGAGTCACGCAAGAATTTCCTGAATTTGCCAACCAAATAAGTTTCACGTGTCCTGTTCTATTGTGCAAGATCCAGTCAAATTCTTCTACCGGAGGCACAGCCTCAGTCAGCAGGTGATCTGTCGAGACAGTCTGAGTCACCTCTCAGACTGCATTCAGAGACTTAACTCAGAGGTGGGGACATGTTAGACAGCGTCTTCATAATTAGATACCATGGCACTCAGTTATTGACGTTTGTCTCCTTAAAGAGGGCCGTTTGTGAAATATGACTGTGCACTGTGAATTTATAAAAGGCTAAATGTCCTCTCAATCAAATTAGCTGCCATTAGCTCACCTCCGCTGTCCAGCTTTCTTCCATCCTTCCTTCCATCTGTTTGTTCACCGAGGAATAAAAGCTGTGGCATCTTCCTCATATTGATCTGCAGCAATTCCACACCTCCACTCTTTCTCTTTGTTTGAAATTAATGCAGATTTCAGAAGAAAGTTGCAATGGACTTGATTTCTAGTTCTGGCATCAGTGCAGTTCTGTTCAAAGAGGGAGAAATGCACCTTCCTTTGTGCTGTTGTTTGGCTGTATAGTAAATATATACCCATATAGTAAAATCAGAAAGAGACAACAATGAATCACTTGTTCAAAAATAGTTGACACATTAATAAATGTGGCCTTACAATAGAACCAGTGCATAGAAACCAAGGTTCAGTTATGCAAACTGCAAAACTACCAAAAAAAAAAAAAAGTAAATGATAATCCATCATTTGAACAAAGACCAGAGAGAAGAAGAATCAGAGACAATGATCGAGGCTTAAGAGCTCAGCAGTAAATGACGAGGCACAAAAGATATGTAACCACTTAAGTTTGTGAAGTTCAAAGGAGTATTTCTCAAACTTCAAACTTTAAACTTTAAACAGAGCACTGATCATCATTTGAGCCAACTTAGGCTGGCGTACCTTCAAACTTTAGCCAGAGACATTATCAAGATGGGCACAGACATTTCCAGTCTGTCTCTCTTGTCTCTGCATAGGAAGGATAGCGTGGCGGCCAAATGGCACTTAATGCATTTGTCCTCTCTCTTATTGAGCCGCATTAAGTGACAGTTTGACAGTGAGTCGATGTTAAATTCTTTAAATTCTAACTTAATTGTTTGAAATTCAGTTTTCAGAGTTCACTCAACCAAAAGACTTCTCTTCTCTTCGTCTTCTCTTCCTCTTCCTGTTCGTTCCAGCAGCTCTGTGAAATCCTGGTCGTAAGGCGTACTGGCACTGGCACTGGCACTGAATATGCATGGCATGTGATGACTCAGAGATATCTGATTTCATTACCTGATGACTGATTTATTAAAATGTAAACACACTGGAGGATTAGGCTCCGGTCTGACGAACAATAGAAACGCCAAGAAGATTAATTTCATGACAAATGTTTTAGTGTTATAAAGTGTTATAAAGACAGAGCAGAAAAAATAATCATTAGCAAAAGTTAGTAATAAATAAAGATTTACAAATAAAAGTAGTGACCTGTACCTGGATCTATCTGATCCTGGTCAGCTGTTGCTGGTGTGACAAATAGGAGTTAGTCTACTGATACTGTCAAACAGGTTGGAAGAGTAAATACAGTTATTGATCCTACTTTTGATCCCCCAACCTCCAGCAGTTGCTACTGGTATAGCAGTTTGCTATCACCTATTTGTACACAATATTTTCCTGAAGCAAACCCTGAAGGACGCCCGCCCTCGAGACACTGAATCAACACACAGAGCACGTCAGGTTAGAACAGACTGGAGGTAAAACACACTCCCAAGGTTTGCACAAACAAAGATAAGGTAAATGATTTGTTTAAAGTGAGATGTTGCGTGCTGTCGATTTGACTCACATTTGATAACGTGATTAAATATTCACCCACTGTTAAATGACTGTGGAGAACAGGTGTATGTAGAGCGCATCTGGATGTATGCAGTGCAGGCCACATGGCTGCGGCCACCACTGGTTCGATTTTGGCTTGTAATCCCTGCTGCATGTCTCTTCCTCATGTCCTGTCTGCCTCTTCCCTGTCGCTGTCTCATAAAGATTTAAAAGGAAAAAAGACAAAAACAAACAAACAAACATTTGATTCTGTCATTCAAATCAGGCAAATCTGCTGATGATCTTTCATATTGGTACAACATATCAGGGATCAGATACAGACAGTTGTAATATGTCTATTGTAAACTATGTGAACCTGTGTATTAAAAGTGTTTTTTTAAAAATACATTTATTAGAATTATTATAAATAATAACAGAGATAAATGATGGATTTTAGTTCCATAGATTTTAATTCCAATAATTTTATATGAATTATTTATTTATAGCATTTTTTACTGCAAATATAAAAAAAAATAAATATGATCTTTCAGATGTAAAATACTTCATAAACTCTTTTACAGTCTGCACAAATCAAAACTTAAAACTATTTTTCATTCTTCATCACATTTATCAAATAAACACATTTCTGTCTTTTACTGTAGACTCAGGTCATGTGTTCAGAGGTGTGTGTGTGTGTGTGTGTGTGTGTCTGTGTGATTGGTGAACTATAGTCCGTGTGTGTGTGTATGAGTATGTGTCCTTCTCTATAGTAACCGACCGAGTTAATTAAGTTCTGGTTTTGTTGGTGACAGATTGGTGAGATCTCTTTGGAAGGTGTTGTCTGATATCATTCAAAGCTATTGAAAGTGTGTGTACTGATCAGTGTACAGTGTGTGTTTCCATTCTGCCGCTGCATCCTGTCCTGTCTGCTTTAACTAAAGGTGCTCAAGTTATTTCCACTGACTTTCCATCCCAAGTTAAGACCCTGTCATGCAACGCGTGTGTTTGTAATCCCCACCTGGTTTCCGGCAATGGAAAGTTAATATAATGAAACATGTCCTCGCTAACAAAGTAAATAAGTCAAGGTTAGGTTTAAGTTCAATCCGTTTCATTCAGGAAATGGATTCTCTTTTGAATTTTAAACTATTGAACAAAAGCTTCAAACGTTCCAAGAGACAAAAACAGAAGCTCTCTCCCTGTTGTCACCTTCAGGTACTTTTTAGGAGCTCCTGCTTTTAAGTGCATGAGTGCATGAACCACTTGTCAGAAATTACAGGAAAATGACAGCATGAAAAAACAAAAAAACAACAAAAGCTCAGGAAATTTGATCCCAGAGTCTCCACACTCCTGTTCACTCTCTCTGCATTAAGCAGCACACAGGAGTTGTCGTGGGTCTTTGTGTGGTAATCCAGGCTGAATGTTCACACAGATGGATCCCTCCTGCAGGTCAGCCTCAGGTCGACTTGAAAGTAACTGAGGTGACAACGCAAACATAACATTTTCTCTTGCTGCTCTATCACCCGTGACTGCAACATCATTATACTCATGTGGAGCAGTGAACTTAAAGTTACGCTGTTTTATCCTCTTGAAAAATTCCATATCACAACATCGGGATGGGATTAATATAACTTCTAAATGGAAATCTTCTGATGACCTATCATCTAAATGTAAATGTCACAACCAATTCAGTTTAATTAACCACACAGTGATTATTATGAAGTTTCACTTATGAATATATGAAGGGCTGATTGCAATTGAAAAAAAATATTAAATTAATCAAATAAAATTTGTCTCTCACATGTTACTTGCACCCCCTGGTGGATGACAGAAGAACGTCATGGTCAAACCTCAAATGTTATCTTTAGGCATCTGTCTCAGTGAGGCTGAAAATCCGAAAGATCCACTCTCTGTACCTGTCTGTAACTCACATCCGTCTGTCTGTCTGTCTGTCTGTCTGTGTGCAGGTCTTCCAGAGCAGTACTACAGTCTGACGTGGTTCCTCAGTCCGGTCCTCGGCCTCATGTTCACCCCTCTGATCGGCTCGGCCAGTGACCGATGCACTCTGCGATGGGGCAGGAGGAGGCCGTTCATCCTGGCTCTCTGTATAGGAACACTGATTGGAGTGGCACTGTTTCTGAATGGATCGCTGATAGGTGAGTGTGTGTTATTCTATCATCAACCAGGTGGCTGCTTATATTCTAGATAACTGTTAATCGAAGCTTCTTGTTTTTATCAGCTGGAAAGTGCAGAATCTTCTAAAAATCATCAAATATGTCTGTTGGAAACATTCCAGCGGGGCTTGTAAGCTCTTAAAAACAAATATATACAGTATTTTCTTTCAGTTTCTTGTTATACCATAAATCACCAGTTGTGATAAGCTGCTGAAATGTGTTATCCATCAGAGGTAAATGGTTTCACACATGTAGGCCCGAAATACAACCACACACACACAACGAGCTTATAGTCCTGCAAATGTGGAGGGATAGTGGAGTGATGGGCAGCCATGCAGCGGCCACAGGAGGTGAACTGGCAACTCTCCAGCTACCAATCCACACTCTTAAATGTGGTTTGTGCTGGACTTGAACCGGCCACCCTCCGTCTCCAAAGCCAAGTCTCTATGGACTTGACCTGCATGCTGTTGTTATATAAAGCTAGATAATACTAACAAAATCACTACATAATGATCTAAGTCCAGGCATACTTTTATGTAAACATGGATGGACATACAGAAATACTTTCTTTGTTTAAAGTTCTTTTACTGTATTTTGGTCATTTACACCTTCAAAAAAAGAACTGATTAGTTCCTTATTTATATTAAAACAACCAAACAGAACATGTCAAGGGAGCAACCTGCAGATATAACAAACAACATATGCTGAGGAACTGCCATTCTTTCACACACTCACTAAGGTTTCTTGCACTACATTGGATCACCTCTCCTGAGGAACACAATGATAGTAAGTTATCGTAACACATTAGTGGATAAACATTAAGGCAGACACGCAGGATTGAAGGCACATAAAATAAAACATGATACTTCGGCAACTGCAGAACATCAGTCATCATATTTATGTGGTATTTCACAAGTTACATGCAGTTTATTAAGTAAATATACAAGAGCTATAAAATAGCTTTAAAGCCAACAGACGCAAGAAGCGACAGCAGTTAAAGTTTGTGAATCCAAATGAATGATCTGAGCTGATGTGTCTAAAAACATGTTGTTAAAAATCCAGAAGTTTGCTCCGTGTCATCTGCTGAACGCCATTATCTAAACCACCAGAGACTATCGCAGCCTCAGAGGGAATTGAACCCCAAATTTTGGTAATGTGAACACTGTGGTCTTACCCAGCATGCGCCTGTGCCACAGAGGAAATAAAAGAACAGGAACATCATTTTGCAGAGAGCTTTATCCGCTGACAGTTGTCTTTGTACAGAGGCTAATGTTTCTCTAGGCCTGACCCTCGGCTCATCACAGCATCCAAATGTCATTCCAAGGACATATTCATCCAATCAAACAGATTGATCGCTTGTCAGTCACGACACACAGATATTGACGTCTGTGCTAACTATCGGCGTCGTTCCAGTTGTAAAGTCATTAACCACTTCTTTCTATGCACGTGTAAACAAACACAAAGAGGGCAGCTATGTCAGCTTTCCGTGATCAGCGTATTATTGAATTCACAGCTGACATTTAAGCTGAGTGGTGTCACACTCGGCTGCTCTTTTTTAGACCTCATCGTTTTCATCCTCACATCTTTTTTGTAAATGTCTTACACAAAAACACAACTCAGCATTTTATGCAGTTATGGGCTGGTGACAGTGGCTGACGAGAGACAGTGTCATCACTCTGTATTTTTGCTCCAGTGGTCCAGTAGTATTCACCTGCTGCAGGCTTTTCTGCATTATTAATCTTAGTTTTGTGGAATATTGGTCAAAACTGAGGCCACTGACATTAAAATTATGTGTTTAAGAGAACTTCACTGATGTGGCAATGCACTATAACATTCTCAGACTCACAGCGGACAAATCTTGGCTCCTACAGTACCCACAACGCAACTTGACTGCCAACAGTTCAGTTGGTGATTTGGATGTTGTATGCTAGTGGCAAGTAATGTAGCCTCAAACCGCTATCCTCAAGCAGAGAGGCGAAGCAGGCTGCAGAGGTCTGATAACCTCACTGCTTTCTAGCTCCACACCTCCAGAATGTTTTTATTTTCAGACTTTCAGTCTGACTCATCACCGGAGACGATCTATCAGACTTTGCACAGCTCCATTTGCAGCCACAAAAACACTGCATGCACGTTTCTCCTCGTGTGCAGTCGTACTCTCCAACATGAGTTAAGAGACTTTAACGTGTAAAAGACTAAACCCTCAACAGAGGAGGGAAAGACAAAAAAGTCGAAGTGGTGAATATTCAATTCGATTACCACCCAAACAACACAATGCAACAAACGACTACCTATATTATCGATTAACCACTTGATTATTTTTGATTAGCTAATAGCTTGTTTTGACCAACTACTATTTAGAATTTTGTTAATATTTATGTGATACCGAGAAAAGCAGCGAAACGTCAAGTTTGAGGAGCTGAAACCAGCAAAGTTTTTCTCATTTATGTTGATAAATTGCTTAAAGATGTCAGATTTAGGTGGCTATATTTACATAACAGGCAGAAATAGAATATACATAACTATGCTTCAGTTTGTGTATTATCACATAAAATAGTAATCATTATTCTTTTATTTCTTTTATTTTATTTCTTAGAATGAACCTTTTGTTTCACAGCCATCAATTCTCCTTCATGTTGTTTAAAATATCTGACTTGGAAACTCAAATACACACATCAAATTGTGGTCCATTGTATTCAGCTTTGAAATTTTGGCCTAAAAATCTGAATCTATGACATAATTTATGTATGTTTGTTGCCCCATTTTCACGAAACCTGAATGAAATCTCTGAAGTGGCCTTTTATATCAAATCAGGCAAAAGGAAGTCGAGCATGTGTCGTTTTAATAGAGTTTACAACCTTATTGGTTAATTGTAAAATTATCGGAGCCCTATTTTTCTGGATTATAGGGACGCATGATACATCAGAGGCTGATACGGTATCTTGAATTATTCTCATTGTTTTGATAATTAATTTAAGACGATAACTACATCCTATAACGAGGAGGCTTTTCTTAAAATAGCAGCATGGGGAATATAATCACGTCACATGCAGGCAGTTTTGTCACTGCCTGTTAGCACTTGAAGAGAGAAAAAGAGGCTGTAAAGAAAAATGTGATGAATATGGCTCTTTAAAAAAATATACTGGCATGATCACATCACAGCTATCACGACAAAAGCAAGAGTAATGATGTTGGTTACCATCTACCAGCAGTTATTTTAATAAAAATGGAGAGAGGGTGCACCTTTATCGAGTTCCAGCTGTTGCCAGCTCAATGTAAGATGGTGTAAATGTTTCATACTCAAATGTGGACTGACTGAATGAAAAATGTTCAGTACAACAATGGCCGACTGTTCATTTTTAAACGTCTGTAAATAGAACAAAGTGAAATGAATTGTCAAAGGAGTTATAAATAACGAGAACGAGAGCTGTGTGAACTGTTTTCAGTCAGCAGATTCTGTTCTGATCTATTCAGTCCTGTTTTGTTCTACCTCCATTCTTTTGCACCGAGGTTGGCACTCAGGTCGTTTTAGGGCATGTGTGTGTGTCAACGTGTGTGTTTGTGTGTGTGAGCACCTTTCCAGCGGGGTTGACGATGTCCAGTTACCTGTATCTGTGTGAGAGAAACTGTAAGTTTCCATTGTTGGATATGTTTGAATGTGTGTGAACAACACAGGGTAACATGGGAAAACTGTAGTAACCTGTGTGTGTATATATGTGTGTGTGTGTGTGTGTGTGTGTGTGTGTGTGTGTGTGTGTGTTTGTGTGTGTGCGCGCCTGCGTGTGTGTGTGTGTTGACATGGGAACACAGGACCAGGCAGTTCACAGGGAAACGCTTCCTGTTTGCTTCCCCCTTTCCACCAATCACAATTTACTTCCTGTCTGTCTGCCTAGCTAGTGAGTTGTGCTGCTCCATTGTCCCACACACACACACTCACAAACGTATATACACACTCGCATATACACACACTCTGCTGTTCCTTCTATGAACATTCATTTCCTCAACGTTAATGGATTTCAGTTTGTAAAGTCATGCTGTGTCACACTGCCTATGATATCGCTCTCTCTCTCACACACACACTCACACACACACACATATACACAGGTTTCTAAAGCGTTCCCACGTCACTCTGTTGTTTTCATGCATTCATACAATTTCATACAATCAGGCTAACAGACACAAACACACATTGAGCAGCTCGAGGGGACGACCGGGTCACCAGTGTAATGAGACACACAAGGTCACACACACACATCATGCAAAGCACTGTGGGTAATGTGCAGTGACCTATTTGTGTATGCCTTTGTGTTGTGCAGCTGTTGCAGTTCACTAACCAGCTATTGATCACATGTGCAGCTCTGACCTCGGGTACATCAGAGTAACAATCCAGATGTTTGTGTGGGTGGATGTAGAGTGATCATACTTCATGAGCTTTTATTATAACCTTCTGTTCTGCTCTGATATTAATTGGTGTATTTTTTTACCATCATTGTGTCAAACACCTATCAAGACATGTGTCCATTAGAATATATATCATTACGTCTCTAGACCATTTAAAGGCCTGATTCACCAACATAAAAATGTACCATATTTTCTCAGTCATTCTTCTTAATGGGGCAGAAATGTCAAACAAAATATGAAATCTGGACACATAAATAAAAAAAACATCACGACTCAAAACTACTCGAATAACATAGGAAAACACATTTTAGAATTCAAATAATTTGTCCATTCATGTCTTTCTCCATCAGGTTTATCCTTGGGCGACGAGCAGGGGAGACAACCAATAGGAATTGTTCTTACTGTGCTCGGCGTGGTGGTGTTGGACTTTTGTGCAGACGCAACAGAGGGACCAATCAGAGCGTACCTGCTAGACGTGGCGGACACAGAGGAACAAGATATGGCGCTTAACATCCACGCCGCCTCAGCAGGTATCACTGACATCTGACTCACACACTTAAGTTTTGCTGGATATTAATAGGGCAATGGTTGGTTTAATACACAAAGATATACCCGCTGTCAGTGCCAGGAATCACAAACTATGATGGTCCATGTGAGATCAATTCCGTCTAAACTGGTCTGTTTCTCCATGTGTGCAGGTCTTGGTGGTGCGGTCGGCTACGCTCTCGGAGGTTTAGACTGGACGCACACCTTCCTCGGAGCAGCCTTCAAGTCTCAGGAGCAGATCCTGTTCTTCTTCGCTGCCATCCTCTTCTCTGTCTCTGTGGTGTTACATCTCTTCAGCATCGAGGAGCAGCAGTACTCGCCCCAACACGACAGGCTGGACCAGGTAGTGTGTGTGTGTGTGTGCACAGTGTAAAATTCAATTATAATTTAAAGTTTAAAAAGAAAGATCTGAAGACTTAACTCCTCTCACTGTCCTCTAACCAGGAGAGTCCTGATCGTCCCAACACACAACCATCGGCCAATGGCAGGACTGGACTTCTCCCCCCTAAGCTGGAATTGATTGGAGAGGATGAAACGATGGATAGCTATGACCTCTATGACCCCTATGGAGATGACCAGTCAGAGCGGGATATGGACATGGACTTCCTGGAGGTGGAGCTTGTCAGAAGTAAGTTCACTTACACTCTTGTCTCTTGCTGATCTGATCTGATCTGATCCGAATTTCCTGTCTCCCATTCTACTTTTTTGTACAAATGGACATCTAATCCCCCCTCTCCTCGTGTGTCTTCAGGTAAAAGTGACAGTGTCCTTGCCATGGCAGACGCCACACTCGACCACCTGGACCACGATGCGTTGTTCCTGTGCCACCTGGAGCCTTCCATCTTCGCTGACCGCCTCTCACCCTATCATGGCTCGCCTCCAACAACTTCCTTCTTCAACCCCAATCGCAGCACCCCACCACCACGGTTTGGCAACATCAGACGCAGCAGCAGCATAGGAAGTCAAGACCTGCTGCGCATCCAAAGCAACAACCACCAAACGCACGCTCCCAACCCCAGGATATCCCGCCTCTCCGCTTTCTTACAGGAAATGGAAAATGACGACGGTCAGGAGGAGTTGCTGAACAACCAGCTCAATGAGCAGCGGACGCTGAACGGGCGGCTATTAGCCAGTGTATCTAATTCTGACAGAGTTAACACTAACAGACTGAGCTCCAAGGGTCAGGCACATCGTGCTGGAATGGTCAAAGGTTGGAATTTTTATGTTTTACTCATTCTAGATTCAATAACAATGATTTGATGTTAATCCATGATCTATCTCTCAATCCAGCTGCCAGTACTGGAGCCCCCATGCGTCAGCCACGCTACCGTCACACCTTCTACCGTCAGCCGTCCTGCACCTTCTCCTACTATGGTCGAGTCGGGAGCCACCGCTACCGTTACCGCCGGGCCAACGCCGCTCTGCTCATCAAGCCGTCTCGCAGCATGAACGACCTGCACGAAGTGGAGGCCAGACACAGGAGGAGGAGCAGACAGAGAAACAGACACCGCAGCGGAAACACCAACTCCAGCGGGGATACAGAAAGCGAAGAGGGAGAGGTGAGTGTTTATTTGTCTTGTTTTACATTTAGAAGCTCTACTGAGTCTCTGTTTGGTTCATTGTTGTCTGATCTTGTCGTCTCTCTTTAGGTTGAGACCACCGTGCGGCTGCTGTGGCTCTCCATGCTGAAGATGCCTCGTGAGCTGCTGAGACTATGCGCCTGTCACCTGCTCACCTGGTTCTCCATCATCGCTGAAGCTGTCTTCTTCACTGACTTCATGGGACAAGTCATCTACCATGGAGATCCTACCGTATGAGAATCAGATAGATACACAGATATATATCAGTTCAGTTACTTTAATGGCTTGTCCAAACCAATGTGGGAATCTATGTTTTTTCTCTCTCAGGCTCCTGTCAACTCGACTTTGTTGGAAAATTATCACAAAGGAGTTCAGATGGGATGTTGGGGACTGGTGATATATGCCATGACTGCTGCTACGTGCTCAGGTGACACACAACACACACTTACTCACACTGTCTGTGGGCAAGAAAACAAGCTCTCTGAAAGAACAACACATCTTGATGTTTAACTCTACCTTTTTGTCTCCAGCCATCCTTCAGAAGTACCTGGACAACTTTGACCTGAGCATTAAGGTCATCTACATACTGGGAACGCTTGGCTTTTCCATAGGTATGAACCACAGTACAGTAATAAAACAGAACAATAAAAGATGTGAACATCAAATAAGTGTTTTCTTCTTTTTCCCTCTATAGGAACTGCCATCATGGCAATCTTCCCTAACGTGTATGTCGCCATGGTGATGATCAGCAGTATGGGTGTCATCTCCATGAGTATCTCCTACTGTCCTTATGCTCTGTTGGGACAGTATCACGAAATAAAAGAGGTACAGACATATTCAACTTCTACATACATTAATTTGTTAAAGATCACTCAAAAATGTGAATCAGGATGAGACTTGCTTAATGATGTATTCCTATTGCAGCATCCTGTATTACTTTCTATTGCTTTCAATAGTATTTGTTCATGAACTGTAACTGTCTGCCTCCTGCAGTACATCCAGCACAGTCCTGGTAACTCCCGGAGAGGCTTTGGCATAGACTGCGCTATCTTATCCTGCCAGGTGAGTGTTCATGTTCATGTCTTCTTGAAATCTTTGTGGCATTGTTTTATATGTATGCCACAGTATTACATAATCTTTTGTAATTTTGTCAGGTGTACATCAGTCAGATCTTGGTGGCCTCAGCTCTGGGCGCTGTAGTAGAAGCTGTTGGCAGCGTCCGTGTCATTCCCATGGTGGCCTCCGGGGGCTCCCTCCTGGGATTCTTCACCGCCTGCTTCCTGGTCATTTACCCGACTCCAAACACCCGGTGAGAGAACTACCTGCTCGTAGTCATGTGCTCTCATTAAAGGAACCGTTAGACATTTTAGGAGATACACTTTCTTTCCAAGAGCTAAATGAGAAGACCGATACTGAAGACATGTCTATCCACTAAACATTGCTATAGACGGCAGGTGGTTAGTCACAAAGACTGAAATCAGAGGGAAACAACTAACCTGGCTTTGAACCAACAGCATCTCTAAAGCTCAGATGTTGTGACTGTTTGCAGTCTTTCTGCTAAGTTAAGCTATTCGGCTTCTGGCTCCTGGCAAGAAAATATAATAAGAGTATTTTCTAAATTGTTGAACTATTCCTTTAAGCCCAAAATACAGTCCTAACCGTGATTTGAATTATGACTGACAGGGAGGGGGACTCAGCCAAAGCTCCAGAGAAACGGGCCTTGACGATGCTGGAAAATCCCGACAGCAACGAAGGGGCTGTTACCGTGGCGATTGAAAAACCCAGCTTCCTGAAACTCAACAAGAAGGGCAAGGCCACCACCACCACCACTTCCTGTCACACGGAGAACGAGTCAGCTCTGTAATTGGCTGTCTAAGTCAACAGATAAAACGTTGCTGCAGAAATTAAGATTATCGCTGTTGGAATTTGTTGTTTTTTTTAGGATGTGCCGACGTCCTCATCATGCTGGAGTTTACGGACACAAAGAAGAGCGAGGTGTCTTGGTGTCTGTTCTTACTTTGACAGACTTTTTTTCTGATTCGCCATGTCTTGATTTGCTGAAGAAAACAACTCACTCTGTCATGGGACCAGTGCTACACCAGACCAACCTATCCTACGAAAAAAAATCATTCTGGTCCCAGTGCTGTTTCAGCCGTCACCGAAATTCCTTCCACTTAACCCTCACGGACGTTTGAGTGATCCGCCGGAGTCGTCCAAAAGTGAGAAATTTATTGGTCATGATTTAAAGGAGAGGATGTCTCTGTCTCTCAGGGCCTCTAGGAGGTGCTACTGAGCAGCCACCTGGACAGGAAACTTCAGGGGACTCACATACACACACTCACTAACACACACACACACACACACATACACACACCTCTTCATCTGGGGTCAACACAATCAAATGAACATTGGTGATGAACATTGATGAACATTAGTCCTCGAAGCTGCAATCACTCAAAGATGCTGAAAATTGTTCTTCCTCGTTGTGGAATCGGCTCGTTCCAATTTACTCCCTGATGCAGAAGCTGATGGACGAGAGTGTGTGTCTGCTGACTTGGTGTCTCCAGCGGAGGCATCGCGCTCACCAAAATCATCCCAACAACACACTCGACTTTGCAGGACTTTTACAGCACTCTGTGACAGTAGCTTTAAGACTTTACAGATGTTTGGAAGTGGCATTTCTGAAACCAAGAGCCTGAAGCCTGGTTCCTTGGGGAAAATTATTGATATTGAATCCCCAAATTAATTTTCTTTCTTTTCTTTTTTTTTTTTTTTGCCCTCCTCCACGTGGAAGGAGCGCTTTAGCCTGGGCAGAGTTGACAATGTTTAAGAGCAGAAAGTTGCCTGTATATTGAGAGTCAAAAACACAGATGTGTATTGAGTGAAATTCCAGGAAAGAAGGAGCATAGATGCAATATGCTCAGTATACAGGGCATTAAAATCCCAAATATTATATTCACGATTTCCTGAGGACCCAGAATGATGCTTGTGTTTGTTTTGAATAATCAGACTTAACCTACATGCTGCATGTTAGAGGAGCAGAGAAGAGAGAAACCAAACGGCAGGAGAGAAGAGAGACGTGGAGTTGCTCTCTTTCTCTCTACCTTCTTGCTTATTTTATTCTTTAGAAAATGTTGTTAGCACAATGTTTGTCACTAGCTGCACATTAGCTGAGCCATTGAAAGTTGTTTGGAATCCTCTTTGGATTGGGGTTTTGGATTTGTTGGTCTTATGATACCAGCAAGACAGAGCTTCTTGACACTCTTCTGCTCCAGTGCAACCAGTGACTCTACCAGTAAACATCAGAGTCTGGAATGGGACAGATGAATATAAGAGTGGATTCTGGATGTACATAAGAAAAATGTATAAGAAACATTTTGTTTCCAGAGCCTTTATTATGTCAGAGAAGGAAAAATATATCCTTCTAGTGTTGAGACTTAGTAGCCTATAATATCAGGTTTATGCTCGTGACTAGAGCCTCGATGGAGGACGTACAGTCCTGCTTCAGGTGTCTTTGTCGTCACATCTGTGTGTTGTGCTGAATGGATGTTCAGAAGAGGAAAGATGGACGAGGCTTCAAAAAAAAAGAAAAAGAAAATGCTTTTATTCACTTTGTTACAGAGTTTAGAATAGTGGAGACAGTTAGCTTAGCTTAGCTTAGCTTAACTTAACATACCATTTGGTAACATTACACCTGGCTAGCTGTTTCCAGTGTTTTTTATAATTTGGTTCAGAGAATTAATTGTTGATAATTGTAAATCAGAGAATTTGAATTAGATTGAAACTAATTCCAAATACGTTTTAGATGCTCACTGAAGTATGTTGGACCCAAAATTGCTTTGGAGGCTTTTGTGGATTTGGGTTTCTAGTGGCTTTAAAGTCTTTGCAAAGAAAGCATATTTCTTAAAATCTTAAAACTTACATAAAATTTGAATTATTATAAAATGCCTATCTTAACTTCATCTAAAATTAAGTAAAATAAGTAAAATCAATCATCAGTTTTGCCTCCTGAAAAACTATTTAGAATAATTTACCAAATTACGAAATATCCAGCTTTTATTGGTTCATTAAACTGGCATAAGACATGCCTCTGCTGCGCCATTTTGCATCCCTAACTCCAGTTTCTTTTAAAATGGCGTTCGCAAAATGGCTGCGTCTGCTGTTTCATGAGGACAAGTGTCAGCGGCCTGATGGTGGATGAGGAAGTAAAAGTGTTGAGTTTAGCTCCGCTTTGACCCTGTTAACGTTTGAACACAGTAATGAGACGAAGAGCCCAATCATAAAAATACTGAAGTTACATGTAAATCAGTACAGATTGATGCTGAGCATAGGCCGATAATGTTGAATGATTTTAATCTTTGGAATGTTACAATAGCAAACGTTGATGTGTAAAATTATAAAGTTGTAGTTAGAAAGACAAAATGAAAGATTTCAGGTTTTATAGTGTTGTTTGTTTTCTGACAAATCAGATGTTTAGTTGCAATAACGGCCTCTGTTAATCAGCTGGTGGAGAGGACTGTGTGAGGGTTGTGTGGACGGAGCAGGGTTTTTTTTGTTGTTGTTGGTGAAATCCTTTCTGAAAGCCGTTCCAGGTGTTGAGGGTGAAAGCTTGATGTGGGTCAGTTTTCCTTTCAGCTCAATCAGCTGAAACATGCAAATCGAAATTGAAATTGCAACGGGTTCACTTACTAATGAAAGGACAATTTATTTAGGTGTGTATCAGAGCATTCAGTGAAGAAGGTTATTTTTTTTATTTTATGTGGCTTTTGTTCACTTGGATTGGTGTTTTTTAGATTCCTTCCATAATTTCAGGTACATTCAGTCAGTCCCAGAGCAGAGGACAGAGAGAGTATTTTGCTTCCTGGGTTGACCCTGCTCTGGCTGCGGCGCTGGGACGAAAACAGCAGGGACTGGACAATGACAAAAGACGAGGAGGTACAGATGCCAGAGTTTTGGACGGCTTCTGTAAACACTAGGGCAATAAAATATTCCGGATAAAAAAAAAAAATGGACACGCAACTTCAGTTTAAAGGACAAACGTGAAGCTAAAAAAAAAAAAAAAAAAAAAAAACTTTGGGGTTTGGGAGTTTTGCATGCAACAACAGCAATATGCATGTGTGGAACACCAAAGTATGACTCTGTACAAATCACTCAAGCTCTTTTCTTTATTGTCCTAATAGGTCAGGGATGTATTTTCTAATGCATGGCTGGATGTTTGTGTCTTTTTGTTTTGAATTTTAACATGTTAAAAAAAAAAAGAAACCAACATGTACTCTTTAAGCTGAAGCATTGTGCTCGGTCTGGGTCAGTACACTATTAATAAGCACGTGACTTTAAAAAAAAAAAAAAAAGTCAGACAGCGCACATCTTGCTGCTTTTCAACACACGGATGCTGAAATGTTAAAAAGACGAGATGTGTGTCGTCCCGAGCGACACTCCTTTTTTAAAAGTGCGGGCGAGAAACTCCACGCCGTGAATACTTGAAGTGCAACTTGAGTGTTTCTGTTCCAACGCAGTAGAAGTCTTGGATTTTTTTTTTTTTCTTAACGTCCCAAGCCTTTTTACCACACACTCTGGAATGTTCAGACAGCAGCTCGGCCTGCTGGGAGAATAAGTTCTTACCTATTGATTCCATCTTGTGACTTAAATGTTTTTCTTTTTTTAAAAAAAGTCAATGAATGTGAAGTGATTTCAGCCGAAATCACTTTTGTTTTGATGTTTGACAAGCCGGGACAGGGGTGGGGGGACATCTGACATTGCACAGAACTTGCACATAAGTTAAAAAAACAAAAAAAAAAAAACAGAAGTGTGTTACAAAAGGAAGAAAAATGTAACTGTGGATATTTATTTTTTTTTTTAGCTTTCTTGTCTATAAAGACACTTTTCACTTAGTTTCCAAAAGGATACATTAAAGATATTCTATTTACTGTTACAGGAGATGTTACAGAAGTGGACTGGATTGTTTGTGTGTGTGTGTGTGTGTGTGTGAGCAGTGGTCTCACAGCTGCTCACACGAAAAGGCAAGACTGTGTTCAAAATGTCATCTCAGTGTTTGTTTTTGGTTCTTGTTCTCTGTTCTTTGCAATCACCTGGTTTACACTTAACTCTGGAATCGATGGCTGCAATACCGGAGGTTATTTACGAGTCTTTACTGTTCTGGTGTTTTAACTCGATTTAGAAAAATGTATTTTTTTGTTGTTGTTGATGTTTAAATTTTTTCAGGCAGAGCCACACACAAGAGTTTGGCCTTTGCACTTTTTCAGTGGCAGCCATGTCGGCTCCACTGTCCTGATGATCATTGAATGAATGTGGCGACGTGGTGATGCTGTTTCTTGTTTCCAGCCAGCAGCTGTCAGTGGCAGCAGCGTGTCGGCCATGCAGTTAGTCCAACCTGGCCAGACTCTGTGTGTGTGCGTGTGTGTGTGTGGCTCTGCCTCTGAGTAAACTGTGTGTTAATGACTGAGGAGAGAGATGCCTATATACTTTAATCTTCACAGAGATTAAATCAAGAAGAATACTTAAAGAATGGGAAATGCGCAGTGTACCATATATAATATGCCTTGTTATTTGAAAAAAAGATGTAAATATACATATTTCTCTTTTAGTTTCTTCTTTTTTGCTGCTATAAAAAAGATGATTATTTTTGTTAGTAGTTTTGTTTTCTATATAAAGACTGTATATATCTCTATGTTCTGTAAATATGCTTGAGCCTTCATATGTAGGACTCTGGATGAACACTGTATGGAACGCACCTTTAAAATCTGTTCAGAAGTAAACTATGCCTTGTCTCATTTTTTTCATTTTCATTTTCATTTTAAGTCCATTACGCGCTGTCTGACTACTTAGAATTTACAATATTTAAACAGTTATCCCAGAGGCATTTAGTAGACAATCAAGGAGTGTATCACAAAGATAACATTTAAATACTGTTCAAAAAAGTTCTGATGTGATGGTGATCTTTCTGTACATATGTGCATATTGTATGATAGGATGCAGATTAATGTTGAGAATTTGTCGTTTTTTCCCACATTACAGACATTTTACTCACAGATCACAACATTAAAACAGCAGTTTGTAGCGCAAAAAATTAATTAGTTTGGCCGGATGGTTTAAAATTTTTAGCTGTTTTGACCTCACAGAACATTTTCTTTCCTGTTTACATTTTTGTCAAGACCGCCTTAATCTTAAAGAACCAGTGTGTGGGATTTAGTGGCATCTGGCGGCATAGTCGCCAAATATACCACCTCACCTCAACCTCTCCTTCTTAGTTTTAGTTTGTCCACCTGGGACTACTGTAGAAACATGGTGGTTCAAAATGGTGAAGGAAGTGGACCTATGGAGCCTGTAGACATTAAAGTCTCATTCTAAGGCATAAAAAGCATTACAATCTTATTTTCAGCTGATTATACACTTTATTGATCAATCTCTTCCAAACATATCACAGTAAAAACTAAACCACATTTAACCTGATGTGTATAAACAGGAAAAAAAGAGGAATGTGTCTGAAAACAAAATTATTCCAACTTTATGGGCATTTATGAAAACATAGTTATGAATATTAGTGTCTATAAATGGAGCCTTGAACCTTTAAATACAAGATTGCCCGTGCATTCTTCCCATAAAGTATTAATTCTTATTTACACACAAGTTAACAAAGTTTTAATTACTGCATAGCAATTACTACAATTGCACTGAATATTCTTTCTTATAATGGCATTCAGAGTGAGTTTACTGCAAGAAATGATAAGAAGAGAAGAGAGTTTTATTAATCCCTCGAGGGGAAATTCTTTTTTCACACAGTTTACATGCATTTTGACCCGAAATGCACACACACACGTTTATGTACACACTGTTCACATGCAAATGTGGAGAGAGATGGCGACGTGATGGGCAGCCACCCAGAGCAGCTCCCTGCAAGCAGTTGGGGGGGTTTGGTGCATTGCTCACAGGCACCTCAGCAGTGCCCAGGAGGTGAACTGGCACCTCTCCAGCTACCAGTCCACCACCATACTTTGTTTGTACTTTGTTTGGACTTGAACAGAGCACCCTCCAGTTCCAAAGCCAAGTCTTTATAAAACTCTTTGATTTTATACAAGCAAATGACCAGAAAACCAGTTGAATGTATAAGCATAAAAACAAGAAATGTAAGGTTATTTTCTAGTAATTCATATTTATTTCTAGAATATTTTTGTCTGATCATCTATGGTTTGTTCCGTTTATCTTTTTTCAAGAACATATCAAACTTCTGCTGTGACGTGTTCTGTACTGCAGTGGTTTGACTGCTGGTGAAGTAAGAAAGAACCACTTCAACATTTCGGATTTTTTGGGGAAGAAAACATCTTAACTCAGCATCTTCAAAGCAGCTGCCTGGTTTCCCACGATGCCGCGTGGTCAGTCTGCTGATAGAGAAGACGAAAGATCAGAAAACTTTGTTCCTGCAGCATCAGATTTCTCTCTCATGCACAGGGTCACAGTCCCTCTCTCTTTACAGAGAAACTGGAGAAGGAACCTGAAACTGGTGTGTGTGCATGTGTGTCTGACCCAGACTCATCATGTGACCATAGACCTGTGTGTTTGTGTGTGTGTGTGTGTGTACTTATGGAGAGGTATAAACTTACAGAACATACTGTAGCTTTAAAAGAACTGTAGTTAACCCGCTGTCTCTTTAGAGGCATTAAAGGAAAATGACACTCAATTTAATGACTCATATTCTCTTCATATTTTTGTCTTGGAGTCTTAATTTGGAGTTTATCCTGAAACATACGTGTAAAAAAAACAGATCCTGACAAAATGAGGACTGTTTTTGTCAGGCCCAGTACAGGCCCAGTACAGACTGAACACGTCGACTGTGGTTTTGGGAGGATCTGTGGTCAGAGGATCAATGTTTTGTGTGAGTAAATGTTGTTCACATGCTGCTTTAGAGTGTGACAGCATCAGTAAAGTGATGAAATTATTATCAGCTGTATATTAGATTTTTGTGTTTTCATCGCATTTATTTAATATATGAATATTCTCTGTTCCAGATGACCTGCTGCTGTGGTGAGACACTGTCCTCTGGTGGAAAACAAACTCCGTGCATAACATTTCATTTACTCACACAGAGAACATTTAACAAATCATCAAAAAGAATAAAAGAAGAAGAAATACTAAGAAAGGTGAAGGGCTTTTCCCCAATTTATGTAAATGCAAATGAAATAAAATGGAAATAAAAATGAGCTGATTGGATCTTTTGACAGCAAACACTGTGTTTTATAGAAAATCGTAATGCTCTGTGTGATTGTAATATTTAACAATTATTTGTAGGCTATTCACCTCGTGTTTTAATCTGTTAACAAACATTGTGTATGGTTGATAATAATAACGATAATGATAAAGATTATTTATGCAGCACTTTACAAGGCAAGAACAATAGACAGATATCAAATACCCACACATTGCCTCATCAATAAAGTTACAAACAAATATAAATGAATTGATAAATTATAAGAAAGTCTACAGTCCTAGGACACCTACTGATCTACTATCTATCATCTACTGATGTCACTGAAGGAAACTTTGTTTTGTAGTCATAATTGTTGTGTGTGTGGCCACAGTATCTTGTTTCTATTGTTATCCATTTCTATTCATGTTACTGTATGCTTGTGGATGTTGACTCGCCTGTACTAATGAACTTGTTGCATGAGAAAGAAGTGCCAAAGAAAACAGACCTTGGGGAGGGCAATGCTCGATGTTCAATGATGACACAAGCTCAAGTGAAAACTGGTGTCCAACCACACCCAGACTTGGATAGTAGTCTGTATGAGGGTGGCACGAAGGGCCAAGAAAATTCCGTCACCAATGCCGCTTTGAGAAGCAGCTAAGGCAAACAGAATCTGATCTGAAAAGTGTGTTGTCTAATGTGGGAAGTGCCTTCAAATATTTCCGTGCTGCAGAGGGAAGATGAAACATTGAAACAATTGTCATTGCTAAGGTGGGGGAAGAAGCAAATGGAAGTTCTGCGGGGAGGAAAAGGTTCATTGTTGATAATGATATAGGCTGAAATAGAACCCTGCAACATATGGTGTCAGAAGTAGGATCTTATTCAATAAATATGACTGGGTAAAATCTGTCCAGTCTTTCTCTGATTCTCTCCTCAGTTTTAACAGTGGCATTGAACAAATGCCAACAAATCCAAGTTTAACCACAGGTGGTACCAATGGGAATGTTACTTTCTCTAACAGCTTAGATTTAAACTAATTTATGGTGCTTGATCTCTATCCTTATTTCATTGAGGAGGGAGTGCCAATGCAGTGGGACGGGGACAGCAGGTCATATTAACCTTGCATCCATTCATCCTATTTAAGACACAAGAAAGTTTAATGAAGTGCTCCAACAGTATTGACATTGAATACTGGTGAATTCTATGATAAAACAGAATAAACACATCTCTCTGTAGACACACGGGGTCGCTATTCTGGCGTGTTCCATTGTGTGGTAAAAGTGTGATGAGGAAGATGAAGTCACATGACGTACCTCAGGTCCGGCATGAAAACATTCTATGCAGAAAACACATCAGGTGGTCGTTTCCCTCAAAGTTTCTGTTTTAGAGACGTGTGTTTTGTGTGTTACGCTGATGACATCCTTCCATTTAGACACTTGTAAAATCATAAACAGAGGCTTTAAAGACAGCTGCACTGTGTAGTTGAATGATTGAACGGTTACATGTGTTTATACGTCTGAAGAGAGCTTTGCCTCGAGACTATTTAGTGTGTTGACTCAAGACTCAAGTCCCATTGTTTTGCTCTCCAACTCTTTTCTTTCTGTCGTCCAACATTTGAATGTTCACGTCCTTTTTTCTGAATGTTTTTAATCTCCACTTTGGCTTTGCGTAGCAACACTGCTCAAAGACAGCACATGATGAGTAAAAGGTCATAATTTGGCCAGGATACTTGGAAGAAAAAAAAAACACATTGCTTTTTGGTGTCACTTTTATTAAGGCAGGTTTTAGTGAAGATATGGACAGGACATGTAAGAAGAGAGGGAGGTATGCGACATTCAACAAAATATATTATAGTGAAATGTGTGTATTTACATTTTTTTTTACAGGTGAACCTAACAAAGCAGCCAATGAGATCCACACCCTTTTCACGATGAGAGGGCTCTATTTACAGAATATAATATTAATAATTATGTTTTTATTAGTGTATAATCACCTGAAGATATCATTATGTTATGATAAATCATTATGTTTTTCTTACATTAGAATGAGCCTTTTACATCTACAGACACCGTGGGTCCTCTTCCACAGAGTCCTCCATGTTGAACCGCCATGTTTCTACAGTAGCCCAGAATGGACAAACCGAACACTGGCTCTAGATATTCACAGTTTCGGCACATTTCATGGCCACTGTAGTTTCTTCTTCATGCCTACAAGGAGAGGATGAAGCAGCAGGGTTGCAATCAGTGACTGCACTGCTAGATGCCACTAAATCCTATATACTGGGCCTTTAATTGTCTCTGCCAACTGTGCTGAGTTGATGTTGATGAGGCCAGAACGCCAAATATCGACTCTGTACAATATCAGTATAATCCACTCATGAGTTGGCAGACTGAACTGTTCGAGATCTTTAGAGATCTTCTCACAGTTTAATGGAGCATGTGGTCTTTCCAACAGTACAAGCTCTTCAGAATCAGTTTGTTGTCCAGTATTTCTTAGTCTCAGAACAACATCCAAGCAAAGTCAGGGGGATAAAAGATGACGAAGGGGTGAGGATGGATGGAGGGAGGAAGCCACTGAAGTACTGTTTATCCTTAAAAGTGGTTTCTTTTATTTTTGTCATCGTGAAGACAAATGTTTATTTTAATTCCTGTTTTTTTAACATCTTTCCCTGATCATTTATTTTGTTCTTTTCCAGCCTCTGGATCTCTCTCTGTAACACTTTATCCATCACTCTCTGTGAGTCTTTCTCTCCAGGTATCTCTTTGGACTGTTCCATCCATCCACCAGGGTCGAGAGAGGTCACCTGTCTCTTAAGCGGACTGTTCCATGTTGGCCACAGAGAGGGGAGTACTAGTGAAGGTGAGTGTGGCCACACTGTGAGCTATTGCCAGTGCTGTACCTGAACATTTATTCATTGAATTCCTCTCCCCTTCTCCCCCACTTGTGTGCCCTGCCTCCCCGTCCCCCTCCCTCACTCCCCTCCTCCTCGTCCTCCACACTCTCTTGAAGCTGTCTGTCACAAAGCAGTAAACCACTGGATCCAGACAGCTGTTCAGGCTGCTCAGGGTTACTGTGATGTGATATGCAAGTACATGCCCCGCCCCGCGCCCTAGCCCCTCCCCACCAACTTTGACCCGGAAGTAAACCAGCACCTGCCGGATGTGGAACGGCGTGAAGCAGATAGTGAAGACCACCAGGACGGTGGCCAGCAATCGGACAGCGCGTGCCCTCCTCGCCCGGCTCTGTTGAGGCATCAGTCCCTGACTGGAGGAGAGAAAACAGGCGACGCGCAGAGTGAAGCCCACCACGGCCAGCAAGGGGAGGAGGAACTCCAGGATGGTGAGGTAGAAAAGGGCAGGGAGGAGCACACAGGAGGAGCTGAACTCCAATGCTGTAGTCTGCAGAGAGCAGGAGAGAGATCCCAATGTTTTAAGTTATAAAACAACATTTTCTTTTATGCACTGCAGTCTAATGTCACACACTTGGATAGCCTCATTTTGACTATCCAGCAGTTCAACTAGAGTTTATTTTTTCCTTCTCAGATTGATTAATTTTAAGATTCTTTAAAAGCCTGAAGAGATAAAAGTAACCAACAAAAATTTTAAAATGAACAAAATTTTGTGTAAAGGTCATGAGATTATTCAAGATAATTATGAGATTATTCAAGATAATCTTGTGACCTTTATATAAATTTTTGCTCATGCCTCTTTAGATTTATCTTCAACAACCTGCAGGTTGGGAGTCACTGCCCTAGCCAAGTCAGCCTTCACATTTATTGTTCTCATCACACGGTGACCCATTTAATAGGGAGTGTTTGAGCCACACAGGCTGCACCTCGTTCCAGTGAACTGTAACACTCCCAAACAAACCTCTACTGCATGCTTTACATCATAAATTACATTTATAGTGTTACACCATGGTTGGCTGTTTATAATCTGACAATAGTACCAAATTCCCCTGAATAGGCCTTTCCTTGAAGGCACAAACACGTTTTTGTTTGGAATGGACTGAATAAATGTGACGTTGGAATAAGCAATGATACCCCATGAGATAACAGATAACAGACTAAGAGGCCTTACTCTTAGAGTCTTACAGAAGCTCAAACTTTATCAACAGCGAGATATTCCTTGTAATTCTGTGATCGACGTGATCATTGGATTTCCACTTCAAGAGGCACATCTTCCACAAGAGCATGTATCCATGGTAACACACATCCATGGTGTGTGTGCTATTTTGTGTGATGTGGGAAAGAAAAGAGGTCCACCTATTATTTTAGTCGCCCTTAGATTCAACCTTGTATGTATGGAGACTGATTTGACCTTTTTTTTCAGTTTTAAGCATTGATCTGTTTGTGCTGTGTTTGCATCTTCACCTGGAAGGAGTAGGTGACCACAACTGCAATCAACCAAACTGTGGCACTGACACACTTTGCTGTTCCTGTGGTCCTGCATCGATGGAGAGTACTGGACGCATGGACGACAGCGAGGTACCGATCTATACAGATACTGAGAGGAGGGTCAGGAAGAGGGGGAGTCGCAGAGGAAAGAAGAGGCTTTTAGCTGAACATGCTGACATTCAGTGTCGGATGAAGGGGTGACACACTCACCTTGTCAGAAACAGTATACTACAGTACATGTTGACAAAGTAGCTGAAGGTGTGAACGTAGGAACAGGCCACGCAGTTCCCTCCACTGTGATACAGAGCGATGCGAGCTGGCAACGACAGCGCCACCAGCAGGTCAGCTACAGCAAGGTTTATGGTGTAAACGACAGAGGCTGAGGAGTTTGTGAAGGCCCCACAGAAGACATAGAGAGCCAGACTGTTGAGGACTACACCGACCACCAGCATCAGACAGTTAAATACCTGCAGCAAGGAGAAATTCAGCAAGCGTCCTTACTGCAATAAATATTTTGAATAAGAGCTTTTAGAATACAGTTTATATTTAACAGTAATAATAATCATTGAATCAAATGTGACTAACATGAGCCCTAACAGGTCCAGTATCTCGTCTTACCATGAGAGAGACCCACACAGCGTAAAAGTCTTGATACAGCTCCACATCCAGGTGGGCTAACCTATGCAAGTACGGCCCCCCCCAACGCTCATCCCAGGTGCTGCAGTTAGTTGGGTCAGGGGTCAAGAGAGGTAGGAGGGTCTCAGTGGTGGAGGTGAAGGTGGAGGTGGAGCTGAGGTTAGTGAGAAGGCTCTCCATTGGTTGAAAAGGATGAATGGATGACTGGTTGGTGTCTGAGTGACAGCAGAAATGAAAAGACAAAAGAAGATAGTAGTGTTGCCTGTATATATTTATATACAGTAAATATCCCACATTGTTATCTATTAAGTCAATTGTAGTGATGATGATAATATTAGTGGCAGTAGGGGTGATTCAAAGTAGGTAGTAAGTTTCAACTTATATGTGCATCTATGTGTTTGGCATCAAAACTCATTTTTGACATTGGAAACCATTGTTTGATCAAACATTCCCAACTTCAGGTCCATACAAGCTTTAAGGATCACACAGATGACAATTTAAAGCTGAAGCTTACATTTCCAGTGTCAAGAATTAACACTGACACTTAACTTTTAAGCCAACATGTATGAGAAACCCTCAAATGCTTTGAGGCTAAACTCACATTAAAAGATTAGTCTCTGTAGTAAAAGCAAACTTAAACCACCAGTGAAGACCGTGTCATACTATTGCAAACTCAGAAAAGAAAAGAAGTTGAGATTATTTTCCCAAACCATGTATGTGCTATTCATATAAGAATAGAGAATCCACAGAGAAACAATGATGGAAGGAGCTCTGAGAACAGTAATACATCATATGCATAAAAGGCAATTTTGTCTTCTTTGATGTCATCACCGGCTTTTCTCAGTTCGCAGTTATTTAATTAATTATAGCAATGAAATGGCCTTTGCTTAATTTGTGACTTTGTTACTTGATAATTCTCCCAGACTCATTTGTTAGTAGTTTAAAAGCGTGTTAGAATCATTTCCAAACTTGTTCTGTCTACTTTTAGGAATTTAAACGGATAGCAGGAACTCCCATAATGTCCGCCTCAACCTTATATTCTGGAGTCAGCCGTGGATACTGTATTATAAATAAACTTAGACAGCTCAACTCTAAAGTGATCCAGTGTGCTCCAATAGGCTTAAAACAACTAGACATAGTAAAGCTTGGTGAGCACACATACTAAAAACTCAAAGAAAGAGTAATGACCCCTGAGGATGAAAAGTGGTCAACATCAGCAGAAGTTAATCCAGAGAGAGAGACTTTAGAAATCCTCGTCTTATAAACAACGTTCTCTTGTGCTGTGGAGATGACTGAATCCATCTTCATATGCTCTCTAAAAAGATGTGACACTTTCAACAAAGTTAAGTACGTGACCTTGCGTTTTACCTTAAACACAGTGTACAGTATTAATATGAAGCATGTCAGTGTGTGCTGCTATTTAACACAATGCAGATATATGTTTGTCTTAAACAAGTCAAATAAATTTGACGAATGTGACACGTCCTGTTTAAAGGAGGGGGAGGCTGTGAAATCCTCAAAGTGCAGGTGCTACTCACTTTTAAGAGGTTTAACTGGAATGTAAGTATATGATAAAATAAAAATAGACCAAGACTTTTAAAGGAACGGTTTCGTTTAGAGATGACATCTGCCATAAAAAATACAAATACATCAAATTTGTTCTGTAACTTTGAAGATGCAATGCCCAAATAAGTTGTACACTTTGACAACTCAGGAGCATTTTGTGTGTGTTCAGTTGTCATGGAAACAGATCCGTTGACATGTGAGCTCAGTAGATGTTGATTTCATCCACAAAACAAATCTTTAGCCTCTTGAAGCACCAAAGTTCATTATATATACCATATATACATATAAATATATTGTGGTTTGATTGTTTTGTCAAGTGGCCTCTTCCAAAGTCAAGAATGAACTTTTACAGTAATTTGATGAAATATATGAGTCAAGTTGGCTTTTGTCCTTTAAAATATTTTCTTTTCAGGTATGTTCAGTTGAGAGTGCATCTTATATAAGAAAGACAGAAATGGGGAGTGTTAGAACTCAGCAAACACAAAGTATTTTTAAGTTTCAAGCTTCCACTTGACCTAAACACATCTTTTCTTGTTTCAGTCAAGTTGTGTTGATTTCTTTTGGATATTTAATTAAAGATGATGAGGATTATTAGCAGCTAACCTTTCATGGTAACAATGATAAAACATGAGGAAAAACATTTGAAGCATTTGAAGAAGAATGACACCTAAGTGAACCCTTTTTCTCCACTTTCAAGCCAGACTGGATGAGTTCTTCCTTCACCAAAAACAAGGCAGAACACCAAATGGATTTTCCCTAAATCACAGCAGCTTATTGCTGAAGGTCTTGACAGAGCTGGTTTTGGTCAAAAATGTCTTTCGCTTCCGTATAAATACCAGAGACGGATGAGCTCCTATCTGTTAACACGTCCTGCCGAGGAAGGTCTTTCCACTCTTCATCATCATACAGACAGTTGGATAAAACATGGCAAAGGGCCTGGATTAAAAGACAGAACAATACCCACAACCACTACTACTTCTATCCTGACTTTGTTTTGCATTATTATTATTATTATTATTATTATTATTATTATAATAATTATTATTATTGTCATCATTATTATTATTTCATCTGCAAAGAATGCATGGTGCTTTCCTGACATGTGAATTTACATTTAGGTGCTATTTGATTAGATCATCAAATCTCTCAGCTCCTTTAACATTAAATCAGTAGACCAGCTTCTGTTTCACATGAGGTCCCACAATAGCATAACATGTTTCTTTCTAATATTACAGAGAGATTGTTGGGGACAAAGCATCCAGTACTTTATGGAAAATGAGCTCAAATGAAACACTTCAATAATCAAGAAGAACACGAAAACAAAGATCACTAAACTATTCAAAAGTATTTTTCTGAAACACACCTTGTGAAGACGAGGACAAGAAAACCTCTCGTCCTTTAGATCCTCCTGCAACTTCTCAGAGGTTTGATGTTTATATCCTAAATGTTACAGAGGTGCTGTAAGTCTCCCACATCTGCTTCTTCCTTCTTTCCGTGTCCTGTTATTATTTCTGACATTGGTTAGTAGACAGAAGAGAGTGAGTAGAGAGCTGGGATGTGAACCCCTCTGGGCGGGACAAGAGTGTACAATCAGGCTTCTGGACCTCATCTCTTTGTCATGTCACTACCACTGAGGTGCAATGCAGGAATAAACACAAATCAAAACAGAGTACAGTGGAAAAGAGTCTTCTTCTCCTTTAGTTTCATTCCGTTCTCATCATATCTCTCGGTTCTATTTTGTCAAACTTTATTTTCTCTCCACCTTCACTCCATCATGATTACCTTCTCTCCCTCTATAACCCGGATTTATCTTAGTCTCTTTTTCTTTCTTTGTCTTTCTTTGTCTTTGTCTTTCTTTTTGAAGATTTGAAACTGGTTTGGAAAGTGAGAGGCAAATGAGTCAGAAAAACGGGATTTGGACCCAAGAGCATGATTCCAGACAAGGCGCGTACTACAAGCAAAGATTTGTGTTGTTGTTGAAGCAGCAAAGGTTGGAAACAGGACAAAACAGGCACTAGAGAGCTTAGTGTTGAAAAATCAAGACATGAAACAGAACTGGTGGAAAAAAGCTGTAATGCTTGCACTGATAGCACAAGTTATAAAGGTGTAGATGGATAGGCATACTATCCACCTACTTTATATTTGCATTGGAAAATATACACAGAAGGCAAAGCATTTAAAATAATAACAGAATAAGTGATTGACAGAAGAAAGAAATTGCAAAACTTAGGAGCATGGTGATACTATGACATAGAAACCTGTCTTGTCTATGAGAGGCAAAAGGAAGGAGACACGGGAACGGACTATTTCATTCAAGTAGGCTTTCAATAAAGTTTATTTAAAGCTGCCTCCAGGGTGGTCCCACTCTGAAAGGTTCTGAAGGGTCAAAAATATACGTTATTTTCCACTTTTCCTCTGTTTGTCGCTCTGTAAATACCAGACTCAATTAGAGAAGAGAGGGAGGAAATAATAGAGAGAAACAGACAAAGAAATATAAACTGTTTCTGTTTGTTTTACAGAGCTGCCAGCCTGTGAACCAGTTTCATCAAATTTACACATGTATTTCCAGGAACAGAGAGAGCGAAGGAGAGGAGATCTTTTACATTTATTTGAACAGAGATATACCATTTGGAGTGAAGCAGCACCTCGTAAACCACGGTGACATAAACAAATGGAGAGATGGCCACCACTCCGGAGTGTGTTTTAGTGTACGTCCAGGTGCTCGTGTGTGACAAAATGTTAAACAAACCTTCACAGCACAGACCTCACCTGAATGCTAGTCAATTAATTCATCTTCGGCTCATAAGAAACTAATCTGCTACGTTTAATTCATGCTGCATTGTTGGTGATGTCATTTTTTTTCTTGGCATATTCAAATATTTGAAACTTGTGTCTTGTTTAAACTTGTTTAAAGTGCTGGAGACAGAGAGGAAGCATGTCCAACCTGACACTTTGGTAGGATTTAGTGCGTAGATTGAGTTCTGATATAGAATTGTGTGTAGGAAGTTTATTTCTAGAAAATGTTGCTAGTGTTGTATTTTGAAATTAAAGTGCCCAAAAATTTAGCAAATCTAAGTTATTTAATAGTGCACAGGGAGTCTACACAGCCTTTGAAATCAGTTGAATAATAAAGTCCTCTGTGGGTCTGGAGGAGGATAAATGAATACTGCCTTGAATATCATGGACTTTTACAAGAAAGCCTGTATTACAAACTGGGAGCATAGAGTTTGAAAGCATTAGTGCTACATCATTGGTCATTCTTTTCAAATCTGTGCATCCACTCCTTCATAGTAGTGCAATATTAAATAGCTTATTAAACTACCCCTTTAAGGACTTTCCAGTTTTTACTGGTGTTCACAGCTGCCAGTTTTCTGTAGCTCTGATGTAACCCCCGCAGGATTAATAGAACACTGACACTGAACTGGGGCACAGCAGAGGTTTAATGATTTAAACTTTGTAGTTTCTGTAATGCTTCATTTGGGTGAAATGAAAGTGAGATATACTTCATATTAAGTCTGCATAAAAGACTTTACAAACTTTACACAAACATTATGTATGTGTTTTTTTTTATTTAGGCAATATGACCAAGCTTCAATTGAATCTTTACGTTATGCCCTCATATGTGGTTTAAATAGCTTAAAATAAATATACATGTAGTTTATGTAAAATATAGCAGACCATTATCATAAACAACTCAGACACGGCTTTTGGTTGCCACGGCGACCAAGATGCGTCACCGTTTAAGAACCCGACGTGAACAACGCCAGGACATCCTTTTAGCAACAGAAGTCCTTAGCAACAACAAAATAATAAAGGGGTGACCACTAACGTGGGACTAGCTCCTTTCTTTTTTACACGCCACGCGTGGGAATATCACATTACATAGCGCGCTGTTTTTAATTTGACGGGAACGTTTTTTAATTTCTGGCGGCGGAACGATTTATTTTGTACCACACGGAAACTGGTAGCGTTGGGGACGGAAACCAAATCTGTAAACAAACGTAACGCTGGTTAGCAACAGTTGTGGTGGACTTAAACACATGTGCAGGACGACTGGGGACTAACTGAAGTCAAAGATGTTTAAAAACACATTCCAGAGCGGCTTCTTGTCTATTTTATACAGCATCGGCAGCAAACCGCTTCAGATATGGGAGAAGAAGGTAAGCGTTGCTATGACCCCAATGTAGCCTCCTTAGCTGGTCGCGCTAAAGCTAACTAGCGTTACGTTTTTGAATTCAGTGTTAAAGCACTGTGTGTCTTACAGCTACAGTTAACTGCTTACATGTGACATACATTGTCGTTTTGGGGTGAGTGTGGTCAGTCACATGAACACTAACTCCTTCATTTAGTTAATATGCCACATCTCAATAAGTCTCTTTCCCGGTTAATATTCCATTTTTTATCCATTTTTTAAAAAACTAAACACGGTTGTCAGTAGTAGAAAATACCAATATTGACCCGGATGGTACTTAGAGGACTTGTGACGGAGATTAAATCCGGATATTTGCATAATTTGTGCTGTTAATGAAACATTTTCAAGTCAGAAAGCCTTCTAACTCAGTATTAAAAGTAGCGTTAAGTGCGGGATGCATGGTGGGCCTGGTAGGCGCTGTTGCCAAGCAACGGGTAAGAATAGTAACAGTGGAGGATAAAGACAGCTAACTTACATCTGACCGCTCCCACGCCCGGCTTATACAGGCTCATAATAATGTTCGTAATAATCATATTTGACAGGGATCCTTTAAATCTGTGGTTAAGAGACGGACCAGGGCGTTTTACAGTCGAAAAATAAACTTGTCCGTTCTCTCAGGTTAGCATGTGACCCCAAACACATCTTTAGCAATTACTTACTTCACTTTCTTGTTATCTTTTCGGCTCACATATACACCAATGCAGTGACATTGACTATAAATGATATAAATAATTATAATCATATATCTGTGTGTTTTCAGGTGAGAAACGGTCACATCAAGAGAATCACAGATAATGACATCCACTCATTGGTGTTGGAGGTTGAGGGGACAAATGTCAGGTGAGTTTGTTGATTTTAGCTCAGTTTTGTTTGATTAAATTCACATTAGCTAGTGTAATGTTACAGTAACTCTTCCTGTGGTCCCTATTTATGTTTTTAACAATACTAGACAATCAGTGACATCAGTACAAATCCAGACATACATTCAATATTTCTTCTCCTCCCTGCAGTACCACCTACATAACATGTCCTGCAGACCCCAAGAAGACACTGGGCATCAAACTTCCATTTCTTGTTATGATCATCAAAAACCTCAAGAAGTATTTCACCTTTGAAGTCCAGGTAGGGTTGACACTCTGCAGATACGGACCCATTCCATGTTTTGGCAGCACATTATGTGTATATGTGCACAACATACAGAATACTTAGTGTTCCTTCCAGTGTCAGGATTCACACTTTCTCCTCATTTTTACAACTTTCAGGTGTTGGATGATAAAAATGTACGCCGGCGGTTTCGGGCGAGTAACTATCAAAGCACGACACGAGTGAAGCCGTTTATCTGCACCATGCCTATGAGGCTGGATGATGGCTGGAACCAGATTCAGTTCAACCTGTCAGACTTCACCAGGAGGGCCTATGGAACCAATTACATTGAGACGCTGCGTGTACAGGTTAGTGCACCGGATACATTAGGAACCAACTGTCTACAGATGCAGAATATCAACAGTGAATGTCTGAGACTTTATTTATCCTCTTTCTGTCTGACCTGCCTGTCTGTTTCCTCTCAGATCCATGCAAACTGTCGAATAAGGAGAGTGTATTTCTCAGACAGACTGTACTCTGAGGATGAGCTCCCAGCAGAATTTAAACTCTACCTGCCGGTCCAGAACCAAAAAGCCAAGGTAAACACACACACACACCTCTGTACCTACATTTGGCCATACACTACATATAACTGGTCTTAAACTCATCTGTTTGTGTGTTTGTGTCTTGCAGCAATAGAGATTCTCAGACTGCACTGTTTCCCCTGGACCTGATGTGGAATTTAGCTGTAAGATTTTCTGTGTAGATGTATGATGAACTTTAAAACTTTGTAATATTATATTGTAACTTTGAAACTATGAGTTTTGATTGACGTCATGTGTTGCTATCTACACAATAAAGATTTTTATGGACTCATCTGTCCTCACAATCTGTAGCTGTTTAAAGATGATAGTATGATAAGATAAGTTGATATAAGAGTCAACATTGATCACATATATGGCAGTCATATAACCAGGAAATTCAGGATACTTGGAGACAATGAAAAACAGATGAGTCTATTGATCAAATATAAATAATCTTTATCAAACAGCACAAATAATTTCCAGTGAAAGGCTATGAAAATGATTTGCATTCCCAAAACACAGAGTCTTTGTTTCACTTTGGATTTCTGTGTACAGTATGAACAGATCTGTAATACATTCATTTGATTACATATTGCATCACACAATCATCCACAAACAAAATAAACTTTCAAAGACAGTTCAACTTAAAGTTGCATCTTCAGCTCCTCAACGATTCCAAGAGCAGACTTGGTGCAGAAATAATGTGGAAACAGGAAGTGCTGGTAAACAGGTAAACAAAATAAAATAACTAACTGGGAGATGACACATATTCTTAGAAGAATTTTGAGCCCCATATCCAGCTGTGGTGATGATGCTGTTTTCTTAAAACAAAAAAGGATATATAATCAAGTAACCAACTGAATGGAGTAAATACATTTTTAATGCAAATGAGAACATTTGGTCTAAATTTCTATGTTTGAGTTTTTAATCAGTTGAGTTCACAGACCGACCTACGTCATCTCATATTTTGAGTTTGGGTTTTAGTCTTTCTTCCAAACTACAAAGAAAAATGCACTGAAACATGCATTTTGTATTTTTTTTCCACAGACATCAGCTCTCAGCATTGAGATACACGAGTCTAGCAATCTAGCAGTCAAGACGATGTTGCTACATCTGCTACTTTAGAAATAATTCTCCAATTTCTAATGCTTATTAAAAATAAAAATCAAACAAAGGTCTTGCACTCACATGGCTCACAGTCTGTAAAATTCATCTGGGTCACGTTTGATAATCAAAGTGGGTCAGACTGATAGATATTAAAGCTGCCTTTTGTGCGCTGAATACCAATAAGGTCATGCATGACTTACACAAGGCTGTCCTCCAACATGACAACATGAACTATACTGCTTTGAAAATCATATGGACAAATATTTGAGGGCAGTAAGTCTTAAACATTTAAAGACACCACTGATATAAATGCATTGTGATCTTAGAATGAGGTTAAGGAAATGTATTTCCTTTATTAGTATTTGGCCTCTGTGTCTTCTATTGGTACAAATATTTTTTTATATTTTGACTTTAAGTATATTTTTCCAGCAGGCACTTTCAATAAGGAATGTCAACACAGTCTGTTTGAGATTAACAACAGTGTTTTCCCTGAAATGTGATCAATAGGGAAAGAAAAGAGAGAAGGGCTCAGTCAACTGTCATTGTGTATTTGGAAAGCAGGTTAAAACATAAAGTAAAATAACAGAACAGAACATATATGGCATTATCCATATTGGCAACGGTGTCAGGCTCTAACTTTCCAATCAGGTCAAACCAAGAAGCAGACTTTAAATTCTGAAGTCTTGTTACCACTGCAGCTGCTCAAACAAGCTGAGTAAACCTTCTGACATAACAAAATGTCAACAAGCAAATTACAAAACATAAAAATGATTTGAACATAACATGTTTTCCTTACACGACTGATATAACTTAAAGAATGCATTCGTAGAAATCTATTGCTTAAGTCAACAGCATGCATCTTTTTAAAGTGCAAAATACATTCATTGGTTCAAATTGGCAAATCAGTTACTGCATTAAATCATACATTTCAAATAAAATACATAAATTCTAACTTCAAGATGGCACAACATAAGTTGAGACAAACCAACACATACAATTATACAAAATATAAAATAATGCAACACAAAAAAAGACAATAAAGCCAAGGCCAACAACACACCTGTAGCATGTACTGTTACACTAAGAACTTGCATTGATGTTGTTAGTAGTTGAGTAGCAGTAGAAGAGAGGCTGACTGCAGACTGTACAAATAAGGTCACGAAAATTCAAAAGAAAAATTGACTGTCCTTGACTGATTGACTGATTTCTTCATAGCATCCTCTCTTTGTTTTTACATTTCTTACTGTTGACCATTTCTTTTATTAGAAATATCTGTAATACTCAACAACTCCATTGCATCAAAAAGAGAAGGATATAATCTATATATACAGGAAAAATGTACAAAAAAGTGTTGCTGTGGTTAAGGTGAACACCTGGAGACATCCTAATTTGGCAATTGGAATTTTTTTAGCCTCAGTTTGTGGAAACAAGCTGTTTATTTGGCTTCGTAGTTTCTGTGTTGTCTTCGGATATGAGTAGAAAGTGACTTCTCAGCCACTGATATAGAAACAACATTTTGATATTAGCTCTATGGAGGCAGGATCCGGTCCTGGCTTGTGCTCGCTCGGCAGTGGTTCACATTTGTTTCACGGAGAGGTGTGTGCACTTTACAAAACACGAGGAGTATCTGGTTACAAATATAGTCTCCACTTTTTAATATATTTAAGTGCTGAGTTGTATAAAGTGTTCACTTTAGTGCACCTAACCGTTCTCTAGGAAACCTCAGCTCCTCACGTTACGTTTGTTTTACCAAAACTGAGATGCTTGAGATCTAACAGGGAGGGGCGAGTTCCAATAACAGAGTTTGTGTACTGACTGTGGACCCTGAAGAACACAAAGGTATGTTTGTCCTACTAAAGTGGAACACCTCTTTAAACCAAGCACTTCTCATGTTGTTAGAATAGGTTCCTGACAGACTGTGGCTCATTTCTCTTTAGTGCAAAAATCAAGAAGTCCTGCTGTTGACTGACAGGTTCATATTAACAGGGCGTCCTATTATTGTCACCTCAGCTTGCTCTGCATTCACTCATCGTCCTGCAGGCTGGTGTGTGTGTGTGTATGTGATCTGTGTATGTTTATGTGTGTGACTGTGGCAGCGCTTCTCTGTGTGTGTGTTTGTCCAGTATTATGTAGTGCCCCCGTGATGAATGACATAGTAGTCATGGACATACATCAACACAGCGACGGGCTGCCCGATGATGAGCGACATCCACACGGCGGCGTTGCCGTAGTTTCCATTGAGGAAACGGCCCACAAACCAAGCAAGAGGAACCTGGAGAGGTGAAAGTTCAGAGGTCAGTCTGTGTTTGTGTGTGAGAGGAGAGAAAGTGATCAGTGACAGTTCAGAGCGTCTTTACCTGAGCCATCATTCCCATAAAGGCCCACAGTCTGAACATCTTCAGAGGAACGCTCACCAGGTACTGACGGGGACATGAGAGAAATACAAGTTTTCAAAAAAACACAATATTTTGAATAAGTAGTAATTTGAGAGTTATTACATTATCTTCTGAATTGTTGCGTAAATAAAACATGACAGACCACTTTATAGACAGAAATTTAGTAAAAGATAATTGGCAGTTTAACTAAAGACTGATTGTTGATGGTTTACCTCGTGGAAGAAGGCAGACATCAGGAAAACGGCGGTTTGAGCTAGAAACTTGTTGATCCCCTTCTTCAACATCGGCTTATAGAAGTGTCTGTAACACACACAGACAACTTACACTGATCTTCAAATCTGACTGAAAATGCCCTCAAATAAACGGCGCTGCACAGCTTGATTTCTTTATTGTGTTTTGCATTTTATTTCACACAGAATTCAAAGAGAATGTGAAGCCAAAACATTAATATTACTATAGAAAGGTTGGAGCTCACCTCAAGCACCACTTGTGAACTGGGATATTCCAGTTGGCCCAGAAATATGTGACAGTCTCAGAGTTCCTGGAATACATAAAAACAGCAGTTTCAGGATCTGACTTCAAGTTTACACAATGCTGTGGTCTGTATATGCGCATGTATCTTTGTATGCTGTGTGCACACATGAAACACTTATAGGTTATTGGTGTTAGCAAATTTAATTATGATCACAGCTGAAAATGTATAACACAGCAGTCTGCCAATGAGCTGTGTTTGTTAGATACAAAAATTGGTAACACTTTACTTGAAGCTATCATCATAATAGTGACATGACACTGTCATAGCTGTAACATGACACAGTCATGAATGTGTCATAAACATTATGTCAATGTCATAAACTTTTATGACTGCTGTCATTTGGTTTTTGTAATGACAACTTGACATTGTTTTGGTTGTCTTGATTATGACAACTTGACATTAAATTTGTTTGGGATGTCCTTATGACATTGACATAATGTTCATGACACGTTCATGACTGTATCATGTCACAGTTATGACAATACCTTAAAGTAAAGTTTTACCCAAAAATCTATCAAATGATTAGAGATTAGATTGCTTTTGATCAAAATGTGCTGATGTGTGTGGTCCTCCAACTCACCACCAGTCTTTGTAGAACTCTCTGTCGCCGAACTGCAGCAGCTCTGCCACAAAGTTCATAGAGGAGTGGAAAAACCAATAGAAGAATATTAACCATATCAGATGGTTAGGAACCTTGGAGAGGAGAGGAGAGGAGAGGAGAGGAGAGGAGTAGGAAGAGGGTCAAGGGTTAGGAAAGGCGTCTAGGTTGATATGGCTACATACTGGTTGCCGTGTTGCCACCTCTCCTTTAAAACACTGAGTCCTATAACACATGCGAGACTGCCATCCCTTTAAATGTATTCTTCATTGTAAAGTTATGACAGGACATCAGTACATCATACTCACAGCTAACTTTAGGAGGCGCTCCACCATCCTAGAAAAGTCCATTTCCTGTGAAAGAAACAGGGTGAGAGTAGATTAGATATTGAAACAGTAATGTTGTTGTTAAGGCTCACACACTATGAACAAACTCTACTTTTATGTGTGTGTGTGTGTGTACATACCTGGAATGGTTTCATGGAGTTCTGTATGGTGGGAACCATCCACTGGAAGTGGAAAAATTGCGTTATTTAAGAAAAACAATACAGGGTACATCCTGAGGGCCTGTCTGTGTGTTAATGGTCAACATACCTGCTGTATCAATCCCACCAACAGCTGCATGAAGAAAAGCTATGAGAAAAAAACAAAACAAAAAAAAAACAAGTCGGAATGAAAAATGAAAGTCAACATGCAAGTCAGTTTACATCAAGAACATACAGAATATGTGTTCTATATATGTGTGCTCCCTCTCACCATTTCAAAAAGTCTTCTCATCAGGAACCTTTTGCGTATTCGAGGTGATCGTGGGAAGTTGAGCTGGTAGCAGAGAGTCGGGGCAAAGATAAAGTAGTACATGTCTAAAGAGAAATGAAGAAAATTTTATTTAATTTAGGATTATTTGTCGTTAAAATGTTTCATTTAAAAACTGCTAATTATCTCCATGGTTACCTCTGTGTGTGAGGTTGCCTGGGTAGGAGACATGAGCGTGAACTGCCGAACCGTTGGACTGTGCCACAGATGGACCTGAAAAACACAGATGAACATAATTAGTTTGTATTTTCAGTCAGTTTTTCAACAATAACCCACCTAAAATACATGATAAATATCTAAAAGATTCCTCTGTGTGTGCTGTCTGTTTATGTCAGCTCCTGCAGTGAGGTCATAAAGTCATCAGGCTGCATTTAGGATTAAAATAGCTTCAAAACACACAGAGTGATAACAGCTGTTCAAGACACACAACACTTTGATCTCTGTGAGTGTGTGTGATCGAGTGTGTTAGCCAAAAGCTTCAGGTTGTCTGTCACCACTAGATGGTAGCAGCAGCACAGTATAACATGGTAAAAAGAACTCTGTTAAGCCTGTTGTGCACTGACATTGTGTGTATAAATACACATTGTAAACTGTTAGTCTGACATGTTCACTCTGTGGTTAAGCGTCCTGCTCTACGTGTGTGTGCCTGCTCACTATCTAGATTCAACATCCTCTGACAGTTTGCGTGTGTGTTGATGTACTTACATGAGTACGATCGTGTTAATCTCTTGGCTTTCGCTTGTCTGATTTCCCTACACCACCTGTTGGTGTCTTGGTAGGAGTACAGCTTGAGAAACAGCACGGTGTAGACTCCAAGGGAGAGCACACCACCCACTGACACACACAAACACACACAGACACAGGGCCATTGACTAAGAGGAAAGGGAAGGAGCACTGTGTATAGGTAGGAACTTAGGTTTCAAAATACACACATGCTTTCATTTGAATTAAAAATGCTGTATTTATGACTCATAACTAGACCATGTAAACACGTATAGATTTTGTATATACCTGGGGTCATGGAGGTCAAAGTGAGCACGGTGGCTGAAGGAAAGATCAGCAGGGATGTCAGGTTGAAAATGTGAAGAATCAGTCCGGTCATTTCGGAAATGGTACCCTTGGAATGATAAGAGAAAAACAGAGATTAAATGTAATCTAATCTGGAGGAGGAGTGGTGTTCTTATCAGAGTTCAGAGCAGGTGTAAAGAGGGGAGGATTTACTGTGTGGACTCCAGGATGTGTAAAACAGGCAAACATCCTTGAAGTGTGAGCCGTGAATGATGAATCAAAAACAGACCTATGCACACTTTTCAGGTTGTCTAACAATGCAGCAGTGACACAATACCTAAAACAAAGTTATGTCACCTATTGGCCTTTGGGATCCAAACAAAAGAGTCAAACATTCAGTGAATTTAGAAGCTAATCAAATTGTATTAAGGATTTTCTTTGCAGATAGTTGCCAAGATCAATGAATATTCTGTCATCTTGGAAAATGTACCATTGTAAATCATTGTCAGTACTCACCACAGCCAGACGCCTCTCTGTGTACAGGGCTGCTAAGATGAACACATTAGACACTGAAACACAGAACAGACAAACAACAGATCCATCAGCTACAGCGTCACATAGATGTGACCATAGTGACTATATAACAGACAGAGAGACATGGAGAAGAGCTTCAGGTTCTATAATAGTTGAGAATTTTCTCTAAAAAGTATTTTACTCTAAATGATTGTTCTAATGTCACCCCGGAGGTCAGAGCATATGGTGCTGAGGACAGCAATGTTTTTTCACATTAGTATTAACTAGTTCAACTGCTGTAGAGCTGGCTGTTGGTGGGAAAGAGACAAAGGCATGAGTCAACTTCTTTGGTTAAACAAAGAGGGAGTGATCAATAACAGCAGGGCTAGAATATTCAACACAAGAACTCACCCTAACATCGCTTCTAAATGCTATCTAAGAGCATCTGGCTCATTAAATCTATGTCATGCTGTATCAGATAAACCCTTTAGGACATGGAGAGGCTGTAAAACACATGTTTTATTACAAATAAACAATGGCATGTTCTGTTAACGTGATAGAAACTAGTTATTTCCTGATTTATGTACAGGAAGTACAGGTAAAACACGAGTTCAACACCAATCAATCGTAAGGTCGAAGAAGGACGAATGGATGTACCATCTGTTTAGACGACCTTGAGGAGTTAAATTAATACTACGTACCGATGATGAGGCAAGCTGATGGCCAGCTATAGGGGTCCTTCAAGAAGAGGGATACTACTTGAATGGGGTCCACCAAGATACCATACCTAGAGGAGACGAAAGAAAAGTGAAAATACTGATCTAACCAGGCATCATTTAGAAATGTTGACGTGTAGATCAAGATAAATGTTATGTAAAGATTAGTTTAAGGTTTACCATTGGTGTGGTCAGGTAAAGGACTTTACTTTGATCCTCACTCCTAACCCTAACCACAGTCAGGTGAAAGATTGTAAACCGACTAAGAGACTGTATGCATGTTGTTTTCTATCTAACTTAAGTGTGTGTATACTTTTTCAGCCCTGGACACATCGCGCTGGCCTATCAGTTCATTAGAAACAAACAAAGTACTTGTAGAACAAGCGTGAAGTTGTAAAGACAGGAAGATGAGGGGACATGAGCAGTTTTATAACCAAAAGGGAGTGTGTTGTACTTTTAACTTGTATATATACGTTATATATTTGTGTGTGTACTGTAGGTGCATACTCACTTTATAATGTTCTCCAAGAAGAGGCGTGCGTTGCTCAGCACCTGAAAGAGAGGACAGCCCAGTCAGCGTGAGATAATGAGCAGTGTATCAACAAGAGTGAATCTGGCCTTTGTTTGTTAACATATGTTTATCCCTCTGCTATAAATCTGGCTTATCATTTTCTCTGCCCACAGCTCTGCTCATGATTAGTCTGCAGGTTTCAATGGGTTTGTTTGTTTGTTTGTATGTCTTGAATAAGTTATTATTCAAAAAAAAAAAAAACAAGAACAGGAACAAGCTGGTTCCACAAATAAATGTCAATTTAGAGGATTAAAAAGGTCACGGCCCAGAAAACACACACACACACACACACACACACACACACACATACAAACACACACACACCTGTCCTGTGTGGAAGATCCATGATCTGTTTAGAAGTTACTGTCACACCCTGCTGCAGTTCACCGTCAAGTGAGTGTCAAGTAAAATAAGTTTATTATTATATTATGTATTAAAGTTCAAGGTCTGAGTCCAGCTTTATCTCACTTCTCTCTATCTCACATCTGAGCCGAGATAAAAGTAGGCAGGCACCCCAACACTGCAGATGTATAGCATGTATACATTTCTCACATCATTTTTATGGCGTGTTCAGCTCATGAGTTAGAGAAACAGTTAAGATAATGAGGACAGAGAGGGTATGACACATGATAAGGTCGTGCTGCGGTGATTATGCGGCATATTGCACCTGAGCCCAGTGTCCTGCCAAGACTGTGGAGCAATGTGGTTTTGATTCAACTATGTCTTGTCCAAACCACTAACCTTTGCCTTAGTAACCTTCAGCCTGGGCAGACGAGGACAATGACTATTGGGACAGGGGTCTGTAGAGAGCATTGCAAGATCCTATTTTGTAATTCTAAAAATTGAACTTTGCACACTAAAGAGTGAGCATCAGACACAGAGAAACCCTCTGGGACGTCGGCAGAACGTCAGTGTCTTCATCTGAAGCAATTCAGCCTTTTATTTAAGCACTGTGCGGTACATTATTAACTGCAGTCTTATCTGTCTTACATTCAGTCATATCAATCAGACTCAGGAATGTTGTTATCTTGCTACTGTTAATTACATCATTTAATCTGTCCCAAGAAATCAAAACATATAGAGCTATATATTTTCATAATATATATTGGAGTTATATATTTCAGCGTACAGTTGGCCATTTCTCATATTTTTGCATGTAGGCATTTTTAATTCTGTTACAAACTTGTGACCTGGGTGCTTCAGTGAATTCAGGTCAAATCTCAATGTCAACATATTTTTAATGACAGAAATAACAAAGAATAATGTCCAGTCACATCTTCTAGTCTTTTTGCAGACTCTAATATTTATTTATCTCTTTATCTCTGTGTTGACCACATTATCTAGTTCTCTTTCATAATCAGTTACAATTTCCTCTGTGATGATTGTTGCTATAATGATAGATTTTCTATTTATCAAATATCCAAGTGAAACAAATTTTAAAATCATTCCCTTTGAATAATCTGTAATATGTTTCAAACAACAATTATGATACACTCGTTACCAACAAATTGCTGATCATATCTGTGTTTTATCCGTCTGGGATTAGTTTTAATAAAGTTTTAGTAATGTAACTTGTAACTTGTCTAATCAAACTGTATCTCGGTTCCTTGGTTGTGGATAGACGAGACGTATCTGATCTGGTTGATGGGAAATCTAAAATTAGACAGACCTGTTTGTGTTTGGCTGAACATTAAGCCCCTGACATACAAAGCTGTCCTGACCTGAGAGAAGTAGAGCCTCCAGAAGACTCAACGATCGAACATTTTGCTTTACCGCAGGTCTTCTGTTCGAGGCTTTCCTTCAGACTACAGCTGAACACTCACATGCACGTACTGTATGTTCTCTATCTCCATAACCAGTCAGCACTTTGTATTTATAAACCAAAAAAAGAATGTTGAGGAAAGACCAACTAAACAAATAACCATTCATTTTTATGACTCTGAGTGCAATGACAAATTCGCACCTGGGACTGTAAATTTATGCTTTGCAGTGCACCGTCCTGTGATTATTGAAGTTATTTACACAGTCTGTTTGGCTTCAAATCAGAGGAAACAATCAGCATCAAATGTTTGTGCAACATCCTGGGGTGATTTTTGCTGTCAACATTGTCAGCTTACGCCAAATATCTTCATTGTTTGACTACGTTTCTATCAACCAAGCCCAATGAACAAGGTTCATCATCTTGGAACACTAGTCTTTTTGTTGGTGTTGTAGCCCCAATCCAAATCTGCTTAACATTGTGTGAATGTCTTGGACAGGTTTATGCCTGCAGACAAAGGGCAGCTTGAAACACACTGTTTGCTGGGTGCTCTGTGCCAAGCTGATGGATGTGCAGTGGAATAGGTGTGTGTCTCATGGGAGTCATTACAAGAAACAAGACGCATGAGGCCATTTTAGAAGACCTAATTCAAAAGTGCTTTCATGAACACTAGTTTTAAATCAAAGTCCTTTTATGGATGTAAATACTTACTTTACAAACTCTTCAGGAGAATTAAAAGAAGCCGATTATTTCACCTGTATTTTAAGATTGTGCATCAATTGTGTTAATAATATCTGGTCTCCGATATTCAGAGTGTAAAAATGAAGATAAGTATTAAAAACACATTTAATCTCTTATCTCTAGAAATATGTACTCCTGCAGCCGACCCTCTAGGAATTTAGCCAACGGTCCTGGTTATCGAGGACAAATTACACAACTAAGCCTCTAAATGTACACACAGACACACACTCAAGACTCTGCGGTTCCACTTCACACTCTTACAGCCTAATCCTGAACGTTTCCTAAAAACAGTCTGAACTGAGCAGCGTCAACTGTCCCCGCTGACCACAAAGTAGAGGACTTTGTCGTCACGGCAATATCAACTTCCAAAGATGGGATTAATCCTGTCACAGAACTGCAAAATTAGGCTTCATTTAGGAAAGCCCATGAAAATACACACACACTCACATACTGTACACAAGCAAAGGGACAAATAATAATATTTATGCATGCAACCATGCAAGTACAGTATGCAAAGCATGCACGAGTATGCACATAGAAACATGCAGACACTCTATTTATAGTCTCTCCATTTCGGTTTCATTAGGATTAGGGCTAACTAGATATTTACATCCTCCATGCCTCTTAAAAAAAATTCGGGGGCACTGCAGGGAGCTTTTGGACACACACACGTATGCACACACACACTCAAATTCAGCCATTGGCACAAGTCGGAAAGTTCATTTGTCCTGAAGTGACCTCAGCCCAGGGGGACATATTTAGCTGCGACACATCAGTACTGCAACTTTAACAACGGTTGTGAGATTCTGCATCAAACACAGCTGATGATTTACTGTTCTAAATGTTTATACTTAACCCTAACCCCCGCGTTGGTATCTGGCGAGGTTGCAAGAGTTCGAAAAAACAATTCTAAACCCACAGAGCTAAACTTACTCATCGTGGCAACCATAGCACGTCCTGAATCTGACCTATTTTCCACTGCATCTTTAACATTATCTAGATCAGCAGCTGCACGTGTTCAGTATGTGCATACATTGTATGTTAAGTGATCCATTATCGATCCCCATAGGGAAATTCATTCTCTGCTTTTCCCTCTGCATCTCTGCACCCCTTCCTAAGTTTTAGTAGGCAGCCACTGTGAGGCACCCGGGTACCAACTCCAGATCTAAGCCAGAGGACTGACAGGAGAAACCTAACAAACATGTTTCTGGTGGTGGGGAAAACCCACACAAATACAGGAAGAACATGCAAACGCCACACAGAGAGGCCCTGCCCAAGTCGGGATTCAACCCAGGACCTTCTTCCTGTTAGGCGACAGTGCCAACCACTGTAGTGCAGCCTTTCAGCTGTTTGAACAGGAGCTCCTGCTAGCTTGTTATATGTCCTTATCACATGGAGTGCTTCTCTAATATGTTTTATCATCAAATCTCAGAATGAGGATTTCAAAATAAATTGACATAATACTCATATACATAATACTCACTACAAATGCAATATTTTTGTTCACAGTTGCTTCATGCTTTGCACCCTATAATCAACTCAATCCTATGATTTAGAGATGACTGTAATTATATTATAATTATATATTTTCCTTGGCGATTGTGAAATGTACAATCGTTTGTCATTTCAACCCTCAGGACATTTACTACAAGTACACCAGAACACCCAGACTTAAAAGTACAACTCACCAAACCGTCCTGATGACATCAGAGTTCAACTTAAAAAAAACCCTAATCAAAGCTGTAGAAATTGAGAAAGTACAGGAAATGACAAACTGTGCAAAAAAGGCCCAAACTGCATGAGCATACACTGGTGGTGAATCTACTTGTGTGAAGAGAGATAACATTAAAAACAGCTTATCAGACTTCTCACAGACGCCTCATACAGGCAGGTTTTACAGAAGAGTCACTGAAACAGGACCAACTCCATCCTCCATCATAGGAGGATGTGTACTGTACAAGTGTGGGTTAGCACTTCTGCTTTCATGTTAAACAAACTGCCAAATATCACTCACGTAGCATTCTGAATGTGTCATAGCAGTTGGCAGTTTTACATATTGTAGGTTTGTGTGTGTGGGAGTGAGAGATGAAGACAGTGATGTGCAACTGGTTAAAAAATAATGACTCAGAACACTATGCAATTTCTAAGGAAATCGTGGCAACCCCAAGTTGTGATGTTGAAAATGATAAATTGCGCCATGAGTCTTTTTTTTGTCAAAAGGTAGAATATTCAGCTCTGTCAGGGAGACGTTGCAGTGCACATACTGTAGTATGACTCACCAGCATGACAACACACCAGTTGAGGATTCCTCTGTAGTTGCTGTAGCCACTGGCTGAGCTCAAGAGAGACTCCTGGAGGACGTGACAGCTGCAGGGAAGCAAACAGCCAACAGTTGATTGATTTTTAGAGTTTATCAAACTCTTCACATTCCTTCCTGTGTGTTAATCTCCTCGTTACAACCTCTGTCAATGGTACACTCAGCTGCATCTTGAAAATAAGCACGACTCCCGGTGTTACTATGAGGAGACAAAGAGGACTGATTTTGCATTTTGATGGCAGTATTTGGTTTGCAGGAGGCTGCGTGACTCAACCTGAACTCATAGCCACTCGTGGCAGCTCACAAATCATTTACACATTTTTCTCTTTGCTGTTTTCTCTGCTGCACTTAACAGTGATTAAAAAACTCCAGCTGAGATATCATTTATTTTCCAGTCTCAGTGGCTTTTAAATAAATGAAACACATCCAGTAGTCTTGTGTTTGCTCCTACAACCAGGCAATAAAAGGGCTGTGAAAAATGTAGGTTAAAAGGTATTGATACCATTGTTCAAAGAGCATTGTGAAAACTGAGGCTATTTATCAGGCAACAGTTTGTGACACAACCATACGAAACAAAGAGTCAACAGAGCAGAGAGAGGACAGGGTTGAAAAAATAAACTTTAAAGGGAGAAATGTGCAGATGAAGTGAAGGGGTGGCTTGAGTGAAGTAAGGGAATGAAAGCATTTAAAGACAGGAAATAAAAAGTGAGGGTTTCCTTACTGAGTGCCAGGAAACACATATGGCAAGACCAGACCAGCAGATGAACGTGCAGACGGAGACGTAGTCACCAAGCACAGTATTGCAAAAGCACATGCCACTGTTGCTGTAATAGAGGAAAGGGATACTAGACACACACAGCAGTGTCCCAATCTTTACATCTTTAAGTCCAAAGCCTCAGCCACAAACACAGGTTTTCAAAGGTGAAGACACCTCTGGAGAAGTGGGCATATACCATAAAATGAATGAGTATATTTGGGGTAAGGGTCAGTGTCTTCTCTCATAATGCCTGCTCTCATTCATACCTTTTACCTATTCTCTTAACACGCCCTGTGTCTTAGCTTAAGAGATTCATCTTGTCATGTGAAGAGCAGCTGCTGAAATGATTGATACTTTCTGCAAAGCAGGCTGTTCAACATCAAGAAACATTACACTGGCAATAAATCTATCATGTATGGACTTGATTTCTAAATTGGCTTGCTCCTCTGATAAAACTGTCACAACCAAATAAACACCAACGTGGAGATAAGAAAGTTTCTTTTATTCCCAGGTGAAGAGACAGGAGGTGAATTCAATCTTCCAAGGCAGTTGTATTATACAAAGGTATGCAGGTGCAGGTGACAGTGTCATGGTTTTCTTTAAGATCAACTGTAGGGTGCTGCAGGACATTGACATGTCCTCATCTGATCTCAGAACAGCTCTGACAAGCCTTCAGCGTTCAGTCTAACCCTCCAGAGAGAATCCATACACGAGTAACGCTAACTGAATGAATGAATGACACATCCTACAAATGAACACATAATATTGAATGATGATATTAAATGTAGCTTGTTTGCCGTTAGTTTCCATTAAAACGTATTAAACGTCTTTAAAATCATCCACCCAAATCATTACCTGAGTCTCTCGTTGATATCCTCCGCTGCACTCTTCTGTTTCCTCGGAGTGTTGGCGAGCTGCTGCTGCCCTGACACCCCCGTGTGTCTGTTCACCTTCCCGTTGTTACTCGCATGCCTGGACAACTCGTCTGTTTTGGCTTTAGCGGGATACTGTGGTGGCTTCTCCCCGGCATCGTGCCACTTGCTCCCGTTGGCTTGTTTGACACCGACCGCTCCGCTGCCGCTGCCGGAGATGGTCGTCCTCCTCCGGCGGGTTACGGGCCCTCTCATCTCGGCGCTGTCGCTCATCTCAGCGGCTTCAGTCACGCAGTTTTTACCTGCCTGGCATTACCGGGTGAACAGCTGGCACGCGTCTCTCCCCGTTTCCATCCGTGGCTTTACACAAAAGAGCTGAGTGAGTGTTAGCGGGCTGCCCTCCTCTCAAGCCGTGTCACTGTTGGTCAGTGATCAGGCGCTTCATCACTACTACAGCTCAAGGTGCAATTGTCAGTCGGGTTGCCAGGTCTGTGTTTTCAACTGACATCCCCCTATCGAGCAGAAGTCCCGATCCACTTCCGGATTAGCTCTTCCACAAAAGCTCAAACTTAGAGATGTCTTGTATATTTCCTTATTAAATTGATATATATATATATTATTATTATAAAAAAATTCCCATATAATCGTATTAATCTTTAACAATTATAGACCAGTTAAAATGGGGGAAACATGCCTGAGCTATTTTATGTGTATGTACTAATAGTTTATTTAGTTTTCATACTATTTGTTATTTATTCATTATTTGATCAACTTAACACTGTAAATACCACCATAATAATCTAATTATGTCGTTGCTTATGGATAAACTTTAGATTTTAGATCAAGAGGCGCACAGTGTGTGAAGGGGGGAGACACTCATGGTCCATGCCAAACCCACCCATTCACTTTGCAACATGTGTTCCCTCATGAACACTCCAGAGCTGGTCTTCTTGCAGTGCAAGCGAAGATTTTGTATACTTTATGTAAATGTGAAATTTGTTTGTTTGGGTGAGGGCCAAGTCCGACACGAGAGGCAAAACTCAGGGCAGGATGAACATACCCAACCGATCTGTAGCCTGCTGTGTGTCCTAAAATGACCCTGTACTAGACATTAAGAGCTTGCAGAAGCAAATCAGTATTTCCTCTATATTAAAAAGATAACACTAATGCAGATATAGGTCCCACCAATAAACTTCAAATAGATCAACGTTATTTAGAAATAATCTCATTTATTCAAGATTTGTCGTTACATATACATTATAATATTCTGTATTCCTCTGGTTGTATGGTTTTGTTTTATGATTGTGTGTCTTATTCTGTTTTCTCATTATTGTGATTATAAACCTACATTTGAGAATTTTTCAGATGTAATGCATTCAATACATACACTTAAAGGGACACAGATATGAATTTACATATGATCATACTGACATATTCTGAACATATTTTGATGTATATGATAGTATATTGTATATATAATGACCCCTTTCTCTTACCGCTGCACGGTACTGTCGCCTAGTGGAAAAGGCGAACATTGACAATAAGTCATCGTGTCACTTATCACGAATGCCTGCGAATGCCTTTACAAATCAAGCAAACACCGCCAGCTATCGCTAAAATATCAGAACTACAAAACTACAGTCAAGTCAACCTCGCGGTGGCGGTGCAAGTAAACGGAAAGCCAATGGCATGCGTGCAACGTGTCACATGTCATTCCTGTCCAATCCGAACGCACCTGGGTGATCTCACGGTAGATTGATCCGTTCAGGCACAGCTGTTGAGAGCAACGCTCGCGTAGAGCCAAACATTGTCAGTGTTTTTACTTGTTTACAGACATATTTTTTATTTGTTAACTTGTCTATGGCACTACACAAACTTGGTCTGGTGGTAGTCATTTTTTAAAAGGGATGAAAAGGCTCAAGAGGAAGAAACAAAACGCGGGAGTTGGAGTGAATGGGAATGGGTCTGCCACAAGAGGTAAATGGACAAACATATAGCTATGTAGTGTTTAATAAACGTACACTAGACACAGATACAGACTGACACACGAAGCGAACTAGTTCTTCCTTTAAAAACGGTATGTATATTCATTTATCGATATACTGTACGTTTGTCTACAGGCAGACACCTGGCCAGTCCCGTCTGTGGCGAAATGCCAGGGAACTTAATACTATTAGCTAGCTGACTGCAGCCATCTGACACAAACTAACAACACACGAATCACGAGTTGTTCTCATAACCTGTTTCTAACAGCGTTTAATCCGCTTGTTGTTTATGCTTTAGTCAAAGTGACTTTTATCTACTTATCTGACAGTGCTGCTTGCGTGGCATCCTGTCAGCCAACTTTCAGCTGCTAGTCAGACAGAGGAAGGTGGACACGGTTATACTCAGTGTAACCAAAGCAAATCAAAACAAAAACCTGCTGCTCATCACCTGATCAGGTTTAACCCTTTAAGTCATTCACACACTTATTTTGAATGATCCAAACTCACTTCATGCTTGTGACTCATCATGGTCAGCCATTGATTCAGTGTGGTGCCTGTTTTTTATTGGTCAGTAAAAGTAATCATTTAATATGGATTCAATAAGGAAAATTACATTTTTCTGTGCAAATTATGTCGAATTATGTTGAGCAATTATTATATCTCTATAATAATTGCTCAATACCTAGTTAAATACATACTAGTGATACTTTACAGTTAATGCATTACAGTAAAACTAGTGATTTAATCATGTCAGTTATTTGTCCCAGCCCTAGAAACTGGACCTCTGTGTGTATCTGTATGAGTTTCGTCCACATCTATATAGATCTCTCTCTTCCCTTGATGTCTTTCTTTTCATTGATCTCATTTGTCATTAATCTTATCCTTTTCTATTTTCCTTTATTCTCTTCCATGTCCGTTTCCTTCCAAATGTCTCGTTGCTCTATCTTTTTCACTGCTGTCTGTCTTTCATTCCTCAAATATTTTCTCTCTCTCTCTCTCTCTCTCTCTCTCGCTCTTTCTCTCTCACCCTGTATTCATTTCCTCTATTCTTCATCTCATTCCTCCTCATCTGTGTCCCTCTTTTCAGATCAAGATTGTGGGAGGAAGCAGAAGTTGGCTGAGATCCATCAAGCTTTGATCAGGTAAAAATAATAATCAGTTACAGTTTTCTTGTAAAAGACGCTTACTTTTTCTGCTGATTGATTTGAGCTGTTTTAAAACGTTTTTATTTCCCTCCAAAGCTACAGATCTTGCTGCTAACAAGACTCTTTAATTTTCAATAAAGAATGGCTGAGAAAAAATGAACTACTAATACATTACATTTATTTGTTGGGTTCTAGTGATGAAATGTGTCTTTTTAACACAAGTGAAAACAACACATGGGGTGTCAAAGTTTTCCCAGTACATACAAGACTCACCTCTCAACAACTTTTTCCTAAGAATCCGCCTTGCGGCCTGTATTACTAGAAATCTAAAAAGTGTTGCCAATTTCCACTCTATGGCCTCCATTAGCACAGGATGTGTTTTCCCAAGTGGGAATGGCGCTCTCTCTGCTGCTCGCTGTTCTACAATTAGATGGTATTCATTTATCCACAGACAGTGACCTTCATCGCTCTGTGCTAAGCTAATTTCACACATGAAGATTACTCACATGTGCCCAGAGGAATAGTGTGATGAGGTTCATGAAGACATTAGTGCAGCGGATCTCAAGCTATGGGGTGAACCACTGTAGATGGGGGCATGGATGACCAGGGGGAAACATTCTATTCTGCTGACCTTAATTTCACTAAAATTCATCTTGGATCCTTTTTATTAGTTGCTTCCTCCATCATTGTTAAAGACTGAAAAAATGGAGTGTGGGTTTTTTTTTCAACATCTGAAGTGGGGCATGGCAGAAAAGGTTTAAGAACCAATGTTTTGGTGTGGCATGTAGGACTTGATGGGGAAATCTCACAGGGAAACTCAGGCAGAACTGAAGTAATTGCACAGGAGCGAAACAACAGTTTCCTTTGTCTATTTAACTTGCTGCCACAGTGTCAGGCAGACGATGAATGAACAATGTGCATTTTATAGAATAACTTATTACTGTAAATAATCCACATTCACATTCTGTCTTTTTTAGATTTTTAGATCAGCCCTGTTTTTTAAGCTGGCTCTGTGCTGTATGAACATCCATTCCCAGAAATAACTTAGTGTCACACCCTGCTTCTTATACAAATATGGGTAACACTTTATATTAGGGAACACATATTCACCATTAACTAGGTGCTTACTAATATGCATATAAGTAGCATACTAGCCCTCTATTAGTAATTATTAAGCACATATTAACACCTTATTCTACATAGCCTTATTCTACCTCTATTATGCCATGAATTAAGATTTTTCCTATTAACTCCTAATTATTGCTTATTGACTGTAAATTAATCCATTGTTGTTTCTGAATAATGATGTCAATAACCAGTGGGTTATTGGGGCCTTGTAGTTAATGGCGAATATGTGTTCCCTAATCTAAGGTGTTATCCAAATATGTAACATTACTACATTAGAATCCAGAAATTGAGTCTTTATTCATGAAGTTCATTTGTAACTGACACAGTTCAAATTATTTAAAGCCTGATTTCACTTTTAGGACTTCTTAACTCAGAGATTTTTCTTTTGCTGTGCGAGCAGACTTTAAAGTAGTGAACGTTGTCCAATTCTAAATTTGAAATGCGCAGTGATCCAGTGGACATTGAGACCCTGAGGAGAGCTGCAGCCAGTAAAGGAGGACTGCTCACTGATGAACTGAGGAGGAAGGTTTGGCCCAAACTGCTGAACATCAATGTGTACGAGCTACCACATAAACCTGGTTAGTGGCTGATTTGAGTATTTATGTAACTGTGCATACTAAATAATGCTATTGCTAACTAACAACAATAATTCTTCTTTTGTAGGCCGAGATGTGAGGGAGAACCATAAGGACTACAACCAAGTAGTCCTGGATGTCAGGAGGTCCATGAAGAGGTTCCCTAAAGGTCTCTGTGTGTTTGTGTTATCTCTAAAGATAGCAGCAGAGCTCAGAGTGCCATTTATCAAGCTGTTCTCCCAGACAACATGCAGATATCTGGCAGGGCTTAATAATTAATGAACTGAGTAAAAGCTGCACCATGGAGACTCTTCTGTCACAAGATGCCTGCGTTAAAGCCAAAATCACAAAGTTAGGAGAGCGACAGAGAAAAGTGTTTTCTCTAACTGAGAGGCTCTAAATTCTATCACAGTTAATCATGGCATATATAAACTTTTCTGTCAGGAGGAAGCAGGAAAGGAAAAACATCCAGAAAACCTAACTCAGATACTGTTAAAAGGTGCTATAAAAAAGTTATATGATGACTATGGGAAGTTATTTTTATGGTTAAGTACAGAACACGGATGGGATAATAGTGTAATAGTTCCTGACTGTGTCTCCAGCTGCTCTCTCCGTGTTGAACAAGATTGCATGGTGTTGAGTGTGCTGATTCTCGGCTTCCCCTCAGGTATGCCAGCCACAGAGCGAGGCGTGCTGCAGGAGCAGCTGATTGACATCATATTGGAGGTTTTAAAACGCAACCCCCAGCTCCATTACTACCAAGGCTACCACGACGTGGCCGTCTCCCTGCTGCTGGTAGTCGGGGAGCGGATGGCCATCGGCATGCTGGACAAACTGTCCAATTACCATCTCAGGTATTATATTTATTTTTTAATAAATCAATTTATCTCAATGTGTTTATCAGCTTGTTTCCAACTAATGAGCCACATTTGAAATGATTTTGCAGTCATGTTTCTCAAACTTCTGTCTGTCTTCTCTGTCTGCAGGGATTTCATGGATCCTACCATGGACAGCACTAAACACATTTTAAACTACCTTATGCCCATATTGGAACAGGTTGATGCAGAACTACATGACTTCATGATCAGGTACACACACAATTTTAAAATGTGTTGTTGCTGCCTAATGGGTGCTAGCACTTACTTATGTCTCACTCCTTAAAATACAAAAAAGGACAGAGGCACATGTAGTGTTGCAACGAGCACACTTTCAGCTGTTTGTTGGAGAGGGATGCGCTTCCAGTCATTGATGACACCTTGCTCTTGTTCCCATCAAATTTGATGGTACCTATTGTTAATTGCTTTGGACATGATGTAATGTAAGTGTCTTCCACTAGAGGGCGTCACAGTGTCGATTTTCACCTGTGGGTCTTCACAGAGAGACAAAGAGTGGAGTGTTTGGTTTTTGAATTGAACATGCATCAGTAGTAGTGTCATTGGGGAGTTCTTGTGTCAGATGGTCCAACAGCTGTTTCAGAGGCTCTTTCTGTCCCATCAAGGTGTGCGCCGCATTTACCTTTATTTGTGAGGTGTAATTAGGCAAAAAATGATTCATGATCTTTTTGCAATTTATTGAAACAACAACAAAAAAAGCTGCGAGCAGCTACTGTAGGTTCATTTTGGGACGTGTAGTTAGAACTGGGAATTGTTCTCGAAGGTATTTTAGTGTGTGTGTGTGTGTGTGTGTGTGTGTGTGTGTGTGGCTGCGCAGACAGCACCTCTGCTGTCTTGTTGCCCGTTCATAATTGATGCTGTGCTGGCAACCTTCATATTTGCAAATTACCTGTCTATTCACATACAAGCTCGCACAAACACAAAGCACCAAAAAAAAAAAAAACCCAGACACTGCACTCGCAGAAAAACGTCAAGATAAACAAAACCCCACTTCAAAGTTAGGAACGCTCTTTTTTTTTTTTTTTTTTTTTTTGAGCACGCTTCCTCTAACCTCTCTTCTTATCTCTGCCTTCTCCTGCTCCCTCTCCTATTTTCTTCTTTATTTTCCCTTTCTCCCACTTCATTTCATCTCTTTTATGTCCCTCTCATCACACATCATACTCCCTGCCCTTTGCTCCCTCTCTTTACCCTCCCCCCATCCATCACTCCCACCGACTTCTTTTCACTTGTCACTCCCTTCTCCTTTTACTCATCCTTCATCCTTCCTGAATGTTCCTATCCAATATTTATCAGGAACCTCTAAGAGTATACAATTTACTTAACTCTGTCAAAAATAAACTGCACATTTATGTCGGCACGCAACAAAGAAGATAAAGGAGGGCATCTAAGGGTTTAAACAGCATGTGAAGGTACAGAAACTGTTTTTTCTTTAGGAGTTAATGGGATCATGAGAAAATCTTGCAGTCCCAATATGTAATGACCCTTATCGAAGATCTGTTTACGAGTCAAGGAAAGTACTATTCAGCTGTTGAAAACAGTTGTATGATGGAGGAAAATGACCCCAGTGATGTCATTAAGGCTTTCTCATGTTCAGTTTAAAGACTACACATTATTACAAACCTTTTTAAAGACATGTTAGGAGGTTTAAAGGCATAGGTGGTTCTCAGGGGGGGATGCAGCATATGGAGCGTGAACCATACAAGGGATAAAAAAAAATCCTGCTTTGATTATTATTCTTTTTATTCTGTGTTTTGTGAGTACCCTGAATTGCTTGAAGTGTTGGAGCTTTGTGTGGTTAATGTCAGCTGGCTCATACCATTTCTATCCCACTGACTAAACATTTCTGATACTTTACTGTAGCACTGCACTGTACTTGCAGCCACTTGGCGTCCCATTAGTTTTCAAAATGATTTCCTGCCTTCCAGCCACTGTTTTGTTTTCTGTTTTTTAATTAATTTCGATACAGTATGAAAATCAACTCGGAGACACTTGCTCTTTGTGATGGATTGTGATGTGATGGTCTTTTGCAAGATGATTTCCATACCACACTGAAATGAACTAAAAGCACGAGCTCCCTGGAGCGTAGAAATAATCTGCCCATATATTCTCATGTTCCTCCTGTGAGAATTTGTGTTTTTATTTAATTTTGCTCTTGTAGCATATTTTGTTTATGTCTGTTTTGTTGTTAGTCTGTAACTCACCGCTGCTTATCTTGACCAGCACACTCTTGAGAGAGAGATTGTGGATTGAGACATTAAAAGCACATCAGGCAGTCTTCGTTAGTGGCCTGTGTGGTTGTTTACAGTTCTTTACATATCGGCCTTTTCTTTTAGAGCGGAGGTGGGGACCATCTTTGCACTGTCCTGGCTCATCACATGGTTCGGCCACGTGCTGTCAGAATTCAAACACACCCTGAGACTCTACGACTTCTTCCTGGCCTCACATCCACTGATGCCCATCTACCTCGCCGCCACGGTAAGAAGCCGACAGGAAGCGAACAAGAAGGCAACTACTTTGTTTTGACAGTAATCCAGGACGCTCACACACTCACACACTTACAGTATATACTCACAGTGAGGAAGAGTACTGTGAAGTCACTGGACTAGTTAATTAGATAGCGCCTAATGAACAGATGAGAAAGAGACTGAAAGATGAGTACAGAGAATAAGAGGGACAGAGGGAGAGATAAAAGGGGAAGGAGAGTGGAAAGGATGTGGACTGCATGGAGAATGACAATGTGAGTGAGAGGAGAGTGAAACAGATTACAAAAAAAAATATTTTCATATTTGTGACATTTTTTTCTTGTTCATCTGGGTGCTCACACACTGTTTAGGCATAGATGATTACTGCTGGAGCCTGTACCTGTATGTAAATATATATATACGTACATGTTTATACAGTGGCTATTGTGTTACATAATTATGCACAATTATACACAGTGTACACAATTATACACTGCAGCGAGAGAAGAGTTATTTTAATGCATCCTTGTTGTAGATACAGGCATCAAATATCCTACCAAAATGTTGTAGACCAATGTAATGAACTGTGTGTGTGTGTGTGTGTGTGTGTGTGTGTGTGTGTGTGTGTGAGAGAGAGAGAGAGAGAGAGAAAGAGAAAAACAAGGATAGTAGATGTATAGAAGAGGAAAATTAATTAAAATGAATCGATTCTTAAACAACGAGAGGAGATAAGATGATAAAAAAAATGTGTTTGGTCTTAACTAAAGCTGAGATGTCATTATGTTTGAGCATTTTCAACTTCCCTTTGTTAATTATACTACACCACCAATTACTACCAATTTGATCAGTGGTCAAACTGTTGATCAAAGTCAGTGAATCAAAACTACAACCAAAAAATAGGACGTATTGAAATAATAAAAATAAGTATTATTCTTTCAGTGTGAACAAAAACTGTTATTCTGCCTCCTGAATCTGTTTATGTGAGTGTGAGGAGGCCTTCTTTTAACTGAAGGGTTTTTCTGCATGTTGATTAGTGTGTACATTTGTGTACATTTTGCTCATTAGCATTTGAAGATGTTTGTGTGTGTGCGTGCATGCGTGTGTGTGTAGGGGCTGGGCAGACGCAGAGTTCTGTTTGAAGTGTGTGAAACAACAAAGCAGAATGTAGTTCATGTTTCCTCCAAGGCTGAATACAGCGCACAGCATGGGGGTTTAACTCTTCATCTGCCAGTTTCACTGCGTAAGCACTCATCCTTCCTCACGAGCATCTCTGAAAGCAGAATCTAATTCATGGCTGCTGGCAGGTTAACCAGAGTGCTGCACAGCTTCAGGTGTGAAAACTTTGAACCCTTCCTCTCCTCCTCAGATCGTGTTGCACAGAGAGAAGGAGGTGAAGCAGACGGAGTGTGACATGGCCATGGTCCACCACCTCCTCTCCCGCATCCCCCAGGATCTTCCATACGAACTCCTGATTGGCCGTGCCCAGGACCTGTTCGACCAGTATCCTCCATCTCTACTGGCCAAGCGAGCAGCACTGCAGTCTCGCAAGAGGTGAGGGGACAATAATGGAAACTAAAGTGGTTATGATAATAAAATAAAATATATTCTATTGTGTTTATTCTCTAAACACATCAGAGATTATTGCTCACTGGACACATGAAGGATAAAATCCAGTCTGCTCAGTGAGGTTGTATGAATACATAAATCTACGTTCACTGAATGAGGTGTTGTGCAGGGTTATACTTCAGTTATAATCATAATTAGAACCACTTAAAGTTTAAAGTTTTTCTTTATCTAAACTGAAGCCTGAAGGATAGAAGGTTTAAAGCCCACTGTGTTATATAAATATAATTTACTTTATGATTGTGATTCATATCAAACTGGCTGAGCCAATGGGCAAAACATAAAAGTACAATAGTTTTAACATCAGTTTTGCATCGATATTTATCCAAGCTGTTAGTTTGCACCTATAGCTGCAAATAATGATTTATTTCATTATCAGTTAATGAGTTCAATATTTTTTGACTATTAATCAACTGATTATTCTACAAAATTTCACAAAATTGTAAAAACTGCCCATCACACCTACCCACATATTATCTTCAAACATGATCAGAAGAAATCTGCAAATGTTCACATTCAGAAAGCTGCAAACAGCTGTGTTTTGGTATTTTCTGTTTGATACATATCAAGCTTCAAGTTTCAATATTTGTCATATGCAGGCTAACACAAGGTCAACAATACAATGAAATGTGTTGAACAAGGTTACACACACAAAGGTTAAAAAAAGCTAAAGAAGTAAATAATAAACAACTTAAACTATTAATCTTTTATAAAAATCTGTTGACTGTCAGTGTTGTCAATCGACTGATCATTCATTTTACTGCTTTATTGCTCCTGCACGTTCACGTTTTGTGCTCAGTGATTTCATCAAAAATGTACCACATAAAAATATTTCGAGGTTGTGTTTAGTGACTGCAGGCGGTGTGACGTAGTTCCCTCAGGTGCCAACAGGAGGTGCTCTAAAAACACATCCAGACTCAGTGACGCTGCTACACGGGCCATTTAGTGCATGTGTGCGAGTGTGTGTGTGCATGTGTGTAACCATGCATGTGACCATTTTTCCACACTTTTTATTATTGAGGAGGAAACATCAGACACACGACTGGACTTCCTCTCTATCTAAAGTCTGTCCATCAGTCTCTTCGTCCTTCAGTGTTACTTAAGGCCATCGTTCAGGAGAGGAAGTGACATCACTGACACGAGACCTTGACTGATTGATACCGAAAGATCCTCATGTCCCATGATGCATTACTCCCATAGCTTCCTATACACAGGAGCTACTAGAGTTAGCAGATCTCTCAAATTGTCCGTCATATTTTCCCTCGCCTGTCTTTATCCATCAGTTCATCCCTCAGTTCATCTCTTCATGTCGTCCCAGCTGCCCACGCTTCACCGTACACCTGACTCTGTTCTCCATCATCGACTAACTCTCCTCCCTCCCTCTTTCCATCCCTCTCTTCCTCTTGTTTTCTTTCTCCAGTCTGTCCATCAGCACCTTCAAGGCGTTTCAGCTCTCTACCCTCCACCAGAGGCCCGACTCTGTTCTCCAACGCCTCACCAAGGCCCATGGCTCCAACTCGTCCAGACACGGTAAAAATAGCAACTATAATCTCATTACTGACTCTGATGAAGGACTCCACACAGAGAGACGCATGTGCAGATGAAGTGAAAAGTGAATTCTTGTTTGATACTCTTTGAAGTTGGGGGGGGGGGATGAATATCGACCGTGTGATTGTAAGAACAAGCATTTCAACCTGACCATCAAAACCGTTTGATGATCCACAGAACATAAATCTTCAAAACAAGGCAACTGTAAATATGTCATCCCCCACAAACACTGCCCCCCTTTAGGCCAATCAATAACAAGTAAACAAATGATGTAGTACCCCCATCAGACCAATCAAGTGAAATTTAAATATGCCAGAACAGAACAAAGAGATGCGTTATTCCCGTAGGTTTCGTGAAGATCTGATCAGTGGCGTCCGACATATTGTCTGTGATGTACAGGCAATCAAAAATATGCTGTAACATTCCCCTCAGGCCAAACAGTGTAATATTAAAGTTGATGCACATCATTCCCCGCAGTTTCATCAAAATTCAATTAGCGGCATCCACGATGAAGTGCATAACGGACAGAACAAGGGACGATCTATTGCACCTCCTGATTTCACAGTGGCAGATAATGAATGGGAGTCAGTCTAAATGTCTAATTGTTAAAGCAGTGATTAATACTGGCCGACGCCTGACTTTCATTATTATATATTATATTATATCATCATATTTGATATTCTTCATGAGCTGCAGGTTCAGTAAAAGCCATTCAATTATTTACATTCTGTAACTCCCTCTTTACTGTATCCGTAGTTCTCTTATATATGTTGAATCAACACTTGCTGTACCTAACACTCTGGCATCTAAGTGGAGTAAAGTGAGGATACTGCTAGCAATCATGAAGCAGGATCAGTTGTTTAATACTTCATTTATTGTGTATTATTGTGTTTGCCCTCTCCGTCTCTCCTCCTGGTGTTTTGACATCCCTTGACCCTTTTTGAACCTTTTTTTATTTTCAATCAGAGTAACAAAATGCAGCTTGATCCTCCTTTTGATTCAGCTTCGAGCATTTTGAATCCTCTTGACCCCTCCGTGTCTCGGTTTCTCACACTCTGACCCCTCCTCCTTGTTCTGTGCTCGTATCCTCCCGACACTCAGGCCTGGAAGCAGCTTTGCCCCATGCTCGAGGCCAGCTGTGGGGGAAGGGGAATAAGATGGTGAAGATGGCAGTGTGGGGGCTGTCTGCTACACTTGGGGCAGCCGTGATCGCTGTGGCTCAGACGGCTATGGACTGGGGACCTGAGGTGTTACTACAACTGTTCTGATGTGGTGGTGGGGATTTGGACTGTAAGACAGTCACACTGACGCATGGTGACAGCAGACACAGATCTGCTCTGCAGATGGATTAACTGTAAACAGACAAACATACAAACAAAGAAGACTTGAAGCTCATGTCTCCTGCTGAGAGGAAACACAGGAGGAGGTCAGTTATCTTGGTGCCAAACAGGTTGTTGCTACTCAACCACAACAAACATATGTTAACCACTTGCCAGCCTCTGGATGTGTGTGCCTGTGTGTGAGTGGGTGTATGTGTGTTGTACATTTCAGAGCGTGTATCCCAGACCTCATGCCACATGTAACCATGGATGAATAACTGAACGGGCTTACCATCGTTTAATTGACTTTTCAGAAATGACACTTGGGGCTCTGGGCTAGAGCTTCTGTGTGAAGAGACCGGTAATGTTTCAGCATTTTTGAAAAGTCAATCAAATGACCACGAAGAGACACAAAACAACTACAACGGACAGAAAATGTCCCCAAAGAGACAAAGATGTCCACAACGAGACATGAAAGGACTACAAATGGACACAAAACAACCTCAAAGAGACACAAAATGACCACAAAGAGACATGAACACAGCCCACTGTCTCATAATCCATCCATACATGTGAGACACTAACACATTTTGCCTTTTCAGACTGCTGCTGACGCGTCACCACTGGTGTAACATGTCACACGTGTCTCTGCGTGCTTCCTGTTGGCTGATTATTTTACTGTTTTAGACTGTCATGCTTGTTTTTTCATTCGCATTTCTGTTGATGGCTGATTTTAACACGCTTGTTGGATCAGCAGCCATATCTGAGAGCCAAAAGTGCCCATAGCCAGCAATGATGACACATGAATACAAATTATTAAAGAGCGGTGTTTTGTGCTGAAAGCCTCCAGTTATGAGCAAAGAAGGAGAGCAGGAGAGAAATGGGGAAGATGGAGGGAGAGAGATTTTTTGCCTGTGAGCCACTGCTATTAATTGCTTAACTCCAGGTGTCAGTGAGTTACATTTACAGTAGAGTTTGGCACACCAAAATGTGAACATTACACACAGTTAGCAGGCAACAGTCAATGCAAGCAGTGGCAGACTGTTATTTTTCTATTTTCTGAAGCAGATTCCTGTCTGTTGTGGCCCACTTCTGCTCAATGAATATGGGGAAGACACCAGTACTTTAACAGTCTTAAAATATTTAGTAGGTTTGCGCCAACATCCACCCTGAACAGCCGTCAACAGAACTACAGTACGTGTCCTCAGTTCTTCTTCAGCATCATACTTCTCTTCAGTATTTTACACGTAGGTTCACCTAAAAATAGGATTTTTGAGCTACTCTCAGACTGAATATTTCAACATTAGTCATGGAAGAAAGTGTTTTTATTTCATTTTTAATAGTGGAAAACTACCTGCACTTTCTCAAAAGGTACCACACATACTTCATATATTATTGGACCAAAGTGTTTGTTTGACCGTAAACGTAATCAGAGTTTCATAACCTGAAAAGTGAACATTAATAATACAGGCTGTTTCCTCCTGAGATCCATACACATGTACAGAGCACGGGGGGTTCTCCAATAAGCAATGCATGCTCTGCTTGTTGACTTATGTTCTGAAACATTTATCAGCTTTTACTGACATGTAGCTGCTGCAGCTGTTAACGCAGACCACCGGAGTCACAACACTCTCCTCTCTCCTCTTCCTGCGTCATCAGATTTATAGTGAACATGTTTTTTTTTTTTTTTTGTTTTGTTTTTTTTTGCACAGCTGGATGTGAAGTTTACACTGTTGGTTTTTAGATGTAATCCAACAGGTACTGTATATGCTTAAATGTGTTGCACAAATCTCTCCAGAAGTCACATTTTATACGCTCAGGGCGATCTGAGAAGGATTACACAGCCAGTTAATCTATTTATCACTCCATTAAGTAGTTAGTGGCTGGCATTCTTTAGAAAATGCCAATTGCTGTGATATGGGTTGGTTATAATCAATAAGTCAATAAATCAATTAATGGCCTGAACCTCAGGTGGCTGGCCGGCCTGCAAGCCAGTTAGGATTCAGACATCTAGTCAGTCGGTAAGCTGTGCTGGTTGTTTGAATAGCCTCTCCACTTTTCTGCTACATCATGTAAAACATCACATGTATGATGTGATTAAATGCTTGTGCGTGCGTGCATGCGTGCGTGCGTGTGTGTGTGTGTGTGAGAGAAAGATAGGTGGAAAATGTGAGCTTTAGTCACAGGACATTTTCCTTCTAATTTTAAAGGCATTTTCTGTTTATAATTTATTATTTTGTTTTGGTACTCAAGCTAAACTGTCCAAAGTCTAATTGTTTATTTTAACAGCAACAATCTGGTTGGCTATTTATTTAATTGGGTTGTATGAATGTGTATTTAAAATGAACATGAGGGACATTAAAAATGATTATTATGGTTTGTAATTTTCCATATATAATACTGTATCTGGTCAGTCATTGTGAATCAGAGTAGAAGTTAATGGACGTCTTTGACATTTCGGAAATGAGTTAACTGCTTTCTTGCTGAGATTTTGGTGAGAAGATGGATACCCCCAGCAGCAGGTTAAGACAGGAAAAGTGAGAAAACAGCTAATCTGACAAAAAACTCCACCACTGTATAAAGTTTTTATGCTTAATCCATATAACTAAAGAAACAGGGGGTTATGTGCCAGATTATTTCTTGGCTGGACACGGTCACAGTTTGTTTCCTGGGAACCAGCAGAGACATCAGGAAGTTCCTGTGCTTGGTATGAATCTTCTCATTGAACATTTCCAAAAATGTTGAATTATTCCTTTAAAATGTTTATGAACCAGCTCACTTCTTAGATGAAAATAAGAAACATTATCGTCACATGGTGCATGGTCGGCATTGATGTGCATCCTGCTCTTCTTATACAATCCGCTCAGTCTGCAGTGAAATAAATTCTGTTGCTACTGGCTGTACTTTTAAAGTGACTGTGTGTAACTGTGCATCTATGATGCTTGGCAACAGGTGATAAAATAAATGCTGTCTATTAATAACTATTAATTTTATTTAATTTTACCGTTTTTTGCATGGAATCTTGTTTGCTTACACTTGCTGCCTAAGACGTAAATATGCAGGGAACGAACCTTTGACCAGGGTCTGTGAGCTTCAAACAAAAGTCAAGATGCTTCTGTGCAGTTGTATTATTAGTGCTATGTACACACACACACACTCACACACAGTCATACAGGGAGAGAGTGGTGGTAGTGCCAGATCATAATGAGGATTTAATTCCTGCCCCTGGCTCTTGGCGTGCTTAAGACACTTTCTCCTTGTCTTTTTTTTTTTTTTTTTAATTCTCACATTCACACCTACACCAACACCTGCACTGGTCTCAGCCTGGCAGAGGCTTTAGATGGAAAATGATTGAAGTGTGTTAGCTTGGTTGAATGAAACCAACCAAGATGTAAAAGAAAGAAGATGGATGCTGGAGATACCTCAAACACCTTTTTTCTTTTTTAAGTTCAGGACCATAAAAGTCACAAAAACACTGTTTAAACTCTTCTACAAGAGAAACAGAAATAGAAGTACAACATTTCATTTGACTAGTTAAATATTTCACATCAATGCCGTTTATTTGATTTTTTTCTTTTTGTCTGACTTGATATCAGGTCACATCTGCAAAAATTTTGAGGCTACTTTGCACTCCACCTACTATCCGTTCTGTTAAATGTATTCGCCAAATAAACAACCCCACACATAATTCATTGCACAAAGTTTTAATAATTTGACCACGTCTGATCAGTTTTCATGTTGATTATGAAACAAGCGATGCAGCTTTTGGAAACAAATATTGATTTTGCTGATGCTGAATGAAAATAAAGTTTAAAAAAAAAAGCAAAATAAGAAATAGAAAGCTTAAAAGAAGTGGATGACAGCTACTCATCAGGAATTATTTAAATTGCTAAAAAACAAAAACAAAACAGATTTTCTTTAAATCAAAATAACTTTGCCAAATGATGCCAAATGATGAACTCACTCTGGTGTGATGAAGAGCCTGAAGTTGAACTCCCTCTGAGCTTCTGTCGAGCCTCTCATGACCGCTCGTCCCCCTCCCCCTCGGGTCTAAAGATCTCCCAATAGACTTGATCTTACCAAATGACAGATTATAATGTAATCTGTGTGTGTATGTGCGTGATGTCTGTGGGCATTTTAATGCATGTTAATTTATCATGGCTACTAAACATTTGGTACATGCTGATGAAGATATCAGATTCTTTGCACCTTGTACGGAGACACAGAGATGATGCTTTTTTTGTCTATGAAGTAAAACATTGAATAAATGATGAAGAAAACACTCGATTCAGTGCAAACGTTCATTCGTCTAACTCAGTTTTAGCTTTTATTAAGATCTGCCTCAGCTCATTTTCAGTTTACAGGATTTCCTAGCACACTTAAATTTATGCATTTTATTTATGGACTTTTAGTTGATGGACAGGAAATTAATCGACAGCTATTTTGATTCAATCCAGTCATTTTCATATAAAAATGGCATACATTCCCTTGTTGCAGCTGCTAAACTGTGACAATTCTTGTCATTTCTTAGTCTTCAGTGATGCTAAACTGAACATATTTAGGTTTTAGACTGTTGCTTGGATAAAACAAGACATTTTAATACATCACTTGAACTCTGGGAAATTAGAACAGGCATTTTTTTGCTATTTTCTGACAATAAAAATTATAGTTAATCGCCGCCTTAATCCATGCAGAGTAATTTGAAGAATCCAGCAGCTGTTTTTCTTCTTGTCTTCCTTTGTGTCTATTTGTACTGTACAGCTGTTGTCTTTTCATAGGCTCTGTTAAAGTGGTCTCCTTGGAGAAATGAGGTCAGAAATGTGCTTTTGTGTGTGTGTGTGTGTGTGTGTGTGTGTGTGTGTGTGTGCTTGGGCAGGATAAGGCTGCACATCTGTCCGCCTGACCCCCCCGGGGGAGACGACCAGAGATAGAGAGCAAAATCAGAGACATGAGGTGAGGTAGAAAGGCGAGGGTTAAAGAGGAGCGAGGGACGGGATGAGGGGAAGATTTATACTGTGGAAGAAGACATCTGGTGGACGTGTTTTGAGGTAGCCGAGGTCCTCAAGAGCACGTATTTAAGCGCAGCCCCTTGAGGATTTCTAATGAGCTGTAGTGGAGGTGAGTTTGGGTCTGATCAGAGTTGAGAGCAGATGTGGAGAGGGTTTGAATCTATGCAGGGAGCTGTGTGGAGGTGTTACGGCCCTGATTCCAACACTAAATGATGACACACTTTTCTCTTAACCTGCATGTCAGCTTGTAGGCGCTGACCCTAAACAGCACTGAAGATTTTTTTATTTATTTTTTTTTTTACATCTGATCCTCTTGTTAAATGAAACCTTTGACTCTGGCTTCCTGTGAGGTTACATAAGCCCAGCACTGCTGTAGTTTAGAGCCCACAACTGGAAAACACAAAGGAAAAGAGTGGAAGTAGATACTGTATGTGTGAGTGAACAGAATAAAATACATATATATTTGTGTGAGAGAGAAACGCTGGGCACGCTGGGGACAGCAGCTGCTCCAGGGGTCCGTCTGATGTGTTTTTTTTTTTTTCTCTTTTCCCCTGGTGACACACACACACACACATACACGCATGCCCTCACACATCCTCAGCGCCATCAATAAAAAGAGCAGCAGCACCTCAACTTTCACCGCGGAGCCGTAACAAAACAACTTTCATTTTTAATTCATTCATTGGACTTAGTTGTACAAACAAAACAAGCTCCACGTTGCCTGGTTTGTTTTCTGTGTTTTTCGAATTGATTGAGTTGGTCTTGTCCCTGTGGTTTGCTTCTCTGGGGGTGTTCCAAGCATTTAATTAATAGTCTACATCGAAATGTTTTTTTTTTTTTTTTTAAATGCATGAAAATCAATGGTAATTATATGAAGAAATGAGATATTTGGGATGATCACAGTATGCACTAATGTCAGAGCCTGATTATCTGAAATTTATCACATTAATAAGATTTTTGCTTCTAAAGAAACAGATAGGAAGGGGAGCTTGAGCATCAGGATTCTCTCATCTATAAGAACATGTTCTGTTTATCACGGTTATTAAAATTAGCAGACATGTTGCAATTTCAACTGGGATACTATGGTAGAATATAAATGTGCCTGAAAATCAAACAAGCATGGATGCCTCATGTCAGTCAAAATCCACCACTTAATTAAACCCAAATTTTACTCTCATATTCAGATATAGAGCTATATTATATTGTCTATATATACATATATATATATATAATTGTCTGTATTTTAACTATCTTTCTTGCTATAGCACAAACAGCATTTTTTTCTGGAGCTCTTAAATGTATCCTGTGGCCTTCTTCAGCACAGCAACACCAAAGGTAGACAACACTGGCTGAAACCAGACTGAAACCAGACACAACATCAGTGGTGGGTGGCACAAAGCAGTTGTCCAGGAGCCGGCCGGCTGACAGCTGGAGCCGTCCACATCCAGCGCCAAAACACACCGGTGGTTGGTTGATGGGTTTGGTACATTTTGGATGCCACTGATTTCATTTCAAAGTTGTGGCTGGTTTTTGGTCTATTGTTTCGCAGATGGCTGATGTTCTGACCTGACGGCGTCAGATAGTTTGCTTACACAGAACCATCTGGACAGTCGTCGTCGGAAACGGTTCGGCCTGTGATCTCACACATGGTCACACCTAAGTGTTAAACCACACCTGTAGCTCATGCTCTAGCTGCTAATTGTTTGCTGTTCGCTGACTGGTCCATAACCACTGTGCTTGGCCACAAACGACAAAGCTTGAAGCCTGGAAAGATGGATTCTTGATCTTCTCCTGCTGCCTCGCAAGGTTGCTGCTTGGAGATGAAGGCTGTGGGGCTGTTGCTGAAATTCAAAAAGTTTATCCCAGAAAGTGAAAATTGTATGTAACACATGGACCGTTTGAACATAAATCCAGGGTGATGCAAGCCTGTGTACTCAAAAATATCCTAATTACTTTTGACTATTAACATTTTTCCTTTCTACAATAAGTCAATGCTGACATTTCTTTACAAAGTAAATGTTTTTCATTGACATGTTATTTATATCTATATTGTGACATTTTAGGTTAACTTTGTTACCGAGTTCTTATTTACACATCTAGGAGATACATAATTCATGTTTCAGACCACTTGATGAAGGAATCTGGTCAAACGTTTCACTCTCCTTTAGCTCTGTTTTTAGTCTCCATTAGAACAGCAGAGTCGTTGTGCCTTCATTTCTCAGATGAAATGCAGTCCACTGACAGTTAAACATTTTGACCACATCACATTTAATTTACAGTGAATCTGCATCAGTCAGCTTCTCAGGCTGGATTTTCCCGTGTGGTGGCACAGTCACACATGCATACCACACACAAACTCTCTTTGTCTGCAGCCCTTTTCTCCTGCTCTATCCCTCTCAGCCCTTCAGTCTGTCATGGATCAGAGAACATGTCCCAAAGTGCTTTACAGGCAACACACGTGCAGCATGTCCCTGCATGCTGATGCGACTTTACAGCTCCAACCTTGTACAGTAGATGTGTGTGTGTGTGTGGATGAACATCCAGCAGTGACTACACAGACTGTGTGAAGGTCCACCAGTACTGTGTGTGTGCGCGCGTGTGCGCGTGTGCGCGTGTTCGTGTACATGCTCTGACATTGCTCAAATGGAGCAACCTCTCATGTTACCTTGAACACTGGTGGGAATGAGATGTATGACCCGATGCTTTTAGATTTAGACGCTGACTGGTGGGTTGAGAGAGTGAAATGATACATAAATCTTTTTATATAACCTGAAGTAAGCCCTCAGCAGTGTGGATGACGGTAGAGAATGTGTTGGCATCACATTCTCTAAAATTAATTCTCCTTTGCGGTTTATTGCAACCTGTCTTATTTTTTTTAGTATTGGTTTTTATTTCTATCAGCCATGATAACATTTTATCACTGAGGATGTCATCGATCTGACATTTTCTGTCTTTATACAAATTTTCATACCTCAAATAAGATGATCTACAAGTACTGATCCTATAGTTCTCTCTTCCCCAAATTTAATGCATGGACCTGATTGAAATTATTGAAAGAATACATCACTGTTTTTTCTTAATTAATGAAAAGTGGACATTTTGGACATGTGTGATATAGAGAGTATATCTTCACACATTTTGATTAATTTGAGGATAAACTGCTGTATATTTACAATACAATTCAAAGAGATGAGCATGAGAGCAACAGCTGAGCCCGATTATCTAAACTCTCTTTACTAGATATCTTTAAATTTGTATATATTTTATTTCATGTCTATTGCTGTTTGCAGACAGGGATATGAGGGAAACACTATTCCAATTCTCTGTATGTCCTGTACATATGGCAGCATTAACATAAAGTTGACTTGACTTGATTTGGAAGTAAAAAGTGAACCTCATTGGAGGTTTTAGCAACATTACTATGCTCACAATTCTCAGTATTTTAGTTAAGTACAATGTTATTGCTACCAAGAGGGAAGATACTCAAGAAAACCTTATTCTTGTCTTCATTGTCACTGCAGTTGCTAAGAGTCCACAACCATGTTACTTAGCACTCTGAGCCACAAACATTAATCAGATGGTACTACAAGTCAGCAGTCACAGTCATGGATGTTTGCACTGCATATAATAGAAATGCATCCAATAAACTGGTCTGACAAATATTGCCATCTCCCTGGGACACACCACTAGCATGACTAAAAGTACCAATACTAAATACTACTACAAAATAAACTTTATGGCCAAAAGTACAAAAGTAAAGACCAAAGTCATAATAAACCAATTAAATGTATAAGAGGGACCGGCAGGTGTGACACCCTGTAGCACAGCACAGAAAGTGTATATTACTGTGAATCTCTGATAACCCCGGGGCCTCATTAGCCTAAACAGGGCCTGGTCCATACAGCTCTATTAATACCTAACACTCATTACTGTGTATGCGCGTTGCTGTGGACACCTGGGACTGACCTCTTGTGCCTTTCACATATGACCTCTCATCCTCTTGGTCTTTGGTTCCCATTGTTCTTAACCTCTGCTGACCCCACCTCTGGTTCCATGGACACCAGAGGAATTAGGAGGAGCCCCACTGAGTCTTGTGTCTACTCAATATATTCAAGTTTTTTATACTTTTAGGTCACCGAATACTAATGATAACATTACAACTAACAGAAGTAGCATTCAGAAGGAAAAAAAACTAAGACTGATCAGTTAAAAATGAAGTTTTCTTGTAAATATGTCTAAGAAAAATGCACTTCCTTCCTCATAAAACATTAGGCAGGCATTAAGTAATTGAAATCCATCATTTTTTATATCCATGTTTACCAGCTTGCAGTTGCGCATCCATGCACGTTAAAAACAAAACAGGAACCTGGGGAGGCAGGACTCACTCGTAAAGAGAAAACAAAACTTTACAAGGGACCTTTAAAGGAGCGGTGTGGAGCATTTAGTGACATCTACATTTGTAATTGCTGATTACAACACCTTCTCCTTTCTAGTGTGACGGAGAAACTACGGTGGCCGAAAAAAAAATGCAAAAACCAGAAAGGCCTGTTAGAGTCAGTGTTTAGTTTGTCTGTTCTTGGCTACTGTAGAAACATGGCGGACTTTGTGAAAGAGGACCTGCTACACACACACAGATGAAAAAAATAAAAACAACAGCTGGATTGAATAGTACATTAGGTACTATTAGGGACTATTTTTAGCTGTGAGTAAGTGAGTATGTCCAGTCAAAATGAACCACATATCATGCTTTACAGACAGTGCCTGTTATCAGGATGAATTCATTGTTGCTTTTAAGCTTTTAGAGCATTGCCTGTCATTCTTTCACAGCCACTATGGCTGTAGTCCATCTCTGTGCTGTTTTTATGTACAATAAACATCCAGTGAACTGTTTATGTGATCCTCACTCATGTGTTGAAGAAACTGCATCACTCTTCTTGTGGGTTTGTTGTGTGAAAAGTTCATTTTCCTCACTGGTTTCGTGATGTTTCACAGCGGCTGATCTTCGCTTTGTGATTTCACAGTTTGCCATTTGGTTAAATGTTTCTCCCCTTTTCTCCACTGACTAATTTCAAATGTGTCATAACTAAGTCGTGATGTCTTGTTAATCTTTCAAACTAGCTCTCAGTGTTTTGGGCTTGCTCAGCCTTCATCCTTTATACCAGCCACACATAATCTAATTTACACACACACACACACACACACATACTCACACACACTGCAGAGAAGAGGCTAACAAGAGACGGCGAGTAAATTTTACGCTCGAATTGGATCTGTCTGTGTCGAGCGTGTGCACGCCGCTGAGAAGCGCATCTTTGGAGGCTGTGAAACAAGTTTAATGGCGGGAACGGATCAATCTGTCTTAAGTCACAGGGATCTATCTCATGTCCTTCGTTTGAAAATGCCTGGCAGAAAAATGTGTAGAGCTGGCAAATGTCAACAAGCGTTCAGTGTGTGTCTGTGTGGGTGTTTGTGGGTGTACTTCTACCACAGTGAGGACCAACAGGGTGACTGAGTGTGCGTCTTCTTCCGTGTGTGTTTGCGTACAAGTGTGGGTGTGTGTGAGAAATATGAATTTGTTGGTAAATGTCAAGAAGTTGGCAGTCTAATGGCTGAGCTGACAGATGATCCATAAAGCTATAAAGTGATTGGCTCGGAGATTCTCATTCATTCTAATGCAACTGTCAAAGTGGAGGAGTGTGTGTGTGTGTGTGTGTGTGTGTGTGTGCGCGCACGTGTGTGTTTGTGAAGTCGAGTATAGAGTGAAGCAGTGCAGCAGTGTAGATGCAGTTTAATTACACCCAGTATGGACTCGCTTGTTGCATCTTTGTTACTTTCTTGTTTCAGACTGAAGATCACAGAAAAGCTCGTCCCACCCAGTTAACTCTGTACAGCCTCACCTCGTTACTAACAACATCAACTCATTACATCAACTCATTTCTGGTATGGCACCTTCATTTTCATAATTTTTAATGTCAGGCCACATGGGAAAGATCTTAAGGCAAGGTGACCATGGGAAGAAGTGATAGTGGTGTTAGTTTAGTCCGAGATTTACCATGTAAGACTTGCCCCTAAATTCCATCCGGCATGGCAGTAGCCGTTCTAGACAATGTTTGTGATTCCAGCAGAATCACTGTAGGGTGTTTCAGAAACATCTTCGCTCTGCTCCACAGAGAACACATGCCTTTTTTTTTGATGGATGCCGTGTCTTGCAGCACAGAGCAGAGCAAGCTGGCCGGTGAAATGGCATGGATAATCTGTCAGTTTTACAAAATAAAACACCCTGTGCAGAGTCCTGATCGTAAAAACAGACAAAAGAGAAATAATTTAGCTACATAGCCTACTTACTCACGGTAGAAGCACGTAAATCAGGGGAAAATGACCAAATATGAGGAAGTTAGCAAAGTCTGGAGGGTAAAACAGTCCACTTCTGCAAGATCACAGAGCTGTGCCTGGTGAAATTTAGGAGTTACTACTTTATGTAACAAGAAAGAACCCCATGAACACCTCTTTGTTTTCTGTATTAATGTCAGGAAGGTCACAGTCTCCTCATCCCTCCACACAGAGGAATGTTTCTGTCTGTTTACTGGCAATCTCGGAATCCATTGGTGATCGTCTAATGACGATTTGCCCTTCAGGGTCTTCACCCAATCTTTTGGGGCTTCCAGTGAAGCCAGAGGGTATCCGCCCAAACTCACCTCTACTTAGTTAACTATAAGTGACAAAAACATTGATGTAGCTGAGCCTTCACGGTTAAAAAATGGGATGTTTAATAGTGACATCGATTCATCTCTGCATCCCTACTCCAACTTTTTATGACTGAATCACAGATCACAACAACAAAGCTACACGCCAAATTTAGCAATAACATAAAATAAAATGAATAAAATGTATTAAAGTAAGTTATAACAATAAATGTGATGAGGCCTGAAAGTCAGCGTCAGTGATTTATGAAAATATATAAATTCAGTAGCTAGCATGATGTCGTCAGTCTATAAGTAAATATCTGCAGAGACACAGGTGGTTCTGCTCACAGTGCAAATGGAAGGTAATGAGAATTATTTTAAAAGTTGGGAAATGTGTGGCTGCAGATAAGCTTAGATGATTTGTCAATGACATACTGGACTTTATTTGGGTAACCGTGCAGTGAACATAACGATGCAAAGTTATTGCTCCTCCCGTAAGATTTTCATGATCATAACTTTTGTTTGCACAGCAGAAGTTAGTCAGACAGCTCTGTTGGAATTTGCTGCACTTATGATGATTGATGAGATTTTGTTTTATGAGTCAACAGGCTGTACAATGAAAACCAGTACACACAAACTAAAGAGCTTATCTTTGTTTTTTTGGAGGATGCAGGCTCACAGAATTGACTTTGGTTCAAATCCCTTTGTCATATTTTAATATTGATTCACCCAAATTACACAAAATACATTTATCACTGACCTTCCATGGTATCTATCCACACAGATAGTTTGACTTTTTTCCACTTTTATTAGTTTTACTTTTAGATTTCTGCCTCCAAACAGCAAGGCCAAAGAAATTTGTTTTTTGGGCTCACAGCATTTTTAAAAATCTGAATTAACAAACTTCAACAACAACGACTCTTTCTGGGAACAGTGTCCTACTTAGTGTTGTGTTGTGAACAACAACAAACAGATATTCATTCATCTCCATTATATTGACATTTTTGGATATAAAACCATAAAGGAAAGTCTAAAGCAGCAGGTGTAGCATGTAGTGACTGTTGACTGAAGCACTCTCGGCTTTCAGGGCCTTCTCTGGGTGACTTAGCCTCTTTAAGGACAGCACTGCTTAGTTAGCATGGAAATAGCTGTGAAAAAAAGGTGAACAAATCGTACCTTTACCGCCAGCGTGAAGGCGGAGAGCTGTGATCTACTTCCAACTTTTAAAATGAGGTCCACACTCCATTAGACTTTAAATGGCTGACCACAGTGGAGCACTTTAGGACATAGGACTCATAATCACTAAAAATTCATCTGTCAATAGAGGCGTAGAGAGAAGACGTGTCAAGGCTGGGAGGTAAAAGTTATTCACTGCTCCTTGTGAACAAGCAAAGGGTTGTAGTCTTTTATGCATGGCCTGGAAAAGCCTTCCAGTTTCACTCTTTTATAAACCACATTGAGCTGGACTGCAAAATAAATTATGTGTTTCCTGAGAGTAGAGATGCCCGGCTCTAAATCTAATCTCTTGGTTCAGTAGTTATGCTACACTGGCCATGTAGCTGCGTGACACCATGATGCTTCGAGCCATGTCCTTTTTTCTTGTCCAGGGCAGAACAGAAACACACTGCTGCAAGGAGCGATTACAGCTCCAGATATTGGTGTCAGCTCTGTCAACAAAACATGCAAGCGATGGCGGAGGATAAACGCACATTGAACCACCTGGAGACAGGAGCGCGTCTGGATAAGATCTATCAGAACTGGTCTTTTTACAGGCAGCGGGCTGGACACCATGAGGAAATATGCAAATCAGCCATTCTTCCAAAAGCAGTCACTGTTATCATTGCACTAACAGGATTGTGTGTGTGTACGCGTGTGTGCACGCCATAAGCCATAAGCCCATATCCATGACCACAGATTATGTTATAAATAAGTGTGTCTGAGTGTGTGTAAGTCAATGTTTGATTACACTGTCAAAACTTTGGACGTGACATCGCGTTTCAATCTCACTCCACGCTGATCCTCTGCGAGTTGGAATTGACTATCAGCTTAAGTTGCCTCCTGTCGTATATTTAAATGTTTCAGTTTATGGTATTTTTACAAATAAAGATTGACAAAATATCCTCATGTTGAGGGACAGAAGTCAACATACACACACACACACACACACACACACACACACACACACACAGTAATTCCCCCATCTACTCCTTGCCTCTATAGGGAGGAATGGATCTGCAGTATCTGACTATTTCTATGGATTTCTCTTCTTCTCCTTCATGTCTCCTCTTTTTCATCTATACACGGTCAAATAAACAGATACACAAAAATCCATCATTAATCCTCATAAAGATTTATTGAAGGAGTAGTTCAACATTTTGTCAAGTTCACTTATTTTCTTTGCTTCAGAATTAGATGATGGTTGTGTGTTAAAAGTACACACAGAGCTGTATTGGTTGGAGTGCGTTGGGGTCGTGTTGACTCATTTTAACTCCTGTAACGTACTTATGTCATGTAACAGAACAGCTTCATAACATACATACTGTAAACACAAACCATCCAGTATTGATCTGTCGTCATTGTCAGCTTATATTCAGATATTTTGTTATGAGGACACGTTGCAGCTTCAGGTATCAGTCTAGCATGAGGTCCACTAGTTTAGAGGCTTATCAGATGCCATTACACTGCAGAGGTTTAAACACAGGTTTGACTGCATTCAAATCTAGAAGAAGTAGGAAGTTAACCTATGGAGCCAAATCAGGGACAAACATTTTTAAGTGTAAGATTCAATTCTAGAATTCTTTTGAATAAACAATTTATTTTCAGTTTTCACTTGCAAAGAGAGCTGAGGGCCTTTTATAGAAACCCCCTGTCACTCCTGTGTCCACATCAGTCTTTTTACGTTAGCCAACCATGCCCTGAATCCAGCTCCATATTTAACACAAATCAATCGTTTCATCTAATTTTCAGAAACAAGGCAAATTTCCTAAAACACTGAACTATTCTTTTAAGTTTTGTACTTTTAGTTTTATCATCAGACGCCAAAGTTAAAAGTGAAGATAGAAAAGGCAGATATTTGCGATCAAAGTTTATTTTTTAATAATAATGCTTTCCAGGTTAATTGATCAGAGGTTTCGGTACATTAGCAAGAATCTACTTGATATTTCGACTTTTGAAAATATTATGATGATTTTCATCTGCCGCGGTTGGATTTCTTTTGATGTCTTTTCTCAATTATACATCTTCACTCTCCCACTCACTCACACCTCCTCTCCATCATTCCCTTTCATCTGTATCTCAGCATTTCCTCTCTGACCCACCACTCATCCCTCTATCACCACCACATAACACTGAGTAAATCAGCAGTCATTTATTCCTGACTGTCAGTTGATTCCAGCAGGCTGGTTTACCAGGTAAACATATAAAGATCATCGTGAACTGATGCGATGTCCTAAAAGGAACCAGATCCTATTACATGTGACCTCCACTCCTCCCCGACTTCCCCTGCCGGCCGCCTCACATTCGACATCCATTCACCTGATATCATCGACCCGTACAGAGGGCCCGGGATTCGTTTGGTGTTAGTTTAGTCCGAGGAATCAGCAAACAGCACTGAGAGATCAATTCACTCTGGGTGTAATGACTATTGATTCTGTAGGAGCACACAGACAGAGAGGGAGTTGAATGTATTTAGATAAAATAATGCTTTGCTCTCTCACGCTACGCTGAGCTCCTCTGCTGCCGTCGTGTGAACCAGCAGAGCGGCTGGATGTGCATGTCAAGTACACACACACACACACACACACACACATGCTTGCACACACATGCATTCGTGTTAGCATACAAGGGACGGCTCCTTTTACATGCAACTGGTGTGCTGGTGTGTAATGTTATGCCACAATCACAAAAATACTTATCAGACATAAAGTACACCTGAGTGCACCAGAAATTTGAATAAAAAGGAATAAATATTGCAACATATGTGTCGCTGAAGTGGCAAAATTTGACAAATTAAAAAATGAGGAGACAAAATCAAAGCTGATGGAAACAGATTCACGTCAGGCTGCCACTCACGGTTACATGCTTCCACCTCACCAGACCCACATTGTTGCATCATCATACTGGCTGATAAAAACAAAGAGGGTGCCCTGTTTGGAAGACTCATACTGTATTTACTCAACAACAAATGCAACACACACACACACACTTATGAAGTGGGAAGCAGTAATGAATGCTGTGATATATCAGAGTTAGTGATGCTCAATTAGTTTCATAAATTAGATTAAACTTTGCACTGGTATGTTCCTCTGTCCTGCTCGTTCATGAAGAAAATTCATACAATGTGCACATATTTATGCTCCAGTGTTTTCGCCTTTGCACCACCCAGAGCCAACGTGTGTCTCTTGGGTTTGCAGTGCAAGCTTCTCACTTTGCCATTAGTGTGAACATACCATAACAGTTAAAGTAAAACACTCAATGGAGGAAAATGGAACTACTTTTGGTGCGTGCCAGCTCTGACCTTGACTGACTATCAGTCCAACACAAATTACTGGCAAACTAACCTGGGATTTCCCAGATTTGACCAGTTGAACGCACACCACCTAGTCGTGATTTGAACGGCGAGTCAGTCTTTTTCTGCTGCTGTGCTTCCGTCCCTCTTCTTCTCAGTATATTTCCTCTGATGTGTCACCACAGCACAGAAATCCCTCGTGTATTAAACGGTTGAAAGACCTTTCTGCTTCACGAGTTGCCTCCTTTTCCTCTGTGTCTCTTTTCTTTTACCTTTTTCTTCACCCGGGTCTCTATTTTTCTGTCTCCCTCCAACATTTTCTCCCTCTTATATTTTCTTTAAACCTCTCTCTCCATTTGTCTCTCCCCACGAGCAAAATCTGCAGACTCACCTGGTCTCAAAATTGAGTGCGTGCGTGTGTGTGTTTATGTTTTTTTGTGTGTGTGTGGCCCTGACAAGCTTTGTTGGGTCATGAATCTTTTACCCTTACCAGTCAGCACAAATCCCCCTCTGACAGACACACATGCATGCACACACGCACACACACACACACCTGGCAAGACAAACAGCTCCTGGCGGTGTGTTTCGCTTTGGTGATCCACTATATGTTAACTTTGTTAGAGACACTCGTAAAAAGACAAATAGAGAATGAGCAAGCTGCAAAGGTAAAATATCTGGAGAGAGGAGCAAGACAGAGATGGGAAGAGAGAGTGAAAAATGAAACACAAAATGCTGAGGAGAGAGAGACAGAGCAAGAAATCTTGTGCTCTGAAGGAAAAAAGAGGAGGTGGAGGAGGAGGAGGGAAGAATGAGGGAAGGAGGAGGAGGAGGTGAGCTGGACAGGAGAGAAAGGTGTGAGCTTATCTCACTGGCCAGGCTTCAGCGAGGTCACTCTGCACACTGACTGAGGAAAGGAGGATATACAGAAGAAGGAGGTGTAGTCACTCTACAGGATGACTCAGAGGAGAGAGAGAGAGAGCGAGAGTTTAAAGAAAATGCCAAAAATACAAATACTTGCATCTGCTGGGGGTTAGACAACATTTGGTAAACATCACATGAAAAAAAAGGACAAAAAGTACAAACTCTGCTGCAAAGGTTGGAAGTATTAGGTTGAATGCTAATTTTCCTCTTTAAAGCTTTCAAATCAACACAGGTTCCTGATGTATCGTACTGAAAAACTGCACACAAACAGTGTCAAGAATATTCAACCTTGCCTTTCAGACATTCTGTTTATATAGGCTACTATTCTGAAACAGCCGACACACACCGCTCTGATGTTTTCTGTCAACAAAATGACATCAGCTTAATTTTTTTTTTTTCACAAACATATGTTAAATGCTAAATACAATAGCTGCTCATAACAACAAAAGTAGGATTAGCTCTCGTGAGTCCACAGTGACCCGAACCAATGTGCTTCTTTTTTTTTTGCCTAAACCACAGTCAGGACTCAGAATGTGAACCTCAGTTTAGTGGCAGATTCCTGTACGTGCTTTGTACATCCACCATTCTTCCTCCTACAGCCTTCATGCAGCAACATTATCCAGGCAACAATTACCCTCAAAACGTCACTGAAAATGTCAAATTTGTCATATATAAACATAAATTCTATGACAACATACAATGTGCCAAACAGACAATGTGCATCTACAAGAACAAAACAGCAGCTACATGACATAGAGATGGGGTGAGGAGCTCGGATATCCAGAGGGAGCTGCAGCTCCTTCGCATCGAAAGGAGCTGGGTGAGGTGGTTCAGGCATGTGATTAGGATGCTTCCTGGGCACTTTTCTTTGAAAGGTGTTCTGGACTCGTCCAACTGTCAGGAGACCCCAGGGTAGACCCAGAATCCATTGGTGGGACTATACAGCCCATCTGCACTGGAAACACCTTAGGATCCTCCAGGCGGAGCTGGGATACGTGGTCTATAATCCTTCACTTGAAAGTGCAGATGTTTCCCAAAACTCCTGATACAGGCAAAGTTTTACAATAAAAAAGTGAATTTTATCAAATTACTTCTACTTCTAGTTGAGCCAAAAAAAAACAAAAAACAATGTGAAATAAAGGCAGACTTTGCTATTTGTGAACTGAAGGAGTTATTTTGTCATTTCGTCTTCAGGCGTGCCCACTCTCTCTGTCAACCTGCCTCGTCCACTTCTACTTCAGTCACTGATTTCCTGTTTCCCAAAAGGCCGCGAATGTATTAGCGGAGGAAATAATGAACAAGTACTGTAAGAGTGATGAGATAGTGATGCCATGTGCCGTACCCAGTTGCCCAAATTACCGTACAAAAATGCTGTCACACAGTTTTGTTTCTCACATGTTACAGAGATGACAGATCCCCAAAATTTCAAGCTGTTGCTGCAGTGCATTCTTGTCTATTTAGGCAAAATGTTGGTGGAGAAGGTGTTATATCTGCTGGTTCTGCAACAGATTTCTCCCTGTAATTGGTGAATGTTGGTAAAAAAAAAATCTTGAATCCAGTCTTTGTTCTCTCATTCAGAAGGACTGACACAAACCTGATGTTTACTGATGATTCAGTAGAAAAGGGAAAAAAAAAATGTTTTGACCATTAAAATCATCGTAACTATGCTCGAGATGTAATGTCACATCATCACTTTTAGACTGCTGTCCAACAGAAAGCAGAAAAACGCAGCTCCAGGAAAATGGACTAATAAATGCAACACGGGTTCATTTAGAGGCAGTTTACTTGTCTGTGGAAAAGTGCTCCAAGGTGTCAGTCTGATGCCATTAAAGAGTCATTGGGAAATATTAAGTAACTTCTGGTGCCAACATATTTACACTGCATGTCATTTTTGTTAAGAAGCCAAAGCAGAATTGCCAAATTTTCAGGAACTGCTGACACTGCTGTAGATCTTTGTTGGTTGCAACACATAGTAGGTAATTTCAAATGCATACTGCCATGTTAAGTAAAGACATTTTATTTTTTTTCTGAAATGTTTCTGAAGGAGATTTGCATTTTAAATTTTTATTAAGATCACATTTTGCCTCTGTAATGAGCCCTTCACAAGATGGAATAAGCACAGTAGACCTGAAATATAAGAGCACCCAGATGTGATCACCATTAAGACCCAGCAGTGCTGCCACTCCATCTGTCTTCATTAACATCTGACTAGTTGTATTTTTAACTAATCAACCACAATACGAACTTAGTTTCAATAAATTGCCGGAGGGGCATCAAACCTAACACACTGGATGTTATTGTACAAGACTGAGAGGTTTAGGTCATTAATGGCTCTAATTATTGGTCACACATTTGGTGTTTGGCCTCTCAGCTTTCCCCCTCAAGTGTTAAGTCAGCCCATTTGGGGAAAACTGGTAGATTACAGGCAAAAGTTAGAGCACCTTAAAGCAGTTTGAACTACATTTGAATAAAATGACTGCATCTGTAAAAAAAAAAAAAAAGGTGATGAAACCAACCTTGCAGTTCAACTCAATTCTGCAGAGCTATTTTAGCATCTTTAAGCACATTTCTTTGGGTTTATGGCCTGCAACTTTAAGATTTTGTATCGCTCTCTTAGCAAAAAGCTCTGATAATCACATTGTATGTCACCTGTCCACTACCAAACAGCAGACAGACACATTAATAGTAAACACAGTGGAGCATTTAGAGCTAGATATTTTTCTCTCAAGCTGGTGGAGACCAAAAACAGAGCTAGAAAGAGTGAATATTTGACTTTAATTTGCCAGATGGCCAAAAATACAACTCCAAATGAACGATCATGTTGCTCCATAACTGCTGGATGTGTAAATAATAAACAGTTTGCTAAAAAGTTAACTTCTAATGTGATGTCAGTGCTCACAAATAACCAGAAAATCAGTTCCTGTAGGTTTAAGGTTTAACAGAGCAGATTCGAGTTTTACTTGATTTGTATTTTTTTTTTTTTTTTTAATAGATGCTGTTTGTAAAAATATGTCCGATTTACATTTTTCTATTGTGCAGATTTGCACATTTGTAAACCTTCTCTGGGACTAATTTAGGGCACAGGTGTGTAAGTGTATTCTGTAAAGGTAAATTCCAGTGTGCAAGTTCTCAGCTGTTTTGCTGCAGTAATACATTTTATATTTAGATGTCTTAGTGGCATATGAGGCTGGTTCTGTTTAATTCACATTATTTATATGTTGTGGATTCAAATCTTTCTTGTGATCTTTGCTGATCCTGCCTTCTCTCATCTTCCCTGTCACCGTACGCTGTCAGACACTGAGGAAATACCATAGACCATAACAACTCCCCCTCCGACACGTCCTCTAAATAAAGCAGAGAAAGATTGAAAACATCCAAATGATGCGAATGCTTAATGGTTTTGCCTCTGAAGAAAAAAAAATGGCAAAAAGACACTCTGACAGCTTCACATGGGGGAGTCCTGAGTAAACAAACGCTGATCCAGAAAGCGCTGATCCAGCCTTTCCAGGGCTCCCTCGTTGCATCGCTCCCCTCCTCTCTTCATCTGTTCATTAAGGTCAACCTGATTTCTTTTTTTTTTTTTTTTTTTTGGTGAGTGTGGGGAGAGACAGCGAGGAAGAGGAGGAAGATGAGATGTAAGAGGATTTGGAGCTAATTAGGGGAATAGGAGGCGAGAGGAGAAACAGATGAGAGAGGGAGAACGAGAAAAAGGAAAGAAAGGCAGATGGGGGGTAAAAAAGGGAAAAGGGAGAGAGGGAGACACCGGAAAAAAAAAAGAGTGGGCAGGTGAATTTGCTCAGTTAGCTCCCTGGTGTTTAATATCACTCTCCCACTCTTCTCTCCCCCACCTTTGCTGTCGTTCTCACCCTTACTTCCTCCTCCCTGCCCATTTATCCTCCTCTCTATCTCTCTTTAATATCCCCTCTTTCTTAACACTTCCTTCTCCCCCTCCATCCCTCTGCTCCTCTTTCTTTCCCTCTCTGTTTCCCTCAGTCGACTGATTTTCTCTGTTTCACACCTCCGCTATCAGAGGGGACTGGCCAGATGGATGCAGGTGTGTGTGCGTGTGTGTGTGTTTGAGGCAGGAAGAAGGCAGTGCTGCAGAGGCAGAAGAGCATGACTAATCCTCAGGATACACACACACACACACACACAGATTAACACACACAAACACACACTGAAGTTGGCACTCGCATAAACACCATTTTCCCAGCGTTGTGCTGACCTGCCAGTGTACTTAGCTCCTGCCCAGGTAATTTTTCATTCAAATTGACCAGGTGCATAAAGATGGCAGCCTCTTGAAAAGGCAGTTTCAGTCCTCCCTGCCCATGCCCATGATGCAATTCCAGCATTTTCTTCCAAATGTGCAAAGCAGATGAGAACACTGGCACTTTTTTTTGTTGTTATTTTATTCATTTCATTTGATGCTCATTGTCATTTTATGTCATCTTTGTGCTGACTCAGTCTTCCTCTCTCCCCGTCACTTGAGTCGACTCCAGATCAACCTTAAAGAAGTGATCTCAGCTGTACTGCATCGTGGGTGCATTCAGTAAAGCCACGTGAGATATACACAACCTACCTCCTACCTACACACAGTACAAGGCTTCAGACTTATTCCCGTCCACACATCTTCTACACAAAGCTGCTTGGTGATTTTGTGAGGTGGGCAATCAGCAAGCAGGGGCACTTTAACTCCCCTACATCCTTAAATAATCCAGAATGAGCGATAAAGAATAATATATTATGTGGATGCTATTCTCTGTCAGCATTTGCCTCTGCAAGTGTAATCTCTTTTCATAACAGCAGGGGTCGGAGTGGATTGTCCTGATTATTCATAGCCTTTGGCCAGCAATTAACAATGTTTTTTTTTTTTTTTTCTAAATTTGGGGACTATATTATAACAATCAGCTTAGGGTTTAAGCCTAGTTACAATTATAATTGGAAATGGGGAAATTAGAGAATTAAGAAGAAGTGCCAGGGTGCCTTTAAAGCCTCCTAACAATAATAAAGAAATGTAATAAAGTGAAACTTATACATATACATATAAATTGAAACAGCAACAACTCCCAAATAGGTTCACAAAGCAATAATTGTAATTTCCACTTGAATGCTCACAAGGTAAGTTGAACTCAAAACTTCCTTCTAGAGTTCAAAAAAAACAACAAACATAAAGTCCCAAAATATCAAACTCACCGGACACACAACTGGGAATTGGTAATCCGACCTTGAGCTGATTTCTAGTCCTCTGCTCAGTTGTTATGGTCCTCAGATCTCACTGAATTCCTGTTTCACTTCACACATAGCATAAAAAAAGAGATACATGTCTATTCCCATGCCATTTGTAGGCAGCCAGGATCCAGGATTTGTCCTTATTTCTCCAGGTTTCTCCTCCTTACACCTGTGAGCAACAGATAACCAGAGCAGAGTTAGCAAACTGAAACTATACAGCAAACAAGATGGACGATAGCGATACAGTAGTACCATCGTGTCACTCTCAACCTTAAAGATGTGACGTCAACGACGTGAAAATGCATGAATACACTTAACATTGTTCTACATGAGATTTTTCTATTTGTGTGTTTTTCTCTGCTCGTCTCACATTTGATATTTTTGACATTTGACATTTGATAGAGCATTGGAGGTGAGTCTGGTGGTCAGTGGTGCATGGAGCCAAAAAGAGTTTAATATCCAGGCATGTCGGTGTGGGTTTTTCAAATGTTATCAGACTAAAATGTCTTTTTGGGCCAGTGTGCCTCACATGATAGGCACCATTGGTGTTATTACACAGTCTGGTCAGTCAGGCCACTATGTCAAATCCCAGTTCCAAATCCCGGCACTCTTCGTGGGGGGCTGTTTGCTGACATTCTGTGGCTGTATCAACTTACACACATACTTAAAAAGTAGTAAAAAATGTTTTTGCCAGAACTTTAACTTTGATTGTTGCCTATTCAATGAATGATGAATGAATATTTAATGATCTAGGGCTTTTATATATAGTATCAACATCAACATAATCGTCTTCTCTAGTAGTAACAGGTTGGAGAAGCCATTAACTGGTAACATGTGTATTGAATGATAAAGAAACTATTTACAACTATGCAGTTATCTAAAAATAATGAATGTCCTCTGAATTCACTAAAGGCAGTGGTATAATATGGATATTAATATTGATATTGCATGGACTTCAGTGCAGTGATGGCTGAATGAAGCATACAGAAATGTTGACACTGAGCTCCAGGCGTATCCCAAATGTCTGACTGTGACATTTAGACACGTGGCAGCAAATATATACCAGCACTTATGTAACATTACATGAGCCAGTCTGTGCACATATTATTAACATAAATGTATTTTAACCAGCGCTGGATGGTCGCAGAGGTAAACAAGCACGAAAAGCACCATTAGCTGTTTACAGTAGTTTAGTTTGTCTCTGTCACTCAAAGGAAGAAGAAAGTTTAGGAAGTTTTCACATCCAAGTAATTTGCCTTGGTATTTTGATGCATAATAAACATAGTAGAATAAAGGAAGACACAAGTGCTGCAAGAATCATACATTAGAATAAAAACTATTAAAAATGTATCTGTATTTAAAAAAGACAGAGTTGTGTTTAAAATTATGAGGACTGGATGTGGAAAATATGCCCTTAATAATGTGCTGTGAGACTGAGAGGTTGAGACTTTACATTTAAGAGGCACTGCACACCTAACTGTGCTCTTGAGCTGTCAATTAAATTATATGACTGTACTGTGATGAAACACATGAGTGCTAGTGTTAATATCAACAAATTTATGAAAATCAGCATTTCATGGTTTGAAAATAGCTCAACGCGTCATCAACACAGGCCCATTATGTAACCTATCTACCATAAAATAACAGATTTACGGCACTAAGTCACACACCACCAACTATTTCACTGATTTTGGTGAAAGTGGATCATATTTTATGGAGGTATTTTCTGGCTTTGATGTCGGAAGTGATGGCGGGAATGCAGGAGTGATCCTGGATTAGGCACCTGAAGCAAAGCCAGGTGAACGGGCAATGTAACCATGCTCAGTAGAGTCAGAGCCTGGCTCTCAGCTCTCAGCTAGTGATATAACACAGGTACTACACAGAAAGTCATGGTCAGTCTGTCACTCAGTCAGTCACTCTGGTCTTTCTTCTTACCTCCCATACACACTATGTAGCCATGTCGCTGCTCCGCCTACAGTGGCTGTCCTGTGCAGGTCTCTGCAGTGCAGTCACACTTTAATGCAATGTGCAATATCTATAGGGAAGGATAAGAGTCTGTTCAGGTTAGCTCAGTTCAGTACAGTGTGGTTCGGTTCAGTTTGGTTCAGTGTAGTTCTGTTCATCAGCGTGAATCAGTGTTGTTGATGTTGCTAAACTCATCTAGTTGTGAAGTGTAGCAGAATCAATTACACGGCTAGATGCTCCCAATTAGACGAGGCTGATCAATGTCAGCCAAGATCACTGCATAATCTCTCTCTCACACACACACGTACAACACACACACACGCATGCACACACACACAGACTGCATAGATGATTTGATAATTAAATCAATCTGAACAACTAGAGCTTCACTAATGAAGCAATGATCTCAGATGAATTTCATCTGAGATCATTGAGGGAAAGAAACCCTGTGTGTGTGTGTGTGTGTGTGTGTGTGTGTGTGTGTGTGTGTGTTTTTTTCAAACATGTATGTGTGTGCGTGTGTGTGGGACAGATTGTTGTTCTGATTTTAGTCAGCGTTTAGATGTGATAACACTTTTCCCCAAGCATGCGAGAGACAGACTGGTTCAGAGAAAGTGAGACATGATGACAGAGCGAGATGAGAGAAAGAGAAAAGAAAGACAGATTAAAGGCAGACAGTCATCTGGCAGATATCTTCTAGAGGAGGAAAAAACACCCATCACCTCGAGTGTTTGCAGAGAGCACAGGTTGTTTCTCTTTTGTGAGCTCACCTGAGAAAACCTTGTAAATCCAAGCACCCACGAGACATCATTTTGTCTCTCATTGTCCTGCCTAATTTCCTTGTTGAAGTCGATGAGAGGGACACTTCAGCTTGTTCGCCTGCTCACATTAGAAGGCCGGTGATGAAAATATCAAACATGTCTTATAATGATTGGGACCCAGATGAGGTCAGGGGCAATTAAAGAGGGGTTGTGTCGACCTTCTCGCAGCAGGAGGGTAACAACGCTCCTTAATGACTCTGCTGACATGTGAATTCATAAAACCTGATCTGGGTCGACCGAATAAGCCGCTCCATTGTCTGGTGGGCACTTGTCCTGAGCCAAATGAGTCTTGTGGGATATGCTTTTATAGCATGATGCAGGCCTAACAGTGTGAAGTATTTTTTTTAAACAATATTATAAACCACACTTGGAAGTGAAATAACTGAAAGTAATAAAATGTGGGAGTTTTATATCATTTTTATGACTATTTATGTGAACAAACTGAATCATCAAGACAACTGGAGCAGTTGCCTTGATGGCCATACAACGCTGTGAAAATAATCCACTACAATTAAAAGTCCTGCATTCATACCCTTACGTAAAGGTACAATGTGTAGGTATTAGCTGCATCTAGTGGTGAAGTTGCAGCTCGCAACCAAATGAATACCCCACACCTCACATTCCACTACCAAGCATGAAGAAGAACCTACAGTGGTCATGAAAAACTCAAAAGGTCCCATCTAGAGTGTTTGGTTAGTCTGTTCTAGCTACTGTAGGAACATGGCAGACATTGGAGTAGGACTAGCTCCCTCTGTATATATAAAGACTCATTCTAAACTATTCTTATTTTTAGGTGATTATATGCTAATGAAAATAGATATATGAATATTATATTGAATATTCTGCTAATAGATGCCCCCAGATTTTACACACTGGTCCTTTAATGGCACTGCATGTTCAGATGTAAGGTGTCATAACCTGTGAGAGTAATGACAAAAATATTAAGGTGGTAAGAAATGAAAAAAGAAATGTTTTCCCTTTAGCCACTGCTTCATCATCGCATCAGTAGTGTGTGTGTGTGTGTGTATGTGTGTGTGTGTGTGTAGCATGGACTTCCTTCCATGTGTGTATCCTCTGATCTTACCAGTGACAGTTTGATTAAACCAACAGCGTTGAAGTCACTCTGCTGCCTGGCTCTGCTCCAACTCTGTGGGGTGCCTCCAATGTGTGTGTGTTTGTGTGTGTGTGTGTGTGTGTGTATCTGAGTGTGTTTGTGCAAGCGTGCGTGTGTGTGCACAAGTGAGTTTGTGTTAATTGCTAATCACCAACGTGTGGTTTGCTTTCTTTAACATGCTGCTATAGCAAAGAAAAAAAAAATATCCTGATTAATGACATGATCCGTCACCCCGGCGATATGATGATTAATGACATGATTCATCACCATGGCGATACGATGGAAATAAAGCCATTAATTCTACTGATCAGATGACAGAGGGGTGGTGATGGGGGTGAACGAGACAGACAGGCATGTAACAGGGGAAAATGTAAAGGAGTGGGAGAGACGGAGACAGAGGAATCTGAGATGAAGGAAAGGAAAATAAAAAGAAATGAAGCAAGAGGGCATGGAGGACACGTGAAGAAATGATGGAATGAAAAAAGACAATGAGACTGAGGAGGCACTAAAATAACATAACGGAAGACAAAGGAATAGAGGAATGGAGGGTTTTAATTGGGAATGTCAGTCTGTCTCTACTCAGATTCAGGACAGGACGTCACATCACAACTCTATTTTCTGCAGACATGAAGGCAAAGAGAACGAAGAAAAGAAAGAGTGGCGGAAGTGTCATTTTTAACAGCAGACTGATCAAGTCAACCTTTCCTCTCAGACTGAACAAGTTGCTCATATCATGGTGCTTCCTGCTGGCTCCTACTGATATAAATACAAAAAAATGTCATCAGGTTTGGTAAAAAGTTTACTCTGAGAATTTTTACCAGTGACACATGTAACCGAGTGAAGCTTTGTACAATAAAGTATGTTCCAGAATTTACAGCAATCTAATCTTCAAGTTTTGCAGTTGAGTGTGAAGTGGCCAGGCTGGCCAGTCAGCACCTCCAAGGCCATGGTTCTCTGCCGGAACAGTGGAACGCTCCCTTTGGGTTGGGAGCGAGTTACTGCCCCAAGCGATGGATTCAAGTGTCTCGCGGTGGATCCCAGAGCTCTCAATTTTAAAGTCCATCTACGTTCTAGCAATCATATGTGCTTATGAGCTTTGGGTAGTGACCAAAAGAATGGGATTGCAGATACAAGCAGTAGAAATGAGCTTCCTCCTCTGGGTGAGATAGGGTGAGGAGCTCTGACATTTGGGGGGAGCTCGGAGTAGAGCCACTGCTTTCATCCGATGCCCCCTTGGCGCCTTCTTTTGGAAGTGTTCTGTGAATGTCTAACTGGGAGGAGACCCGGGAAAGAACCAGAACCCGCTGGAGGGAATATACAGCCCATCTAGCCTGGGAACACCTCGGGATCCTGCAGGACGAGCTGGAATGCTTTGTTGGGGAGAAGGACGTCCAGAATACCCTGCTAAACCTGCTGCCTCCTCAACCTGACCCTGGATAAGCAGAAGAAACTGGACGGACGGACGGATGGATGGATGGATGGAGGGATGGTTGGATAATCCCCAAGTTGATTTTAAGTTGACACATATTGATTGTTGTATGTCTATTCACAGAGCTGGTATGATTGTGATCAAACTGAAATCACATTTAGTCTGGCTTTTTTGCAGTAAAAATATCTTTAAAAGACTTTTTTAGATTTATTGTCAAAAGATCTTTGAGAAAATACAATACTCTTTTTCTTCTCAGTCTTTGTGACAGCTGCCTGCAGTCTGAGCCGTCTTACTGGAACCAGACGAAGTAAACAAACTTGAGCTGCAGCCTACATGTCATGGGCACACAGTTTGTTGTCAATCGTGTTGAAGAGTGAAGACCACACCAGCACATAACTGGACCGATGTGACATTTGCGAGTCCACTCACAAGCTGTTTAATGTGCTGCAGCTCAGCAGCTAATTAGCTATCAGGCCTGTAAAGTGATGGTGCAAACCATTGTACTCTGGGGAAAAAAGACGACCTCAGACATGGAAAAGAGCAACTGAAGGGTCATTCAAGTCCAAAACTCTTCCTACTTTGTCATTGTCATTTCCATTCAGTTGATTGTGTGAAGTCTTTAGGAGAATGCGGTACTTGCCTTCTCCTCTCGTCTCTTTTAAAGTGTGCTAAGTAGATGCTTTTGCAGACAGGGACTACTGTACAAACACCAGTTTGCAGCAGGCATCCATGTTTTCCCAAGCAGATACGCTGGGACATTTCATAAGTTGGGAATACCCACTTAGATCCCCAGAATACAGACTTTTCAACTCGAACTTCCAACTATGTTGCAACAGTGCACTTTTCCTTGCTGAATGTTTGTTTGCTCATTAAAAAAAGAAGGTGCAGGACAATGTGTTTAGTTCCAGCAGATTCCTCTTTGAGAGCTCCATCAAAATACAGAGAGCTTTTTCTGTTCACTATAAATGGTCAATTACTTGAAATATATGTCTCTGACTGAGCTGCATTTCTGCATGAGTTACAACGACAACACAACAACCAAAGAACTTCAGGAGTCATAGTAGAAGTTAGTTCTTTTCAACCCATCTCGATACTTGCAAAAAGAATAAAGGTTCTGAGAATATGGGGGAGGAAGGGACAGGGCAGTTGTAGCAAACAAGTAGAACTCAGTCTAACAAAACTAGGCCTGACTAATCCCTACCTCTGGAAACAAAACCGAACAAATGAACTAACTTCCTTATCTAAAAAAGGAAACAAAAGGAATACAGAAGTGGCCCCAACCATGACTAGACAAACGTTAACTACATGTGTGAAATGAGTAAGGGGTTTTCCAACTCATGATCATCCTCATCCTCCCACCACATATATGTTTCTACTATTCTTAACAAGTTTGTTCAACAAAACAGCTTAGACAGGCTAAAAGAAAATGAAAAAATGACTCTTAAAGCCTTTTGTTGATCACTCCAAATGATGACAGCAGCTCCTAGTCCAAGGAAACCAATGAGCACCAGAATGACCAGACTGTACATGTGAAAACCAAAAGTTGTTAGCACCTGGAGAGAAAACAGACGAGAGGGAGAAAGAAAAGCAAGAGGGAAGAAAAAAACCAACACAACAGAAAATCTGTGCCTGTTTAGCGTTTAACATCAGAAACATGGTGACTTAATCTGACATGATCTGACATGAATAATTTGTTTAGTTTGGTTTAATCTAACCTAAAATAGAGTAGACATAGTAAAGTGGAGACATAAAAACATACATCCAGGGACACAAAGAAGCCACATGGAAAAAGTACTTTTATATTTGATGGGAACCTTTGCTGCATGACCAAAGAGCCCTCGCTCCATTATTTAAGTGAACATGCATTAACCTGCATTTTGCCATAGTGGATAAATAAATGTATTCTACAGTGTCTGTGACTTACTGTGTGCAGTGGGCTCCGATTCCCCTTGAGACTAGGCAGTTTCTTTAGTATTTGATTAAGTGGAAAGATGTTTTTTTTTTTACATGGACTAAATACATGTGTTATTAAAAACATCAGACAGTTTCAAAGTGTTTCATCAGTGGAGACATTCACTCTGTCTAAAGAGGATCACACGGGTTCATTATTGTTGGTTTTAGTGAAATCTTTACTCAGGTAATACTAGTGTGTGTGTATGTGAGTGTGTGTGCGTGTGTTTGCGTGTGTGTATTTCATCCCCTGCTACAGTAGGTGTGGAAACACCCGTGTGCATCCATTTTTGTGATTGATATGAAACCAGATTGTTTTGGTGTTTTCTGACAGGTGGCTCTGAAAGGACAAGGGACTTCTGGCTTTCATCCTGTGCGATTGTGTGTGAGTGCGTGCATGCGCGTATGTGTGTGTGTGTGCGTAAAAAGAGTGAGTATAATATGAGAGTGATGGTGTAATGTGCAACTGAACGTGTCAGGATGAAGTGTGTTCATGTCTGGCAGATCTCTTGTCTCCTGTGTTTATTTACACATGCCCGTTTGTGTTTGGTGTGTGTGTGTGTGTGTGTGTGTGTGTGTGTGTGTGTGTGCTTGTGTCTGTTTACAAGAGAGTGTGTGTGTGTGTCTGTCGTCACACCTGCCTCTACATCGCCCAGTTCTGTCTTCTTGGAGAGATGTTGGTGTATTAGTTGGCCTGGACCTCAGAGACATACAGCCACTTTTCCTGGCACACACACTTTGATCACCATACAACAGTGTGTGTTTGTGTGTTTATGTGTGTGTGTTTGGTTCTTCTGAGATGATGCAACACTAGTTTTTATGGTCCAATAAACACTCTTAGGGTGCTAAAGCTTTAGCAGGCATCTCTGTGATCTAATTAAATAGTGGACACACAGCGCTGAAACTGCCATCAGCCCTTTCGTTACACAACGGTAAGTTAATCAAGAGGCTCATTTGGCAAATAATCAGTGTTTGCTTTGAACACACTTTAAACACATACACATGGAATGCATCTCGTTCACTCGTTTATTCCCTCTGTTATTAGTGTCTTAGCCTCCCTTTTCTCTTTTTTCTTCCCTTCTTTTCATTTTAACTCCTTCACTCTCCCTCTTAGCTCCTTTCTACATCTCCTCTTCTTTCCATCTGTTTTCCTTTATTTCCCTCTCTATTTCATTTCCTCTCCTATCTTCTTTTCTTCTCTTTGCTTTTTCTTTATGTTTTCTCTCGCCTCATCTCGTCTCCTCTCTCTTTTTTCTTCTCTCCTTATTTCCCTTCCACTCCTCTCCTTTCTTCTTCCCTTTAATTTTCCTCTCTCACCACATCGTCTCCTCTCATCTCCTTTCCTTTCCTTTCCTTTCCTTTCCTTTCCTTTCCTTTCTTCTTCCCATTACTTTTCCTCTCCTCTCCTCTCCTCTCCTCTCCTCTCCTCATTATCTCTCTTATTGTTTCTTTGCAGTGCTGTCTTAGGTCTGCTCTTCTCACATAGTCTCCATCACCACAGGCTCAAAGTGCTGGAACAGCTAGAGCAAGCCAAATACAAGAGAAGCGCTCTTATCAGGGCGTTGCTCAAGTGAGCATGTACATGTGTGTTTGAGAGAGAAAGAAAGAGAGCGAAACATTCCTGTAGGAGAGAACATATAAATGCAAGTCTACAGACCCCTGTGTGTGTGTGTGTGTGTGTGTGTGTGTGTGTGTGTGTGTGTGTGTACTGACCCACTTTGTCTGCCATGCAGCAGCAGCTTGTGCAACAGAGCAGGATGTGCATTTTTTAACAGCAACAGTCTCCTGTGCACAGAACACACACAGAATGATCAAGACCATCACCTCTGCTGCAGCAGTCACTACAGAAAGCCTAAAATGTAATACAAAAATTAAAAAAAAAACATCTATCATACACACCTAAAATATACTTTTGATTTGTTTATTACATGCAGCATGGTCCATGATCCCTGTTTGAACCTGGGCTGCGGCCTTTCTGTGTAGAGTTTACTCTGCGAGTACTCTGGATTCCTCCCACAGTCAAAGACATGCACTTGATAGGTTCATCGGTGACTCGTAAGCTCAAAGGTGTGAATGTGAGTGTGAATGGTTGGCTCTATTTGCCCTCGCAACCCTGATGCAGATAAGCAGGATGTGTAGCTCAAGTCAAGGAAGAACCAGATCTAAATCACAGGGTGGATATACTTATTTCTTACTTTTCATTATCATTGAGACAAAGAGGTCAGTTGTAATACACACATATATACATATTTACATATTTGGATTCAAACATGTACAGAATTTTATTGTATAAGCTAGTTTGCCTTCAAACATGTGTGACATATGGACATTTTACAGTGCAGTTAAGTGAAGACTGAATGTCCCAAGTGTAATGACTAGCAACCAGAGAACCACAGATGCTAATGCGCTAAAAAGGCTTTTATACTGTTTTAGTGTTAGGGGGCGGGGTTATGCTCAGGGTGGCTTCAGTGCATCATCAAGCTACCATTTAGGACCGCCCAGAAATCCTGGACTGAAAACTAGTGGCAAACTGTTTTAACCTCAAACTCCACATTTCAGTAACTCACCGTCTTTTCACATGTTTTCAGCCACAATTTTCCAACATGTTTATGTATTGTTTTGAAAGAAATCTCTGACATGGTCTCTTACACAGATTTTTAAATGTTTAACCACCAGCTACAGATGCTTCATAGAGGTTATACATTGTTAAACACTTTAAAAGTACATCTACTCTTAACTGAGTTGCAACCAAATTCTTAACTATTCATATAATGCTTATACATGCTGAACATGTTTACAGTAAAGTGCTGAACTAATGTTTTCCACAAAAACGTGATGATGAGATGCGGCACATTAAACAGTGAGCTGTGTTAGTGTGTACTGACTGCCTGCAGTCAGAATCTGGTACAGATTTCACTCTATTGTGGTGCTGTAGCCAACATGTTGTAGCCTCTCATCATTTGTGGCTGTTTTTCGTGTTGTTTTTGAGGCAGTCACAGAGACATGACACAGCACTATGCAACTACAAATGAAAAACTGAATGACTTTAATATTTATTATAGTTGCTGCTATGGTGTGAAAATAAATGCTTTAACACATACAGTGCCATGCTCCCCTCACTCTGTCATCAACACTCTCTCCATCTGTCTCTCAGCTCAGTTTTCTCAATTGAGCTGCCAAAGTAAAGTCCATGAAAAATACAGTTAGCAACTACCAATTAACATTTAACAGTAATAAAAAATACACATCTCAAATGTATAACTTAACTATATCATAAAATGTTACTCTGTAAGTTAATACTAAGTCATATATAATTTATTATAAAATCATTTAAAATGATATGGTCCTAAGTCAAAATTGTGACTCTTTATCTTAAAATCATGACATCCAGTCACATCATTTTGTACCCATAACCTTTTTTTTAAATTTACGTTGTTACAACACAGTTAAATAAAATCCAGCAAATAAAAGCACAGACAAGTAGAATAAATAGAATAAAAGACCACAAACACAATAAAATAAGACACAGACAGTAAAACACACAAATAAAATGCATAAAAACACTGTGGAGCTGGAAAAATGAAACATTGTAAAACACAAATAAAAAGCAATTTTAAGACATACTTACCAATTTCTTCATCTATCCACTGAATTAACATCTACGAGTACAGTACATGCAAGAATATAAAGAAACCTGAATGCACTCATCTACTCCTACACGTGTATGATACACCCATGGAAACACACAGTCATGTATAAGTCTATGCAGTATATATCTTATTGTACTGTATAAATACACATACATAACCATGCATATACTTGGTTCTTAAACCCTCTCTCTCACACACATACACACACACACACACACACATACACACACACTCAAGGAAATGAGCTAATCACCAACTGACTCATCGGATGAAGATTACTCTCCTCTCCTCTTTTATTCTGTTTTTTCTGCTTCTCCTCCTCTCCTTCTTCCTCTTCTTTTTCTTCTTCTTCTTCCACTCCAGTAATGGTAGCATCATGTATTTTCTATGAGATATAAAAGCAGAGCGTAGCAACAATAGGCCAATTGGAGTGGCTTTGTGTGTGTGTATGTGTGTGTTCACACACATGGAGTCAAACAGACGGCTAATGGTTTTCCTTTAATAAACCACTGTACCACTCTCCGATGATTCGCCTTCACATGCAAACACCCAACCATGACTAAGATTAGCCTGAGGATAAACACAGCAATAAACAGAGGAGAGGAGAGGAGAGGAGAGGAGAGGAGAGGAGAGGAGAGGAGAGGAGAGGAGAGGAGAGGAGAGGGAGTGAAGAGTGGACAGACCATCAGAGCTATAATTTCACATCCTTACATCATTCATCTCTACTTTCCAGGGAACTGTCAGTGTGTGTGTGTGTGCATACGTGTATTTCACTCACGTGTATTCTTTCATTCATGTCTCTCTACATGTGTTCCTCACAGGTGTCAGTTTGTGTTCTCCAACACTCATACCATCTCTCTCTTTCTCTTCCTCTCATCCTCTATTCTCTTTTGTCTCACCCCATAATTATTTCTTACTCATCCCTCAAACCATCAGTCCTCCTGAAAAATAAAGTAAGACGTGGGTTTGTTATTTCTGTGTACAGTATCTGCTCCAGGTGTTCCTACATGTTTTCTCTCTATGGATGGCCACAGACAGATGCTCATAACCATGCGTATTTTCACCTCTTTGTACATAGACAGATGTTGGCACATGTTATTGTCTTTTATCTGTTTTTCAAATTATTTAATGTTTCATGGATTGATTTAAGGATTACTCACATTTTGATCTGTTCACTTTGTCAGTTCTGGGGCCTTCTGTTTAGAGAAGAAAAGTTGCTTAAGTTGCTTACATTTAGATAAAGGTCCAGTGTACTTACTTACAGAATATGGCAGAAATGATATAATGTGCTAGGTGTTGTGTTTTCACAATTCACCCCATGTTTCAAAAAGCTACAGTGACAACATTGCTGGTGCCACTTTCCTAAAAGAGTATCTAGTTTAAATAAACTAGTTTATTTTAAAGGTCCAGTGTGTCAGATTTAAGGTGATCTGTTTACAGAACATGACAGAAATGGAATTTAATACATATAACTCATTGTAACTCAATCAGAGCTATGGGTTCATTCATGTATAATCACCTGAAAATAAGAATTGTTATGTTTTAGTTACATTAGAACAAACCTTTTATAACTATAGAAAATCCTATTCTATGAAGTCCGCCATGTTGAACGGACAAACTACTGTAAACACTGGCCACTGTAGTTTCTCCTTCATGCTACAAAGAAGGCGGATGCAATCAGCAACTACACCAAATACCACGAAATTCTTCACACTGGACCTTTAACACTTGTTATGAATTGATGGTGACGGCAGTTATGTATGAGGCGGTCTTTCACAGTGTCTACCTATTGGTCCTCTGCATGCTTCCTGTATCCTCACCTTCCTCTTGGCTTACTTCTTTTCACCTGTCAGTCTTTTGTGTCCAGTCTTGTGTCAGTCAAGTGTCCTTTTACTTCAAACTGCGCCGAGGAAAGCTTTCAGCCAAAACATGTTGATGTCAGCTAATATTAAAGGCTATTTATTACACTCAGCACTCAGCGTGCCTTTTCCTTCTTGTTTGCATTTGTTATGCCCTTGATTCAGAAGAGCACCTTTGCTCGCTGTCAAAAACACTTTTATATCTTGTTTATAAAGCAAAGATGCACTGTGGTGACCCCCTCCTTTATAAATTAGGTTTAGCGTGTCTCTGGGGTATAAAATCCATCACTTCCAGAAAATGTATTTCATGTATTAGTTTGAGGAACATCACAGTCTCCTTATCATCTCTCCATTGATGATGTACATCATTGTTTATTTGTGTCCTCTGCTTCCATTGCACTTAGTCACCTTTTGTTTTTAATAATAAAATGTTCTTTGACTTTTGTTGGAATTTCTGCTATTTCTACCCTTAGGGTTAGAGTTCTTCTTTTTTAATATGTGCATTAAAGTATATGACTGTAAACACCTTATCTGTGTTTGTATCTGAAGGAGGAAGCGTGGAGAATCTGGTGTTTTAAAGTAAAACCAGGACGTGTCTGTTCATTCTAATGGATGTTTTAATCTTGTGGATGTACGCCTGAATAACTTTCACCCTCATTTTCCTTTCCAAGTTATTTAATGTTATTTTTCATGCACCCCCACATTATAGCAATCAAAAACTCACATTTTATAATAATGATGTATATCTAGTCTAATAGCTAGACAGCTGCTTTGTGTGACAGATCGTGTTTGTTCACAGTAACCTGTTTATTCTTCCATTCCTTCTCTGACATGCACTATAACTGATGTTGTCTACAGGGTAATGCTTTTCATGTTATTCGCTCTCAGCTGAGATGAGAGATAACTGTGCATGATAAAAGGAAAAGAACCATTTAAATGGAGGCTGTGGGCCAAACAGCTGTCCAAAAACATTAGTTTAAATGGAAAACAGTTTGATAGAGTCAATATTAAGAACGCCCGTGTGTTTTTCTCTTTCTGTCTCCAGATCTCATGCTTCTGAGTTTCTCCCTAAATTTAACTTCACAAAACACCCCTAAACCTAAACGCACAAATCTAACCACAACAACACACACACACTCTCTCTCACACACACATTCATGGTATATTGGATGGCTGACCTTGCATGAAGCTCAGTAAATACCAAAAAGTAGATAAATGCAAAGATTTTTCTTGTGACCTTCATTTTTTTTACCTTCTCTCAAGAGAAACTCACCAAAAAAGTTCTCAAAGTTCTGCTCTGGTCGTTTTCTTAAAGGTCCAGTTGTTAGATTTATGAGGAATTACTTGGCATGTAATATTCACAACCATGTTTTCATTAGTGTATAATCACCTGAAAACAAGAATCGCTGTGTTTTCATCATCTTAAAAAAAGCATTTTATATCTACACAGTGAGCAGGTCCTGTGGTCCATGTTGTACCACCATCTTTCTACAATAGTGCAGTCTGAAACCCAATCCTGCACATTGGAACTTTAATTGACAAGTTTGTATTATTATTAGGCCCGATAGAAGACCAAATCAGTCAGTGCCCATTGACAGTATAGTTAATGAACAGAGTTTCTGGGTCTGAAATTAAGCCAAGTCAAGTGTTAAGACTGCATTCTTTCTAATGGTCAGCAGGGGCAGCACCATAGACTGCAACAAAAAGATCCACTTGTATTGACTCTCATGGAGTAACGACACTACTTTTTACTTGATTTATTACCTCAGTAAACAGTCGCTAGTTCCAAGTCTTCTTCCATACAGCATGACGTTCATTTTGTTAATTACGGTCCCGTTTAGAGTAAAATAGACAATAATGAAGGGTATGCTTTGGGGCATGGCTATCTTATGATTGACTAGCCATTCTTAGTGAGTCCATCCAGCACTCCTCACCTAGCTCATGAAACTTGTAACAAACTGCAAAACTAGGCGGCATTGATCAAATATGAATCAAGATTCTGTTGAGGCGATTTCTCACCTCAAAAGTTCTCAGAAACATATTTTACTTAGTCTTCAGCTGTAAGATGAGAAAGCGTATGAGCAGGCAGGTCATCTATCAGCCATTTATTCCTGCTTGAAAACGGTGCCAAAGCCAATTCGCAGTATATCACCCAACAGCTCCACGCTCACTCAAATGTGGTCATTTCTGGCAAACCAATAGGTGACATCACAGCTGGCTTAACCTTCTGCCTCTGTCAGACTTTGATTAAAGTGAAATCTGATCTGTGGATAAATTGTGGTTCCTCCTTTTAACATTACGGTCAGAGGCTGCTGTAATGAGACAGAGACTGAGTCACTCACTGTTAAAGTGGCTCAGACAGTACTTGACATACCTAATTAGCTGCTTCGGGCCTCTCGATGGCCCTTGATGAGGAATTTCCAAAGGATCTAATGACATATGTCTTTTATCTCTATAATAATGTATAATATATTTGATTACCCTTTTCAGCTGAGAGAAAACATTGGCATTATATCCCATTGTTAGGGTCTCAGGGTCTCAGTGTCAACTTTATTGATGAATCTGAATTCTGATTGAAGCCACTTTCATCTGATACATTTGGGATCTATTTTTCTCTCGTTATTCCTTCCTACAGTGTCCAATGCTCCAGCCAAGGATGGGGGATTTATCTTTGAATTACCTCTAAGGAGATTTCCTTATTTTCTTTGATAGCTTGGGCCTAGTTAAGAATGCTGTTGAAGGTGTGTAAAGCCCTGTAAGTTCGTGGTGAAGGGATGCTTTCATACTTGTGGGTGAATGTTGAAACCAGCCGTTTTTAAAAACATATACATAAAAAGAAATGGGCGAACAGGGGGCACTTAGAAACAATCACACTGCAAAACATTTCCCCAAAGTACAAAGGTAAAGAACTGCTGCTGCCTGAAACAAATCCAAAACTTTCTTATGGAGTTTATTTAATAGTTTTTTGTGTCATGATCTCAAGATTTTTAACAGTTTCTTAGTAATCATAACATAACAGCATCCTTATATGATATGCTTGTTTATTTGATCCATTATCCCATTATACTAAAACCGCAACGTGCACTGTGTGAGTGTGTGTGTGCGTTTATGTATGCGATGTGAGTAAATTAAGCACTTCTGAATTGTGCTGTTGAGGTAAATTACACAACACTTTCTCATATCTGTTCTCCAGAGGCAGCTGCAATACTGTCACAACAGCCTCGCTAGCTTATTACAGCTATAGCTTTATTGATCCACAAACACACACATACACATATACACAAATATACCAACACACACACACACATGTAACTTTCACTCAGAGTCGCAAACACCACATGCAACAAAGTTATGCTTAGAACAGAAAGACACACACCCACGCTGTGTGTGTGTGTGAGTGTGTGACATGTGGAAATGCAGATACAAAAATTGTTTGTGTCCACACATTCTCTCTCTCCACACACACACACACACACACACACACACACACACCTTTGGTCATTAAGGACTCCTACCAGTATGTCCTGTAAGCAGTTTAGTTCCCTCGTGGACTGGTAATATACCGCTGTGTGTGTGTGGGTGTGTGTGTGTGTGTGTGTGTGTGTGTGTGTGTGTGTGGTTGTGTCAGCTGTTTTGTGCCTGTTAAGCCAGAGTTACAGTTTCTTAGTTGGCTTGGGAACAGTTTGTTAGCTAGCTTAGGGACGAGGACATGCTGAAAAATCATTACAGGAAATTGGTTAAAGGGAGAGTTCAGCTTTTGTCCTTCTTCACTTCCTGCTTTGTGATAGTCATTTATTTTACTACTTTAGATCATTCTTCTGATTCCTTAATCAACTTTTAATTGTTTTTTTATTATTATGGGCTACTTCCAGTCTTATTTTATTGTACTTCTGCAGTAGGATTCATCCTCATCTACTGTAATGTATTTCTTAGCTGTTTGGTTCTGGACTCGCTACATGTACATGCTATAAAACAAGCTAACTTTATTACTATAGCAATTTACAAAAACACACTTATAAAGTGCCTTGTAAGGAAAGAAATCAAGGTTAAACAAATAAAACATAGGTTTGAAGAGGTTTTTTAAAGATACTCACTGATTCTGTCTCTCTGACTCTTTGTGGGAGAGATTCGGAGCAACAACACAGCAATACAGCTTTTACTTTTCAGCTCTGACCTTGCAACAGCCAATCCCACTTTAGTTTGATCACAATGACTGATTTCTATCACTGTGCAGACGGCGCAGGTTGTATTAAACAGTTTGGATTTTTATCGACTGGTGTCTGGGCAAATCAGAATGTGATCCGGCTGTCATAAATCAGACTGATTAATGACAGAGATGACTGATGTAAAGTGCAAAAATTGGTTGTTAAATGTCTCCTCCCAGCCTGCCAATTCTTTTTAAAGTCATCTAATGTGCTTCTGTCCTCAACATTTTGAATTTTTACACCTGGAATGTGGACAGATCTGAACATGATCCTGCAGTCTAAGATGGTTTATAACAACAAAATCTAAATGAAGATGATGGTTTATGACTGTGTCCTTCACCAGTGTTTTTATAGCCTTCCAATGTGTTTCTGGCTTTAGGACAAACACCACCAGCTCCAAATGTAGTTTTCCTGAGGCGTGAATATGATCAGTGCCATGTTCAATACACATGATCACTGTAAACAGGCTTCCAGTTGCGCTGTTGCTTTTGAGATCAATGCATTTTTGTTTATCGGAGAAGATGTTATGTAATGTTAGATTATTTTTCAGACTGTTATGGCTTTTTCTTTCAAATCAAGGAAAGAGAGAGAGAGACAGGATGGAGAGCAAAGTGGATGAAAGGAGGGAGAGAGGAGAAAGGGCGAGAGGGAGATACTGTAAGAGGGTGAATAAGAAAGGACAGGAGGAGAAGCTCTGCAGCAGCTGGAATTGATTTTTTAGGAAGCGACGGAGAGAAGCAGGAAACTGCTAGTACATCCCCTCGAGCCTCCTCTGACACACACACACACACACACACCTGTGAGAACACACCTGCGCACACACTTTGCTGATTCTGCACATGACACACACACATCCACCCTCTCCCACACACACATATCCCTCTGCCTCTCCGTCTCTTTTCCTTTTAACCTTGCACAAACTCAGACTCAAATCAGTAGAGATCACCTTTGAAAATGTTTCTTTGTTGGCTTTTTCTTCCGATCAGAGTCGCTAAATTAGCTCTCTGGTAGACTCTGTTACACTTCAAAAGGCAACACGGAGCGGAAGTAATGAAAAATACTTGTGTGTGTGTGTTTGAGTACAATTCATTACAATGATATTGATCTGCTCAGAGGAAAAGCTCTGAGATTACTGCTGCCACTGTTTCCTTTGGAGGCCACGACAGCATTTTGATTTATGATGAGTCGGCAGGAATTTATTTGGCTGTGAGCTTGTGAAAAGAATAACTTGCTGTCTGTTTTGTATGTTCAGCTGCATTTTTTTTTTTGGGGGGGGGGTAAAATATATCTGGATCTCATGTTTTTTGGCATGTAGTTGCCATGTTTTATGTCAAGATTTCCCTGTACAGAGCTTCATATTTCTCCACTGGTGGTTATGGTTTTGTAGGTAGTAGGCCTAAAGTTTAAAAATAGGAGCATTACAACTTGTAATACTACCCATCCCTGGATTTCTCCACATGTTGAAATGCTATTGATCTATACTATTGATCTGCATACCAAAACGCAGCAGAAAAGTGTAACAAATGTACTAAAAACTGTGTGTTTGTCTGCTCTAATCGTAGAAATAAAAATGGATGTAATCTCTATGATGTCATAGGTTCTCTCTGTGAGTGTGGTGGCTCTGGATCAGCTGTTGCTATCTTGGCAGTCTTGTCTCATATTGTCTCTTTGCTGAAACCAGCCCACACATGTAATTTGTAAAATTAAAATTAAAATGGCGGTTGACTCCAGTGACCATTTGTGGAACTGCAGCTTTTTGCACTTCTGCATCGGCTTCATTTCCCAGTGACGTAGGTTGCTGCTCGGCTCTAATGCAATATGCAATCGTAAGCATGCCTGGTTAGCTGGTCTACAGTGTTGACCTACAGTTACTTCAATGGGCCAGTACCCTTCAAATCTAGTTTATGCTATATGCTACAAAAGCCCTGTTCACAACTAGCACATCAACTGTGAAGTATTTCAGAGTTTAGGCTAGCATTAGCAACTCTATCTTAGCTTATATCTAGATTAGATTATATCATATTATTCTATTATATATTATATAGTTGCCAGTGCTTTGTTCAATTATGATAACCCTGATCTCACAGTTTCTGCTTCTATTGTGTAGCATAGCTCCTTTTGAACCATGACAAACTGTTAACGCTGCGTCTCATCTGTCTTACTGATACTCTGAGCTCTCACCTGTCTGTCGCACAGTTCATCTCCTCTGCTCTCTCCTCTCTCCTGTCATGGTCATAAAAAGGATGCAATCAGCATATGCCTTATGTCAAAAACATTTGAGAATCACTGAGCTGGAAACAGCCGTCTCCTTTACCAACCTGAGCTTGGAGATGAGACAGTGACACTCTCACATCCTGACTCATCTGCTGCTACAGCAACAGGAGATAATTCTTCCCCCCTTTGGTTTCACCTCCACCTCGACACACTTCATCCTTTTTCTTTTTGAAAAGCTCATTATATCCATATCCTTCAAGTCTCCCCTCAGTGAAATGTAAACTTTGTATGTGCTGTGAAAGGATAGAAAGCCTCACAGGCGTAGCGGCAGTAGGGTAGATCCCTAAAAGCTTTTCATTGATTATGAAGAACAGTGGTGAGAAAAATCATGTTTTTTTAAATAATGTTTCAACACATTAAGACTGCAAAATGTTCTTTAAAGCAGTGCACATAATGAACTAATTAAACTCAGGAGAAAGCAGGAAAAATCACCAGCTAACTCCCTGCCTGCCTCAATAATTGGTTTAATAAGTTTAAGGCTGGGATCTCCTGACATTGCTTGGTTGTTGAGTGTGTGTGTGTGGATGTTTTCAGACGCTGTAATTCATCTGCTAAAGTCACCAAATTCATCCTCAGTTGCTCTTGAAAATAAACTTGAAAACGAATGAACTGTTGCTTGAAGTAAATATGTCTGAGTTTTTCTCACAAGTGTGAAGAAAAAGTAATGAAAAACAGCACGTTTGCTCAGCCAGCTTAACCCAGACAAATAAAGGTTAATAAAAAACGAGCCCTTAAACTGAATGTGTAATTTCTGCAGGAGGTTACAGAGCGTGCACGCCTGTGTGTGTGTGTGTGTATGTGTGTGTGTGTGTGTGTGTGTGTGCGTGTGTGTGCGCGTGTGTGCGTTCGTTCAGTGAAGACACACCACACCTGTGTGTGTTCTTGTTTCTACACTAACCACACCCACACAGCCACAGGAAAACCCTGTAAAGTAACTGTGTAATTATGCAAGGAAAACCGACTGCACACGCTCCTGAGAACGACCGAGCGATTCTTCAAAGTGGATCAACAGTTGTGGAGAGTTCTGAGTAAAATGAAAAGAAATATGAATATGGATCAGAGTTCTGCCTTTTCTGCCCTGTCAGCTTTTCTTGTTGTTTTTTCTTTTCTTTTCTTTTTTTTAAAGCAAGCATTGCAGCACCACAGACCTACTTTCCCTCTGCTCATACCCCTGCATGCACCACAGTCTTTGAGATGGCTGTAAAACTGTAGAAGCTGAGAGAAACTCGGAAAGTAAACATTTGCATCGCTGTTTGTTCATCTTTTCAGTGAACTTCAAACTAAGTAATATCAATAAATTATGACAGCTTAAAGGAGCAATATGTCATTCCTGAACACACGCACTGAAAAATATAGGGGGCAGCATTTCACTTCCTTCCATCTGCAATGTGATGATGCGCGTAACAAACCTTTCAATGTCCTCTAAAATGTGAAGCAAACATTCCAAATCCATTCCATTCCATTCTCATAATAGCAATGCTAAGTGGTTACAATATAACGACGGGATCATTTGTGTTCATATTAAAGAATATGAACACAAAGAACATAAAGAATTCATATTAACCACAATGCAATTCAATAGTTGACAGTTTGGTTGGAGATTCAGGCGCATATGTTAACAGCGGCTAATGTAGCCTGAAGCAGAGATCAGGAGCGGGCTGTAGAGGTCTGTTAAGTTTACTTCTCTGAATCTTTACACTTCCAGATTGTTCTTTCTTTTTCTTGAAATCAGACCTAACCAATGCTGACTCAAATGACATCACATGAGGCAGTTTATCAGGAACCTCTACTCTGTAGGAACCTTTACAGAAAATGTATAACACAGATTGTTTTCTAAATCTTTGACATCCTTTTTTCTTTGTCATTGTTTTTCTCTTCTCACTGTATGCCTGATACTGAGTGAGTTCCCATCTAAATGATCTGTGTGAGGAGACTGTAATGTTCCTCAAATTAACACATGAAACAAATATAGATGTAATATTATATCACACGTCTACATAATTCATTTGCTTGAGGTTTGACCGGTGCTGTTTTAATTTCATCTCATGGTCCACTCTTCTTCTGTAATAGTTTAATGGCACACACCTGGAGAATTATTACCACCTAACGCCAACTATTTGTATGACAGCAGTGGATGAAAACATGTGCATTTGTCAGTTTTCTGCAACTGTGGTTAAAATTTTTGAATTTGGATGGAAACTCAACTTTATGTTGCTGCGGTTATTTCTGGTTAACAGTTACTTAAATCTTCTGACTCTGACTTTGTTGCAGACTGACAGCCAAAGAGTCAAGTCCTGCTACAGGCTGTTTTCTTCAACAAAAGTCAGAGGTCACGAGAGTTTTCTCGTTAATCTGGCTCCAAATTTTTTGTGACAGGCAGGAGCGATCGCACAGAGGTGACAATACTGAGAGTTTGTCATGCGACACATACAAATGTGGGTGGACAAACTCATTTTGGTTGTAATATTTAATATATTTCACTTAAATATACTTTAAAACTACAGCAAGGTGGTGAGGAAACAAGTCAACGTGGGATAATTTATGAATCAGACATGACATGGATGATAGAGCAATAGATGTTTTACTGTTTGAATAAATTGATAGTGACAAGTGTAATTTATTTTTTTTCTACTTGCATTTATCAAGCTACTTTAGAGGCAATTTAGATCCCAATGAAGTCCATTCCCCCAAAGTACACACACACACACACATGTACACACACACTTAGTGATGTGTATTGGCAACATACATCTTCATTAGTGTCCAGTCATATCTCAGTTCTTCTCACACTTTGTGGCTCCAGTTTCTTTGTTTCTGCCTCCCTCATGAATGTTAAAATCTCTGAGTATTAACAATCTGTCATATTTAGGCATAATGACTGAGAGACGCTCAGAGGATTGTTTAGTCAAATTTCCAGTTAATCATGGATATGCTTGCTTAACCTCACGCAGGAAAACATTCTCCACAGAGAGAGAGAAGCACAAATGAGAAATATGACTCCATTTCCATTTTATTGCAGTGAGTAAAATTTATGGCAACAATTTTTCCTGCCTGATGCCAAGTTTGAAGGCAAATAGAGAGAAAGATGATCTCTGTAAATATGATCTTTCAAATGATCTGCTACTAAAAAAATAATCTTCTCGCTGTTTTTTTAAAGCAGGTGGAGGATAAATGACTGCCATAGTAATTATAAATGGACAAACGAGAAAGAAAGGTGCCATTGTTATAGACCATATTGGGATGTTTATTATTGTCACCATGACAACAAAGCTCCCCTAACCTTAGCAAGGTATGTATTTTAACCCTAACCATTATTGTTCCCGAAACACAGAGCAGTTGTGTCTAAACCCAACCAAACCTTAACAGGACAAGTATTCATTCGGTTGCAATTTGCACTACACTGCTAGGTGTCACTAAATCCTACACACTGGACCATACAGACCACAAACGTCAGCCTAGACGTGAATTCAAGGGCTCAACACAGTTATCATAATTCATCCTGTCACATACACATAATTCTGTACCAAACACTTCCTATTGATATTTCAAGCCAAACCACAAATGTCTATCTCTGGGGATCTCCAAAGTCAGCAGGAATCATATAGGAAGTATGCATAGCAAAATAAAACAATAAAACAAAATAAAACAATAATCCAATTATCAATTTTTCGTGAAGATATTATTAGATAAGAGAGGAACAGGTGCAGCTTACCTCAGTGATCCAGGTAAAGAGGTATCATGAGGCATGATACAGTAGTAATGAGCCAGTCATTTGTATTGATGAGCAAATATGAGCTTCATTCAGTCATTTAGTTCCAGTCTTTTGCTTTTGGGCTGTGAAAACTTATTTCCCCCTTTTAAATATTCATCTCACGTCGTGTGTCTGAATGTTTTGACATCTCACTCCTGAGTTGTTTCGCCTCCTAGACAGATTAGCGGGCCAGTGATTTGAAAACAAGCACAATGACCCCGCTAAATAAGTTCAAGTAGTTTGATGAAATCCGTTTGATTACGGTCATTCTTCTCCTCTGCCTCTTTGTTTTTATGAGCACCTCCTCAGATACTGTTTAATCAGAAGCCGCTGTATTTAGCAGCCATTCATCAACACAATGCTCTCTCCTACTGTTCACTGCCGCACACATTTCCTCTTTATCACAGCAAAATGTCGTGAACTGAGCTCAGACTTCTCTTGGATGGGGGTCTTTACTCAGTCAACCAAAGGCTAACTAGCTAATTAGATCTCAGGCTACCTGCTGTGTTTGCCCTTGAGGAAGGCAGCAGTTTAATACCAGCGAGCGGGTGCAGATTTTTGGGCACTGAATGTGTGTTTGACTCTGTGGACGTGTGTGTGTACATGAATGGCTTCCTGCATGGATGCATGCGCAGTATAGATTCATGCATGTGCACATTTGCTCTCTTTGCATGTGTTTGAGAGAATGTGGGTGTAATTGGGTGTGTAAGTGTTGTGTATTTGTGTGTGGGTAAGTGTGGATGAAGGCTGATTTTTCATGTGTTTGTGCTGAGAAATTTCTAATAAACCTATTAAACTTGTCAACTTTTGATATGACTTGATATGAAAATCAACCTTCTTCTACACCCACATTTTGACTGAGTTGACTGAATCTAAATCATAAATCATAATCCTAATGGTTACATGTGTTATGTACATTTTTTGTTTGTTTGTTTGGTGCAAAAAAACACTTTTATTTTATTAAAAAGGGGTTGGCAGGACTGCCAAGATGGCAACGACCAGAGCCAACACACTCTGAGCTTCATAACAGCTCTTCAGAAACCTGTGGGTGATGTCACCCATACTACATCCATGTTTATACCGTTTACATTTGTTACATACACTTATTTGGTGCACCTATAACATCTGATGCAATCCAATACAACAGTATATTCTACTTTCAGACAATAATGTTCAGAGAGGTAACATTAGCGTTAATTATTAATATTACTATTAATGCTGTCATTTGCTGCATTTTATTCCCAAATATGAGGGGGCATATAAAACATATTTTTATATACTACAACCTCACTAATAAACTTATATTAATTATTAAATTCTTAAATAATTATTGAATATTAATAATTATTTGATAATCTTCATAAATGTGTTGTATTGGACTGTATTCCATTATATGCAATATAGTCCAATACAACACACGCAAACCTAATAACAGCGTTGGGGTCTAAATAAAGAGTAAAATGGCTGAGTTATTTATTTTACTGAGTTGGTGCAGTGGATGGAGGTAGTGGACATTTTACTTGTAATTAGAATGGAATAAGAATGAGATAAGAATTCCACTCTAGAAGATTCCATCCTTCCTGATGTATGAAAGTTCACATTCCCTCCTCACTGTATAAACCTGTTGAGACTCTGACCGCTGTGTCATAAATCAACCAACAAACTGAGGAGAAAGTCTCAGGTTTGAAAGATCAAAAATGAGTGACCAACCTTCGAACAAGTTAATCTCTGTGTGCAGCGAGCTCCGTCTGGAGGGAGACTTTTGTGACGCTGTCATCAAAGTCGAGGACACCGAATTTCAAGTTCACAAGATCATCCTCTGTAAATGCAGCTCATACTTTCGGTGAGTTTTTTTTTTTCTTTTTTTTTTTTTTTTATCTGATTTAATCAGGGTTAGGGTTAACTGATGTAGTGTTATCCTTCAAATCAGCTTAAAACAAAATCATTTTAATGATTTATATTTGAGAAACTGCCATCCCAATATGTAATGACCTGTACTGATTCATATAAGGGAAGATATTAAAGACCAGATGGAGACTATACAGAGCATGCTTGAGAGGATAATTCAAAATTCACAAGTTTACTAATGCTGCAGGTTCACTGTCTGCCTCCACACAGTCAGTATAGTTTCAGATATCAGTTCAAGTGAACATTTTTGCTGCCATTCAGTTGCGTGCAACTAAAAAAACAACTCTCATGATATGAAACTTTAAAAAGCTTAATCCTGACTCTACACTGGTCTCTCAGTTCAATGTTACAGCACTTGAAAAAGTAGGTTTTGAGTTTGCAGTGCGTTCTGAGACTAAAAAATTAAATATGCTCAAAGACTTGAAACACCCGATTTTTTATTTACACTTGTCAACAATTCGATACACAAAGGAAATGGAGAAGCTGTCCACAGCTGCAAAAACCTGAAATAAATTGTGGATAGAGGTAAAAAAATATATTTTTTTATTTATATAATTATATTTGTGCCATTCAGTGCATTGGCACTACAGGATGTTTTTCTTACTGTTTGTTACTGTTAGTGTAAAGCTGAGATTGATTATTATTTATTGTCAATCCTCTGCTGTGTCTTCATTCTGACCCACAGAGCTCTCTTCAGACGCTGGTCATCTCCAGACAAAAAGATCTTTAAAATACCAGGCTTGTCTCCTGACATAATGCAGCTCATCATTGACTTTGCATACAATGGTTATATTTCTGTGACTGAGAACAACGTACAAGAGCTGCTGCTAGCAGCCGATCAGCTAAATGTGATGGACCTTGTCCATATCTGCTGCGACTTCCTGGGAGAGCAGCTCTGCCCGCACAACTGCATCGGCATCTGGCAGTTCACCAACATCTGCTACTCCTTCGACCTGCAGTGCAAGGCCTACCGCTACATCGTTGATCACTTTGAGGAGGTTGCTTCTTGCGAAGAGCTCCAGCAGCTCACTATAGACGAACTCACTGACTTCCTTGGTAGAGATGACCTCAACGTGAAAAAGGAGAGTACTGTGTATGAGGCCATCATTCATTGGGTCAGCTACCGACCTGATGAACGGAAACTCAATATCGCTATACCCTTCTCTAAGGTATGATAACGTTCTGTCACTGCGTATGATTTAGATTTACACCTTAAACATTAATCTGAAGTAGCTTTCCAATCTGTTGATCCATTAATTTGATCTGGACCAAGAAAAATATTCATTGTTGCTTTTTAGGTCTGGTCCAGTTCTTGTTTAGACTGACTTACTCCAAGCAAACTAAGAGCTGTAAGCTTGAGTCATCAGCTTAGTCATATCAGACTGACAGTTGACTCATTAATTGGACAGTTTTGGTAACTGACATTGTGCATCATCAGCACTGCACGGACCCATGTGGGGAAATCAGTTTGTTGAGACTGACAGCAACTCATGCTGCACTTCATTGCACCTTATGGGTTTATCTATTGCCTCTGGTGTCACAAAGCGCTTGTGAAGAAATAAACTGAGACCGCTACTGGGCTTAATATATCATGAATCGTCTCAAACATACTGTATACTGTAGAAAGAGAAGAAAAGTGAGACTCTTTTACAGTGTGGGAAGTTCAACTAGATTCATTCATTTTGTATTGGGAAAATGCAAAAAATGGTTTAACATGGTTTTAATGCCACTTTCTGACTGACCTAGGAAAAATCCCTGCACTTACGATGTCTTGTAACCATGGTATTAACAGCTCATCAGATGGATTTATTAGCAGTTTTGCGTTTGAATTTATGGTAAAAACACGTATCTGCAACCACCATAAATGGACTTGGAAGTTTAGAGAGAAAGACGGTGATGGTTTGAACAGTTTTATGGAATCTGTTGACATTAACAGAAATGTTGAATAACACCAGATAATTTAGATTTAAATTGAGGGCATAAATGGGTGAAATCAATATCAGTCAGTTAAAATCTCTGTGGTCTGGACTCAAGTGCTACAGTCCATTATGTTCAATTCAAAGACTCCTGTCCTGTTGTCTCTGTGTAGCTCCGGTTGGCTTTGACAAGTGAAGACTACATCAACAAGAATGTGATATTCAATGAGCTGGTGAACACCAATCCTGTGTGCTTGCGCATGGCCGTTGAAGCCTTAGATATCATCCATCGCACCTACCAAAGCAACTCCACTATGTCCGGTGTCTGTAACACGGCCGCACGTCCTCGCCTGCCTAACGCAGTCTTGTTGGCCATCGGAGGCTGGAGTGGCGGCGATCCAACTAATGGCATTGAGGCGTACGATTTCCGTGCTGACCGCTGGATCAACGTGACAAACAACCATGAGCGTCCTCGTGCTTATCATGGCACTGCCTTCCTCAATGGGTATGTCTACTGCATTGGTGGCTTTGACAGGGTAGAGCATTTCAACTGTGTGCGCAAGTTTGACCTGAACACACGCACCTGGCATGAGGCTGCACCCATGTACTACCGTCGCTGCTATGTGAGTGTTACTGTGCTGAATGGCTCCATCTATGCAATGGGAGGTTATGATGGGCATGTACGACACAACACCGCTGAGCACTACAAGCCTGAGACCAACCAGTGGAGTCACATTGCACCCATGCATGAGCAAAGGAGCGATGCCAGCTGCACAACACTCAACAACAAGGTGTGTGAAGTGAAAGAGCAGCTGAGAATAATTCAGTAACAAAGTAGTGTGAATGTGACTGGAACATTGCTACAGTCATTTTTACTTTGTGAAAGAATAAGTACAGTGACCAGATGTCTCAGTTTGTCCTAGTTTCAAGCTGGGTGTTCTCTGGGTTTGGGTCTCATCACAATAAATTTAGAATTATATTAATTTATTTGTTTTCAGCGCTTACCATGTTCCGTCCTACTCGTTATTACCTAACCCAACATAAAAACATAAACAATGTGTCTTGTCTATGACGTCACTAACCTATGAATCTGTGGCTCTGGCAGAATCTGTCAGGATGCGCGGCTGTTGAGAGGAAGACACCCGTTAAAGCCAAGAAAAGTGCTAATTGGTCTTCCTGTTTTCCCCAGATTTACATTTGTGGTGGTTTCAATGGGAACGAGTGCCTGCAGACTTGTGAATATTACACCCCAGAGAACAACCAGTGGACAATGATCACCCCCATGAGCTGCCGGCGCAGTGGAATTGGCATCATTGCCTACGCAGACCATGTCTATGCAGTAAGTACATGAAACAGTGCTGACACTCGCGCACAAATTCTGTGAAGCGTGAAGGGCTTTGGTCAGCACTAAATTTGTTGAGCTGAATGCTAACATCGGCATGCTAACATGGTCAATCCTCTCATAGGTTGGTGGCTTTGATGGTAACGTTCGTCTACGTAGCGTTGAGGCCTACGATCCCAGGACCAACACCTGGCATGCAGTGCCCTCCATGAAAACCACCCGCAGCAACTTTGGGATTGAAGTGATCAATGATCAGCTCTTTGTTGTCGGGGGCTTCAATGGCTTCACCACCTCCTATAACGTTGAGTACTATGACATTACAACTGACACCTGGTCTGGGGTCTGTGACATGGCGATCTTCCGCAGTGCCCTCAGTTGCTGCGTGGTGTCTGGATTCCCCACCATAGCCAAATACACTTTTCCCCGTCATGCCCTGCCACTTTTAGATCTGCAGGATGATGGAGGATCGGTGGAGTCAGGAGAGTCCACCTGAACAGTTTTAGTCCTGCCTTGAACTACCATCCAACCTGGCAAGACTTTAGCATGAAATAAACTTCTTTGAGCATCAAAAAATGCTGTTACTTTAGGGATTTATATATAGATATTCAGTCTTCATGAGAATGGTGCTGTGTCCAACCTGCAGACACAAAGTTTGATCCAAAGTACACCATTGCAACAATGACCCCCAGATAAGACAAAATGTCCTGCACCCTCCATGAACCCAGGGCGGAACAAAGGTTTTAGGAGGCTTCTTTCATTTTTATATTTTAGAGCTGCAACACTATTTATTTTGTGAAGTGACCAAACTACAAATGAAACTGTCGGGCAAAAAAATCAGTTAAATGTCTATGCAATTCTGTCTGTCTGTACCATTGACTGCATATAAGATGGATGACACGACAGCTGCCAGTACCAAAGATAGTTTCCATCATTTTAGTCAGTCATTACCACACTGATGTATGCTGAAGTGTTAGTCATTCTAATAATTTTGGTTTTAATTTGTTATTTAATGCTATAAAAAGGCGTTTTGATGTCATGATTGACAGCTGAGCCCTGCTCACACTTGAGTTGGCCGTGTGTATGGGGAGAACTTCTACTGTATACCATGGCTCCAGGCGCAATCACCACTGCAAAGACCCTGGCTCTAAATGGATTTTTTGGCTTCATTTTGTACAGTGGGAGAAAGTGGAGACATGTCATCCATCTTTATTAATGGGTGTAAAACGTCAATGGTATGTGCCGTTTTGATAAGTTTTTAAAAGGATTGTGTGTTTTCAAAAACACACAATGTGTTTTGGGGCACTCACTGCGTGTACAGCTCTCACAGTATTGTTCACTGTAGTGCAAATGGGGCCCATTTGACCTCCTCCCAGTCAACTCACTGAGACAATGCATTTCTGACTGACGCAGAGAGACAAAAATCAGAGTGCAGGACGAAAAAAGAGAAAATAGAAACAGGGAGACATGCAGAGAGAAATGACAGGAGGAATTCATTCAGAGTAAGTTGGTGCTGTTACGTGACTTTCTGGCTGATCTGTCAAGAACTGGACATTCCACAATCTCCTCCAACTAAATTTGGACAAAACTGGGATTATTCAAGGAGAAGAAAAGCTCGGATGACTTCAGTCTGTCCTTCTCTCTCTCTCTCTCTCTCTCTCTCTCTTGATCTCTCTCTTCCTCTCCTCCCTTCCTCTTTTCTTTCTCTTTTTGTCTTCCTCTTCATCTCACAGACAAAGCAGTGGTTGCTCATTTTTGGGCAGTCACCTTGAGGCAGTGGCTTAGGATAGGCTGCATAGGAATGTAAAGCATGAATGTGTACATAATGGACATGTCTTTGACGTCCAAGAAAACCAAAGTATGTGTATTAAGTAAGTAAGTGTGTTTTTCTGCTGTAAAGTGACACTTCATTGATTATATTGAAAACTCTTGAATCACTTTGATTTCCAGGCTTCGTCACAAGGTTTGCATTTGTGGTCAGTACGGTATTTATCATGAAATCCATCTCAACATATGAAGAAAAAGCGAGAGAAAGCAGTACAGGCATAGTGTTATGACTCGGCAGTATCCACCCTGACAAGCCTCACAGTCTGTTTCTGTACTGTCCCACAGAGGGAGACTTAAACATGTTTATCAGGTTTAATGCTCCAATGTCTTTCTCAAGGAACAGAGCAAAAAGTATGAAATATTAGATTTAACGCATACCAACAGATAAGCTTTCACTCCTTTTTGTTGTTCCTGCTTCTTCCTGCCATGTCCTTCATGCCTCAGGTTAATACAGTATCTTTGTGTATGTGTGCGTGTGTGTGTGTGTGTGTGTGTGTGTGTGTGTGTGTGTGTGTGTGTTTCTGGTGCTGCACTTACAGACACAGAAACCATAACACCATAACATTTCTTGGTTTATCTCTCTGGTAAAGTGATGGCTTTTTGGGGCCTTCACTCTCTCATGCTCAGTTATGTAAAAGTTTCTTTCAGTCATAGTTTCAATTTGAATTTGAAGACATTTGTGTCAAAGCATAGAAAGGAAAATAGTGGGCAAAGGAAAAAACAATGATTGTGATGTTGATTATGTTATTCATTCATTATCCATAACCACTTATCCCCTGCAACATTGTTCGAGAGGTACCCCCTGTATCGGTCACCAGTTAATCACAGGGCTGACACAAACAATAATTCATGTTCACATTCAGACATTTGTGCCTCTGTTAACCTGCCTGCCCCAGGGGAGAACATGTAAACTCCAGCACTGATCCCAGCCCCATGCCAAAGAAAGACCCCAGTCAGGGGCTCAGAAATTTGCTGATATATTCTAAAATATGATGTGATAATGTCGTCTCTCAAATTGTGCTTGAATAATATTTGGCTTCTGAGAGAGTAGGCAAGTTAAGTTATCTATATGAGACAAGCTAGTAGTTATCTTGCCTTTGGCCAGTTCTTTAATTTTTCATTTTTACTGAAGAAGTATAACTCAAGTGATCCTCAGGATGTTTGCTTTACAGTCATGTCTACCACAAGATTTTGTTGTGTATCATTGTTCTTTACAATTCAAGGTTCGGGAAAGAACTTGGTTACATTTATTAAAAAGGATAATGTTAATTTCAGGCCTGTAACAATATGCAAACTCCAGCCTCTTGCATCAAGGTTGGATACATATTACACACCCTTATTTTCAGTTTTGTTATATGTGCTGTAGGACATACTACTTCCTGTATTGCGTCTGAACAATGGATGTAGATCTTCATGACAACTGTACTATTTTTATATACCTCGCCTGTTCAGATTATATTAAGGCTCATAGTTCAGGCATAATTATGAGCATTGCCGCTTTGATTGACAGGTGGGTGCCGTTACAGTTGGCTTCTTTGAGCACCCAGACTTTATTTTGCTTTAGCCTCACCCACGATCCTCGTCTTTGCCCAATTTTGGAGTAAGTGGGAGCTGGCAGAGGCAGGACTGCCAAGACAGCGACAGCCAGAGCCACCACACACTAGCTAGCTGCTAGCTAGACTGTTTTTTTACAGTCTGAAATTAGCAAGTCAAATTTAGCTAAGTAAGTTGGGAAATTGTATTATGGATGGATTTGCTGTCAGATGTCCTCGGACAGGAGAGCTGCCATGTTGGATAAAAACTTTTCAAAACGGGTTGTGCTCCTTAAATATCAGATGATGAGTTTGAATATATTTTTAATTAGGCTACAAAGTTGATTTGGAAGCCGTGCTGACATCGTTGGGTTTGTGTGGCCTCAACCGTTTCATGCTCTCTTTCACTCTGGTTTTTAAGTAGCATATTTGATGGTATGTTTTGACTGTTTTTGTGGTTTGGGTGGTCTAACGAGCCATTTTAGGACAACTCAGAAAAATGTGATGTGATTTTTATTTTATACACTTGGCCCATCCCGATCATATATTAGTATCACCGTGCTGTCTCTGCTATATTTTCACTTGGATCATCCACCTGTTATGCTCTGTGAACTAGCTCTCTGTCCCTCCCTTCATTCTGTGAACGAGTTGAAGTAGCATGAATATTATTGTCTGAACTCAACAGTAGTGACCCTGCTCGTCTGTTGCTCTCGTAACATCTCAAGAAAAAAAAGAGCTTGCAGAACACTGTTGAATGATGCAATGGGATGGGATTTAGAAGTGGGTATACCCGATGCTGACTGAAACGTAAGTAGGCATATTTGATTGAAAGGAAGTTGATGTGAAGTTTGCTAGCCTATTATATCATCCAAAGCTGGAAACCCTCGGCCCACTTCAAAATTCATTCTGGTGCCACTGGGCTGCTGGAACAACTCTTTTCGTGGACAAGAACATCAATATTGGATGATTCTGCAAAAGCCTGGATTACACACTCAAATTTAAAATTCTCACTTCCTACAGACTGCAGACAGCAACTAGAGTATGGCTGAGGAACAAAAAGCCTGTGACAGTATGTAATTGCAGTGATGAGATACAAATTCAGGTCTCCACCCCAACCCCCACAACTTTATTTTATTCTTACATAAAGGCCACACTATACGAGAACTGAATGTTTGGATAGGGAGTGTGAAGACAATCACTAAGAATGTCATCAGCTTGTGTATGCCTTTAAATGAAGTTTAAGCACACCTTATCTGTTCACTCCCTCTTTGACTCAGTTTTCATTCAAACACAGGAACCAATCATACAGATATGAAGAGATGGTTTCCACATTCAGAGTCTCAACTCCCTCCTGGTTCCCTCCTGTCCCTGTCGCCAACCACCACCGGTCAATCTCTGAACTCCTCCATCAATCAACGACTCTTTGATTTCTACTCTCATCCCTTACCCTTCCATCCCTCGATCCTCATCCCTTCATCCCTCCTAAAGCACATCATCTAGGTTCACTTTCATCCATAAAGTGCAATAAACCTGTCTAAACTTAAATCCATATTGGCATGGTCTTTGTTAAGGAATGAAGCATAGCATTAGTCACTGTTTTGCTCCTGCCAAGGACTTACTGTGTTTTTATGTTTATTAAGGTGGAAATTATTCTCGCAGCTGAGTCCTCTGTGCTGCGTGGTTACTTTCAGAACTCCTTCAACAGTAACTATTTGCTATAAATGGTCAGTTCTCTGTCTGCACTATCTTTAGGTCTACAGGCCACCAAAACACTTGGTTAAGATTATTGAAACACTATGTATACAGTTAAAGGTCACTTAAGTTGTACAATATAAGATTTAAGAGTATTTCTTAGCAGGAATGGAATATAATATTCATTAATATGTTTTCATTGGTGTATAAGAACTGTTGCGTTTTCATTGTCTTAAATGAGCCCTTTATATCTACAGTGAGAGTGGGTCCGCAATGTTGAACCGCCATTTTTCTACAGTAGCCCAGAACAGACAAACCAAACACTGATCCAGATATGGCCTTTTATTTTTTATGTGAATTTTGGAGCCAGAGTTTTCCCCACCTGCTTGAAAGTAGAGGCTGAGGTGTGGGAGAGTATTTATTTGGTTGGAATCTGCAACTTTACTGCCACTAAATCCTACACACCGGACCTTTAACAAACAGGCAAATATGAACTGCAGGTCTGTGTTGGGACATGAACTCCAGTTTTCTGCGTGTGTCTGTTATTGGCAGTGTACCTGCTTTCATCCAGACATGTGTGGAAGAATTGTTAGCTGGTCGTAAGTCGACAGATCAACAGAACAACTTTTAGATAAAAACTTGTCATTTCCATGCAGGATTCTGCAAACTCCACACAGACTGCAGGACATGTCTGAAAACTCTCGTGTTCATACGTGTGTCCTCAGAAGATATGACGCATGGTCTTATACAAACACAGACCGACAACCCCAACTGTTACACCACCCCCACACACACAGACACACACACACACATTGGGGAGGAGCTCTGACATGCACAAAGCACAGAGGTTTTTAAAAAATTATTAGCTAAAGTTGCTTGGCTGATGGTCGATGCTCTAAAAGCCCTGTGCAATACAACTTTAATAGCACTGGCAACAGGGTACACACACACACACACACACACTCTCTCTCACACACACACACAGAGCCATTTTCTCCTTCCTTATTTGCAATGTCTGGTTTCTCTGTCTCCTCCACTTTCTGTCTCTGCTTCTACTACGTCTGTCTGCATGCTCTGTAGCCGAGGGCTAAAATACAGCCACTCGCTCATAAAACCAGTGAAAAACACACAAGCAGTTATTGTTCTGTGAGGAACTGTCAGCACACTGACAAACGACACAGAATTAGTGCTTCACTGACACAGTTAGACCACGGCATCAATATCGCGGAGTCCATGTGTGTGTGTTTATACGTGTGCGCATGAATGGATGTATGTTTGAGTGTGTGTGTGTCGTATTGTGTGATTTGTTAATATTAAGCCAATACATGTTTCAGTATGTACCATATGAGTGTGTGAGGTAGAAAGAACTGTGTGTGTGTGTGTGTGTGTGTGTGCGCGTGCCTCAGGGCTTTGTTCTGTACTGGTGCAATAAAAGACACATTAGAGAGAGAGAGAGATTACAGGGAAAAAAAACATTATCACCCATAAATGGTGTTGTTTTTTTTTCTCAAAGAAAAAAAAAACAATAAATCTGTGTGGGTGTGAGAAGCAACAGAGCAGAGTTTCACATGATGCATCTGCCTCGAAATCCTGCAAACGCAACGTTTTACAGCAACATATATTTCTGAAGTATCTGACATTCAGTTTTGTTGTAACGTAGAGGCAAAAAAAAAAACCTTGAAAACCTCAAGTGCACCAGTCGGTGTCCTGTGAGAGCTGTGACACATTGTCGTTCGCACCAGGAGGAGAGGAAAAGTATATCAGAGGAAGTCTGGCAGGAAGAATCTGGAGGATGAAGAAAGACGGAAGAAGGGGATGAGAGGAGGATGGTGGTTTAAAGATAAGGACACTGAGTAGTTTCCCCTGTCATGCTCAACACCTGTCTCACCCTCATGGTGTGTGTGTGTGTGTGTGTGTGTGTGTGTGTGTGTGTGTGTGTGTGTGTGTTTTAGAGGGGATGAACAGACAATAGTTTCCCAATTGGCAAGGATTCCATTTATACCCAATCCATCCTCCGCCTGCCTCGCTTTCTGACACACACACTTCAAGCTCTTTCACTCCCTCTTGACCTCTGTATGACCTCTGTCTGTTTCCTCTTACCTGCGTGTCAGTCATGTGACGTCAAACTGACAACGCCACTCTGCTTTAGCTCCTGGTTACCGTCCTGTTCACCATACAACAGACACATCGCAGGATAAGCTGTTTTTTCCCCCAAAGTGCTTTGTGAAATATTACAGTCTGTGTTGAGATGATTACTGAGCAGTTTCACCAATAAAGTCAGACCGAGGATAAACATCACAGGCAGAGAACAGAGATGATCCTTACAGAAGCATTCTTTCCATCATTTCTTTAATAATATCTGTGGTGGAGGAAGCATTCAGATCTTTTACTTAAGTAAAAGTACTAATACCATACTGGAAATTGTAAAGTATGATCAGGAAAATGTACTTAATTATCAAAAGTATGCAGAAAAATGGCCCATGTGACTGATTGTTATGACTCGTGTTAACGTAAAAGTAGGATTTTACTGTTCACCTCGGAGATCATTTTTTTATTAGACTTAACCTTCAAATGATTACTTTGACTGTGAAATCCATTACTTCCTTTATTAATCAATCGATAGATTTGTAGAAGAATTCACAATTCTTGTTTTGTCCAACTAAAAGTCCAAATCTAAAATAATTCAAGGGAAAAGAAACAAATCAATTAAATGTTTTGGATCCATCAGGGCTATGCTAAATGAGTTCATAGTAAAATACAATCGATAGCTGGAATCAAGTAACAGACAGATAGTTTTAGCACCAGGTGGTTAAACTTCATCACTTACTTTTCTCCAATCAATCTCCTTTTTTGTCTCTGTATAAATATGAATATGTATATCACCACATCTGCAGAACGCTGCCACAAACAGGTTCAGAAGCAAATGTGAAAATAAATCTACCTTTTAACCTCAAGTAAGCTCTGGATCCTAGCTCTCTCCTTCCACCCTGAGTGGTTCTCTGCTTCTACATCATCCTGTTGGACTCTGGGCAAACTGACAGTGTTACAGTGACTCACTGTCGGGCTCAGGGCTCAAGTGCTATTGCAAGAAAGTTAAAGCTAGACAGCTAGCATGCTAATTTCAGTGGATATCTCCACCACACAATACATATATGTTTTTGACACAATGTCATGTTACCTCGTCATTTTCTGTTGATTATGTGGTTAGTAACTTAAAGCTGTCAAGTATTTATAGTGGAGTAAAAATACAATATTGGAGTACAAGTAAAAGTGGCACGAAAGGAAAAAAAAACTGCAGTCCTGGGTTTGGTCACTGGGAAAATTGGATGCAAAGTGGACTTGACATGTTGGAGCCAGCTCATGCATCCATGCAGATTACAGACGTACTGACTGCTGTAGTTACACTCACACATTTTTCCTGCAGAATGAAGGATTATTGCCAACATTTTCTGTCCGTGCTGTCTAATCATCCGGCTGCTCTGCTGTTATTTCTGTCTACCTGGGACACACAGTAAAACACCCACTGCACGTCGGTCTGTTATGGAGGAGGAATCCCTCCTTTGTTGCACTTCCTGAAGTTTCTCCCCGTTTTTCGTTTTTCGAAATGATTAACATGATTTTAAAAACTTTATTATGTGATATGTTATGTCCGCCTATATGTATATATGCAGCCGAGACTTGCTGTACTGGAAATAAATACTACCAACTCTTGTCGCAAGGCCATTAAAGTGTCCTGTGATTTTAGCCTACGTTAAAAAAAATGACTCGATGATTCTTTCATAATAAGTTAATATTGCACAACTAAACTCCACGATCTGTGCTGCTAGTATAGTATGCTCACTGTGTGGCTGGTAGATGAGGTGGCTGCAGGATTTCATCTTCCTCCAGCCCCTCAGCAGACTTGTACCCAGGGAGAGGCTCCTCTATTCAGGCCGTCTGTGCAACAGCCTCCCCTGACAACCCAGGAGGTCAAACCACTGTCACTCACAGTGATATGGAGAGAAAGAAAGACAGAGAGAGAGAGAGAGAGAGAGAGAGAGAGAGAGAGAGAGAGAGAGAGAGAGCAAAGTGAATATACAGAGGGGAGATAAGTAGAGAAAGAGGGAGAGTGAAAAGAAAGGGCACATACAGAAGGGAAGTGGTAGGAGAAGAGATGAGAATCCAAATGAATCTTCTTCACCCAACGGACAGACTGTCAAGCTCTGTGTCTGTGTGTGTATGTGTGTGTGTGAGTGTGTCTGTCTGTCTTACCTACTAATTGAAATGCGATGAGGTGTGAAACACCCCTTTAAAAGACCTATCACCGTGTGTGAAGCTAAATGTGTGTTTGGGGGGTTATATGCGCATGTGTGTGTGCAATGCATATCAACTCCTTTTGACCACAGACACAATAATGTGTGTGTTTGTTTGCGGGTGTGTTAAATGCAAATGTGTGAGCGCCATACTCAAGTAGCGATGTACCTGTTTGCATGCAACATCAGGCAATCAAATTCATCCGTGAGGGAAATGTGAGCACAATATAAACAAGTGTGTGTGTGCGTTTGTGCGACAAAATCTGGATCATACACAAGTGAATTTGCATATTTGTCCACGTGCAAAGCGTGAAGGCTTATCCTATGTGTGTGTGTGTGTGTGTGTGTGTGTGTGTGAGTGAATGTGACTCTGTGAGCCTATGTGTATAATTTCATTTTGCTGTCTCAGCCTCTTGTTAAGGAGCCATTTAGAGCTCAGGTTGAGTTTCTTCAGCGCCTCCTGACACTTCTTTCCTCCTCACTGCCTCTCTGGCTTCCACCATCTTTTCTCCATCTCTGTCTCATTATCTCTGTCTCTTCCTCTGTCTGGCTCTTCTCCTCCTCTCATCCTCTCAGCTCTCTTTTTCCCCCCCTGTTCTCTACTGTATTTGGTTACTGCGCTACACAGTCTTCTTCTCTGATAATCAGTGGGTTTACTTTATTGGTAATGAGTAAAATGTTTAAGATGGAAATGGATACAAACACGTCCTGGAAAAAAAAAAAACACTGATATTCTGGCTAAATTATGCAGTCTATTAAATATAGCAGAAATAACAGCAGTCAGTGCGGTTTTGATTATGCAGCCTGTATGAGTTTTCACTTAACAGTGGGAACATTTTGGCTAATTACTAGAGCAGTTTTTGCTGCGGTAATTGATGATATTCAGTTGCAGCACAGTCCTCCAGGAGCATGTAATGTGCGTGTGATTATGGGTGTGTGTCCGTGCGCTATTCAACAAACACTAACAGTACACTAAATAAATGTGGGTTTGGCGGGTGTGTGAATGTGACTGCATTGCTTAAAATGCAATTTAATCTGAGTTTGAGTTTATGATTATGTCCATACTCACTTACATACAGCCTTTGTGCTGCAGGTGTTTGCATATAGATGTCTGTGTATGTGTGTGTATGTGTGTGTGTGTGTGTGTGTGTGTGTGTGTGTGTGTGTGTGTGTGTGTGTGTGTGTGTGTGCATATAAGAAGTCCTCTATATGTTCTCTATCAGACTGGTGAACCGTGATATTACACTCTAAGCTTATATACATATTCATCCATTTGCACACTCACACATAAACACACAGACACAGAAGTCACTTGCCCTCTGAGGTCCTATTAAAACTACACTGTGATAGTATCAGGCATAAATATCCATATTTTTGGAAGATGTACATACAAACTGGAAGCAGTTATGCCTGCACAAATTACAACCAGTTCAGCTGGAAGACATTCTCACATTTTATGGCTTACTCTCCACTCTTTAAATGCATTAATTATCAATGGTTTAAACCTGAAATCTTAAATTATGCACATACATACATGCTGTCGTATTATTCAATAGTGGCAACAAGTCAAACGTCATACTGAAATGTCGTCTCATGTAGCCTGGATCTGTGTACTGATCCTCACACAGGTTTCTAGAAACATTAACATTAGTGTGAAAAGAGCAGGGACACTCAGCTCTCACCCTTTTTTCAAACCAATAAAATGTCAATAGGTGGAACTTGTTAAACCTTGAAATAATCCTTTCAGAATGGCACATCTACAGGGGAGCCTTATTGATCGAGCACCCCTGTTTACTAAGATTAAGGTCCTCGCCGTGTTCGAGTCCAACCTGCGGCTCCTTCCTGCATGTCGTCCCCTACCTCTCTCCCCCATTTCTTGTCTATCTCAAGCCCCAATCTACTGGATGACGTCATTTGTTAGTGACGTTTAAAACTATGACTGTTATAGTAATAATATGACTGTTGTTTCACCATCATCGAATATTGATTGTCGAACTTCAGATTTTGTAGACTGAACACAGAGGGCTGGATGTGTGAGATTACTCAAAATGTAATGAGCAAAAACATACATTAGTTGACGACTTGACTCTTCCTACAAACTGCTTTTAGTCTCTAGGACTGTGCTATGAAAAAGTTTTAGATGCTGCACCTCCTCCTCCACAGGACCCACTGGGAAATCCAAAATTAACCAAAGCTAAGGACTCTTGTAGTTTCCCGTCCCATCATGGCAGACCGGGTACATCATGCAGGACGTGGCCCTTTCCCCCTCCTTTACACCACAGCATGTGATATCAGATATGAATAAATATGAGACAAATCACCTGAGAACATCTGAAACCCATTTCACTGTAGGATGAGCTTTCAGTTTTTAACCACAGGGGATCTTACAGGTGTGAAGACAAGATAATAACTCATAACAGTGAAGTAGGCAAGAATATTTTCCAGACCCATAATGAAGCAATTATTTATCCTGAGCAGACTCGTCTTACCTCTTCACTTTTTGTGTCATCTTATTTTCAAAAGCAAAATTCTCCTCAGTCCAGATAATTCACTTTAACGGATCCACGGCACAGGATTGTTTTATGACTAATGGTGCTCACCGTGTGGGTTTGAGCTTTGCAGCCTTTCTTCTTTATGAATGATTTAAGGTGAAATCTACACAGGGACAGTGTATGAACTATTTAAAACCCTTCACCTGCTGAAGACTAGAAGGTCAGACATCCTGGGAAACAGGAATTAGCATATTTAAATGCTTTGGAGCAATAAATAAAATATCCTCCATATGTGGCTGTCATTTTCACAGTCTGTGTCTTTCTTTGGTCTGTCTTATGCATACAGAATAAGTTCCTTTTACTTGGAAATACAGTTATTTTGTTTGTTTATTAGGTTGCTGTTTAGTTATTGTGCCACAGCAGCTTTTTATTCTGTGGTTTTATTTTGTGAAATCAACTCAATAGATCAGCAGAACACCTACAATATTGTTAGAAGTCAGCTTACATTGATACAACATAAACCACATGGGTCTATGAATAGGGGTATACAAATACCCCTATTCATAGACTACATAGAATACAAATTAACATGAATACAACATATTATTATCTAAACAACATTATGTGCAATATAATTTTATACCATATATGTAGTAAGTGGCCCGGCTCTGTCTCTCTATCAGCTATGGAGTCCTTGGCTTGAAAAATTGTTAATATAATATTTCCAATAGCATGCTTAAGAGTCTACAACCATGCTAGCAGCTCTGTCAGGCTGCATAGTTGTGCTTTGAACATGCTTAGTTGCTCACATGCTGATTTTAAGAAGGCATAATGATTACCATCTTTGTTAAGCATTGCAACATCTGATAATTAGCATTGAACACAAATATAGTATAGTATACAGTAGTGCAGTATTCAGATAGGAGCGCATAAAAGTGATCATGTTTTATCATGAGGAGGACATAAATATCTGTGTCAGATTTCAGGGGAATTGATCTGGTAGTTGTTTCCATATTTCACACAAAACCACAAATGCCAACCTGCTGGTGTTGGATCACCAAAGATAGTAAGATTCATCCTGTGTAAAGATAAATAAATAAATTTCTGTCTAATACCGACCGACCGACCAATAGACCTATGTTTGTGTCCCTGGAACATTCCATCCTCCTTTTCGATTTCCTCTTCGATTAAATCCAGCATCTGCTGTAGGGGATCCATACTGGTTCAGACAAACGTAATGTAGAGTATAATACAAAATAAAATAATGCTAGTACTGTATGGGTTTTATAGATGTTTGGACAAAGCACACACAACACACATACACACACACACATTGACAGTGGCTATTATAGCTAGGAAGCCTTTTTTACAGGTCCAGTGAATGTTAGAATTAGTATCATTAGTGTACCAAAGGCAATAGAAGAAAATCAATATCTTCAGTAGCAACAGGAGAAAATCAATCACCTTTTAATAGAAGGTCATTTGTCTTTAGAGGTATAGCAGACGGTAGCCAATCACAGTCAATGGGATCCTCCATGTAACCAATAGTAGTCTAAAGCTACTGTGTTATGGAGACCTTCTTTAAGAAGGAATCCGGTGAGAGCATGTGACGGTTACTCGTGCTAAATTTACTCAGCTAGCTGAAGATAAGGTGGTGTTTATCGCTAAAACTTATGCATGTTAACACTGATTGTGCACAGTGACATTAGCATTTAGCTCAAATCATTGATGTGTGTAAGTAAGGCTACAGTCTCACAGAGCAGCTAGCGTGGCTGTAAATTTTAAGGTTCAAAAGTTTTAAACCACCAGGTGATACTACAAATACAATGGCTTCATTTCTCACAGTGCATGCAGAGACACAATATCACTCAATATACTGTAAACAAATATAAACATGCAGCAACAGCATGTGTGTGAAAAAACACAGGGAATGTGGCGTTTACAATCATTAAATAGCTCTATCATGGTTTTTCTTACTGTATTTAAAACTGTGGACTTGTTTGGGGAAAAGAGCTGTTCAATGTAAAGACATTTTTTTTCTTTAATACAATCTGTTTGATTGTTTGATTAAAACCAGACTTGCATTTAACAAAAAAAAAACTTGTACACACTTTAATTAAATTGAGAGTTCGCTTTAATCAAATTATCCGCGCATGGTGGCAACAACTTGTGACATTTTACATTTTCTGTGCTATGTCTGATATGCTTTGTCATTTTGTGCTTACAAGCATTGGTTATTGTGCTTATTGTAAGAAGCTCGTTATGTTACCACATCGTTTTGACAAAGGGTTTTTTGTAATTAAATTACATGGTTTTAAAGGTTTCGTATTATAGTTTAAATTGTTACAGATCACTCATTGGCCAATTACAAATGGTAGAGCAGCTATTACTATCATCAACGGGAGCGACATCTCATTACGTTTATTACATCGTTAAAATACCATACTGTTAAACTGCATTACATTCAGTTTAATATATTGTACCCAAAATTGCGTTCATGTCCATATTTACAACCTTAACTCCTTTTTCATTAAAATATCCAACTGCATGATATAGCAAATTAAAAATGAATCTGTTTACTAAAATAAAATCTTCATTCACATACACACAGTACACGCACACACACACACACACACACACAAACACAGAGTGTCACAGGGTACTCAAGGTTAAAGACATTGCCCTGACATCAGCTTCCCCGTTCATGTATGAGACCCCACACAAGCAATTAAAATGTCACACACACACACACACACACACACACACACACACACACACACACACACATACACACACACACACACACACACACACACACACAGTCACTCGGATATTTTGACCTCTGCACAGTCGCCACAGGGCAAAACAGGAGATGGAGGAGGGAGAGGGAGAAGCATTGTAAACAATAATCAGTTACACTGGAGGCAAATCGTCTTAATGAATGGTTTACAAAACACTAATTAACTGTTTACTGAATAATGAAAGCATGAGGGCCAAAATAACACTTATTAAACTTTTTTAAATGATTTTATTAATATTGTTAACTACTATGATCCTTTATGTGATGACTTATCAATATGCTAATGGTTAATTAAAAAGAGGGGTCTTTTGAAATAGTCCTTGTTACTTCACAGCTTTCCAGGTCATGTATTGACTCATTCTGAAGGAGTCCATGCAGCTGCTAACATACAATACATAGTCATAAATGTTTTAAGGCCCACTGCAGTGGTTTTACACATGAAGGTCAGCACACTCATCTTGAACTGCAGCACTTAGTCAAGTCTGAGACCCTGCTGTCTTCACGTTTGCTCGGGCTTGGACTTGATGTGGCTCTAGAAAGTGTTAGCTGGCCCATCCCATCCACATTCAGGCCCCCTCAGGATGAACTGGTAATCCTGGTGACGCCGCAACTTTTCATGTATGTCATCATTAGGTGAATTTTTTAGTTCCACTTTTCCATCAGCCTCAGCCATAGGCCTACTTTGTGTTTATTTTATCTGTCTCTGGAGTTCCTAGACTTTATGAAATTACAGCACTAGATCACTAGATTGTTAAAGTAGTATAGTCATGTAGAAAATATAAACAAAGGGAAAGATCTTTAGGTCCCTGGTTACCAGTGAAGTTTGGAATAGCAACCATTTCTTTGTCTAATTAGATAGTTTAGATGAAACTATACTCGTTAATAACAATAAGAAATGGGCGAATGGTTGTTTGCTACCCACTGCAACTTGCATAAATATAAATCATGATTCACCAACACTTTCATCGTGTGCTTCTTATAAAACGCTCAGTACAGGGGAAAAAAAGTATCTTAACACGGACTTTTTAAACTAGTTTTTATTTAGGAAGTGAAACAAAATGCCCAGTGTTGTCTTTGTGCTTTACATTGTTTCAAACCGCCACTGGAGGTCCCAAAAAAACCTCAGAGGAAGAACCCAAAACAAAGCAGGAAGCTCCAGAAAAAATCATCACCTTCATCATCATCATCATCATCATCATCATCATCATCATCATCATCATCATCACTGTCACTCTATACAGATTTGTAGAAATAATCGGACTCCAGAGTCACATCAGTGCTTATTTACAAGGCCTCTTGCCGCAAAATAGTCGAGTTTTCATTCGCTCCTAAAAAAAGGTGTAGTGAAGATGCGCTCACACAAATATGTTTAAAAATGACACAGCGTGTAATAAAGTTGTTAATTTATACCGTGTGTCATCTTTAAGCATATTTTCATGTGTTAATTAAGGACAACACAGCTTGTGTTGGTTCAGCATCTTTGTTGTTTTGCTCGTTTTTACCTTTGATTCATCATAGTAGAAAAAGGAGAAAGAGGTTGTTATTTCTACATACAAGGCATTGTCTACCTGAATCTAAACTCTTTCATTGTGCTACTATCTTTGAACAAAAAAAGTTGTAAGATATAATTCGTAAGAGGAAGTGCTTTTATATAAGAATAGGTAAACTAGCTTGTGGCTATAGTAGGCTACAGTAGTTCATAGTAGAATCTAAGTGTTTGTCAGTGCACTCTGGTGCTGAAATATTGACCATGTGTCTTCTCTTCTTTCTCAACAATCCTCATAATTGCATTGGGGATCACCACCACAACCTCACAACAGCCAGAATGAACCTGAAACTGTGCAGGGAGGTTTAAAGAGTGTTGTTAGCTCCCACGTCATCACATCGTTTGTGAATGAACGTCTCATGTAGAACCAAGGAGCAGAACTCTTTTGATGGGATTCAAACTGAGGAGGGCGCACTGATTTCGACCAACTCCTACAGGAAATTTCTTCTTCACCACTGATCAAAACCTGCTTTAGGACTACTGAGGGTCAAAGAGCCCCACATTCAGCACCACAGCTGTTGTAACGTTGTGGGAGCAGGACCAGGAACATACCAAGTATCAAAACTCTTAATCGTTCTTATCGTTATGGGTTTGCGTTTTTATCCATGTTTCAGCACCAGAGGCCTATAGTAGTACCTTCTACTTTCTACAATATTTTAGAATAATAATACGAGGCAGGCAGTGCATAAACCATGTACAAAAAGACCCGTCCCGACCCAACCCAGAGTCTCCACCTAAAGGAGCTGTGCCATCTGTGTGAATCCTTGGAAGCCCCAACAGCTCCTAATGCTTATACAGACATAATTGTCAACAAGCTAATGATGCCAAGATAGAATTATAACTCGGAGGCAATTGTTTTGGATATTATTTCATACTAAATCAGCAGAGGTTGGAGGAGTGAAAAACTGACTCTCTGCTGAAACACTTAGCAAACACAAACATCACTGAAGAAAACCTCAAAGACTCACAACAGTGTCACAGTTCCTCTGAATAGAGTTCATAACCCAACCCTTCATATTTAACACTAACTTGGTTTGCTAACTCCCTGAAATTTCATTTCTCATAACTACGTAGAATAGTGTTACTTGAAAAAATCAAGATGTTACAAGCAGTTATGACTCACGTCTCTTCAAAAATATCATGCATTATTGCTCTATCGGATATGAATGAAATATTGCCCAAGACAGAAATTTGCTTAATTTGCCTGTTATCTAAGAGGTTTGGCAAAATATCCCAAAGATTCATAAAATTGGCATAGATTCCATTATTAGGCTATTGTTATTTTTTTTTTTGCATGCAGTAGTTTTTATAATTAAAGTGGCGGACAAAAGTAAAAAGGTATTCGGTAATTAGAAAGTGTCAAATGCTTTGGCATATTTGTAACAAAGGCAAAATATAACAAAATAATATAAGAAAGTAAAGTGCAAAATCAATACATCTACAAAAACGTAACTTATAAATAAATAAATTAGGCAATAAATAGACACATAAAAAAGACGTAAACCTCAAAGCTGAACACTGTGTGGCCCGCTGGCAACAAAAACACTATTTTACAACACTTGAGAAAGGTTTGACCTTTTGAGGAAACGCAGGGCATTTTTAATGTCTGGATCCTCCTCTGACATTGACAAGTAAAAATAAATAACATCAGATTTATGTTGTAGGAAAACACTGTTTGTTCAGGAATACCCTGGTGGCTCAGTGGGAGTTTTCAGCCATGGAAGTCCAGAGTGTCTCCCTAATCCCCTCTTACTGTCTACTGCTTACGTGTCATGTAAAGCACAAACACTCTCATGTCTGTGTCCATTTAAGACATTGGTTTAAATAAAAGTGATTATTTCCAAACTACAAAGGTGTTCTCTATTATGTCCTCCATGTTCAGGCAGGTTTGTACATTGTATTTCCTTCACAGTTCAGAGTGGTTGTTGTCAGTAGGCAGAGCATGTGGCCAGTATAAAGTGAAAACAGAGAACAAATCTTGTCTGCTTTCGTTGTTTTGCTTCTTTATCTTCTAAGTTCAGTCCAAGGTCAGTTTCACCAAAAGCAAGGAAACCAGATGTATCCTTAGATTATGAATGTTTGTTTTTAAGAAAAAATATGAAAGTTCATTGAATCTCGTTGCAAGAAAACTGAAGATGTGATTCATGCTTCAAACTCCTGTGATGTTTATGTCACAGAGAGACAGAGATGGGAGGAGGAATTGTGCTTCAGTATTATATTAGTAGTAGTATTGTTTCGCCATGAGTTGAAAAACAAAAGAGGGACGAGGATAGATATGGACATAAATAGATCTGCGTATCTTCAAAAAATGATGAGCTAGATGTGCTGTGCTTTATTTATCTTCAAAGATACTCAAGACAGCCTCAGTAGGGGACGTATCTTATCGAAGCAGGGAACAAATCTAAATCAAGCATCAAGCAAACTTTTCATTTCACTTCTAGGCAAGGAAAGAGGAGACAAAGGAGGGATTGGAGGGTCTTGATAAAAATGGACTTGTCCTCAATCTATTTTTGTCGTTTGCCTCACGATCTTTGCAGAGAAACACTCCTCCCTTGCGATGCTCAGGCATACTGGTCTTCTTGTTGGGGAAAGCAGGATACGTAGGGAGTGAGGCCAGTAAAATCTGATTTAAACAAAAGAAAACTCCAACGAACCTTTCTGAACGCATCATTCCCCCAGTGAACTCATAGGAGAGAAAGCCCCCTTGAAGCACGCCGACTCGTAGTGCTTGTTCAGGTAACTCTTGAGTGCAAACGTCTTGTCACACCGTTTACACTTGTAATGCTTGAAGGCTGAGTGCGTCTGCATGTGGGCACGCAGGTTTGACCTATCGGCGAACGCTTTGCCACAGTGTGCGCACCCGAACGGCTTCTCACCCGTGTGTGAGCGCATGTGGCCCTGCAGCAGCCACGGCCGGCTGAACGCTTTGCCACACACGTCACACTTGTGTTTAAGGTCGTGGGTCAGCAGGTGCATGGCCATCGCAGGCATGGAAACGTAGACTTTCCCACATGTGGGGCACTTCTTGGCCATCTTGCTGTCTATGCTCCTGTGTGTCTGCTTGTGCCGGCTCAGGTTGGAGGATGTGGCGTAGGTTTTACCGCACTCGCTGCAGGTGTGCCTCTGGGTGGTTCCTCTGGGGGTCGCTGCGGCTTTCCTCCGTGATCGTCCGTCCATGATGAAAAACGCATCCACTGTGTATCCCTCGCTCACGGCTGCGTCACCATTGATGTATCCACCGGCTGATGATGACACTTCGGACCGCGGGCTATCCGGTTGGTCCGAATCACCGTGGATATCACCATGGATACGAGAATAGGTGTCATCAATGCGGCCATAGATGATGGATGGATGGCTTGGGGAGGTTACTTTAGCGATGACAGATGAGTCACTTCCAACCACATCATCATAAGGAGATGGACTGAGATAATCGCTGACGTAGCCTGCAGATAGAAGAAGAGGTTAATCATTTGACCATGACAGGAAATTGACTGGAAATTAGAAACTGATTGGTTTGAAAATCTTTACAGGGAAGCTACATGAGTACTACAAAAGTCATACATAATCCAGAGAGGGGAAAATGCATGCCTTTACAGGATTCATCCTTTCTTTCACCTGATACTTGATATCGCTGCTCTAGAGCTGCCTTTTTCACGGTATCACTATTTCAGTATCCTATGAAGCCCATAAGAAATATACCAAAAATGATTTTTATCACTTGCACTTAGTACTTATTTTATGTTACCTGTATATATCCAGGTTCTTGAAATACACAGAGCTTTCATGTTTTGGGTTTACTTTTCAGGCCACAAGAGTGCTGAGCAGGTGAACAGGATGTGGCAGTTGGAGGCTACACAGCTTATAACTGATTAAATCATGTTGTTTAACTTATTATGCTAGATGATGATGATTAAAACTACCATGCACTAGGACTAATGTTAGTCTAAACATCAACCAAACTGCTGCAGTGAGTCATAAGGATGAAACTGGTTTAAAAATCTTTACAGATAAGCTGCATTAGTGCTCTAAACATACTACACTATCATCCTCCTATAGTCCTTTCATATAATTGTAAAAACACAGGCCACAAATCAAACTCATTCTCCAAAGTTCATTCATTATTCAGAGAACTGCTTTACATGTTGTCTCCTGATAATATTACTGATTACAGCCTGGCGTCTCTGTTGTTTTAAATATCAATCGGACCTCCCTGGATCACATTAACAACATGTGCATTATGTTTTAAGATTAACTTTTACATTTTTTCCATCAACACAAGCATCCGTATACAAGACAAAAGCGGACACAGGAGACACAAGTCCATTCTTAAGATATACCCTCAACAGAACCATTTCTGGAGGTGGTATAAAGCAGAGAAGAAGGAGAAGGAGAGAGTTGTGGTATTTATAGTGGCAGTAAAGTGCTTTTATGTCTTTGCCAGCAAGGAGGAGACACTTTCTCCTCAGTGGGAAATCTTTATTTTTCATAAGAGGGTTCAGTGAGCACACTTTCTCCTCAACAACTGCACCTTTCCTGACAGCTCTACAGCTGCACAGTTACACCTCTGAGCTGTCAAAACGTCAACTGTTCTACACATACTATCTCTATTACAGCAGCTGGGAGTCCATTGCTTTGCTCAAGGGCACCCTGACGCTGATTGCATTTATTGGCCATAACCTTTCATTCTTCCTCTCAAGCAAAACATTAAGTACATTTGCCCTAGACTCGGCACATTCCTGAGCAGAGCTGTATATTTTTGCACAGCTCCTGACAAAACTGATGAATTATTTGTTGCCATGTTATGATGTCAGTCGCTTCATTATTTCTATTATTGGCTTCTACACTCAACAGGCTGGACTCCAACAGACACAAGGAGCGACTGGTAGCTAAGACCCCACAGCCATGACGCCTGTGGATCTATGCCGATCAATAGCTCTCCATTTCAATTAGCACTCTGTGAGCATTTAGACACAGGCAGCCGAGGAGATACTATTGCTGGTAATATAATTTCATGATGCAGTTCTGAGAAAAGCTCGGAAGTTGATCGATAATACGATGAGAACAAGAGACAGAGATAGATATGTAGGAGGGGGGGGGCATAGTGAGATGAGAGGTTGCAAGAAGGAATGAAAGAAAGAAATGAGGAAGGGAAAAAAGAGTTGTAGCAGTTGTAGCAGAGTTAAAGTGGTGTTACATCCAATTCAGTATGGTGTTTGTGGTTAGGTGGTTTGGCAATGGTGTTTACAACTCTCATGCTGATTTAACGCTCTGAAATAAATTAAGACGGAGCAATAGAGGAAGACAGAAAATACAGGGAGACGAGGCAAGAGAGAAAAAATGAATCATGAATATTGAATCATTGGTCTCTGGAACAAAGTACTCTATTTGTTTGTGTGTGCCCAACATATGTGTGTGGCTTGTTTTATAGAGCATAAGTAAATGCTCTGAAACAAGTGCTCATTTTTAACCCTTATTAAATTGACTAAACACCAGCACAGCTTCATAATCACTCAAACTGGCAGTTTCTCAGTAGAACTACAGACTACTGTAGTACTGTTGGAGACTGAACAGCTCTGGTGGAGGGATCACAGCCTTACTAGCTTGTTTATTAAGTGTTGGATGAAACCACAAACATACACTGAAGATTTCCTTGAAGGTGTCTCCTCAGGGTGTCACTAAAAATGGGCTGAAGGTGCACTCAGTAAATTATGGCAATATGCCTGATAGATTTAGATTTTTTTTTGTATATATTTTGATTTTGATTTTCTGCATTAAAGGAAAGAGACACCAAAAACATTGGATTCATTCACAAAGATCAATTTAATTGATATACCCAGTAGTTCACATCATAATGTTTAACAGATTTGAATAAGCTCAATATGGACTGACTTACTGACCTGAGTTTGGCTCTTGGTGGACGTCTTGTGCAGTGACTAAAAAACAACTTATCATATTTTATTCCCTTCCAGTTTTCAGTGTGTAGTCACATTTTCTGTAGCTATATTTGTTTACTCTGCTGTGAAGGTACTAAGCACCATACTAGCATATGTGACTGACAGGCAGTAACAGAAAAAAAAAGACTAAAATAAAACTGGGTGAAAGATTTGAAGATATAAACACAGTGTGTTGTGCCGGTTTCTCTCACAGAAGCTTCATCTATGACCCCTGTCTGTGAAACATGACCGTTCCCCAGCATCCTGTTTTTAAAAAAACTGTTCTGAACGGGAATCGCTCTACGTCTCAACGTTTGCACACTGTCTCTGTTTGTCTTTGTCTCTCTCCAACTGTCTCCGTCTCTGTCTTGCTGTGTCAAGCCTGTATTCATTTCAAAGCACTTTAGCAGCATTAGAGCTGATAGCTCTTCTAAATGCTTATTAAAGATTAAAATACTCTGCCAAACCAAAGGCGTCCCTCTTTTATATGTCTTTGAACTGCAGCAGATTAGAAAGAGAAAGAACGATGGCGTGGAGCGATGACAGGAAAAGGACAGAAAAAGAGAGAAAGAAAAGCTGCAAGTTACAATTTATCATTTTTGATCCAAACCAGCAGAAACTGACAAACACTTGTGTGCTTTGGACACTTGTAGGTCAATGACTGCTTCTTCTATGTGTGTGTGCGCGCGCGCGTGTGTGTATGTGCGTGTAATGCTGTGCACTCAGCTGTGCAAGCTGCCTGGGAAATGTGCCGAGTTGACAGAAACACAGCAGTGCGTGTGCGTCCATGTGCATGTGTGTATGTTCGTGTGCATTTGTGCAGTTGTGTGTGTGCAACAAGCTATGGTTGCTTCAGTCAAACTCTTGTTATATTTATAACAAGGGGCAGCAGTCTCAGTCTTTACATGCTTGCCGCACTGCTGCTGCTGCTGCTGCTGCATGTTTCCCTGTTTTCTCTGCCATCTGAACACCTGGGATCTCTTCATCTCACATTTGACCTTGGTACAATGTGAAAACCACCAGGCTGCACTAACTGTGTTACACTTCTCCCTCTGTTGTGATGGACACGTTTTTCCCTCTAGTCCTTTAAAGCCGCATTAATCACATTTCCACCACTAGGGGGCAGAAATAAGCTGACACACAGCCAACCTTGGCAAATTATCACTTTATAAAGGGTGATATGAACAACATGCTACCTAACAATTGCCCGTTTATAGATTTAGCAGACACAAGAATAGAATCATCTCACTGGAGTTGCGTTTTTTTTTTTTTTCTTCACTCTACTTTTAGTTCTGTTTCCGCCTGTTAACTCCCGGTACTTTAGGTGCTAGTTCAGGTTTCTTCACCAGTTAGTCATTTGCTGAAAACAGCTGCCTGCTGCTGCTGGAAACGGGGTTAATGAGAGCAGTGAGACTTATTCATTACTGTAAAAGTGCCATAAAAGCAAATAATGAGCTAAAAGAGGCTAAAAGCCTTCATTAAACTGCACAGTTGGGTGGGTTAGTGACTGCAAGCAACCCCTTTTTTTTCACTACATGTAGTCATTTGATCTAAATGATTTTTAAACATGAATGCAGCTTTAACAAACAAAGGCTGCTCCCTATGTTAAGTGTTGAATCCTCAGTGCACTGTTGCTGTGCTTTTTAAACTCAGAATGAACCAGAACAACTTTTCAGAGCAAATAAAAGCCAGTCAGTCAGTTTGTGCTCAGAGATATTACTCAATAATTGATCATTTCCACTGAATGTTTGACCCACTCTCACTGACTGTATTGTATTTTGCCTTTGTATCCAGGATTACACAGTGCGTGGGAACCATTTAGCATCAATAGAGCTGTGCAATATTGTTGAAATCTTGGACAGAGACTCACAGCTGCTGAAAACAACCTGATTTGAATAATTTACTGGACAACAGAACAACAGAGAATCCCTCTGTATGTGTGCTGGTGACATAATGTATCAGTATAATCATTCAGCAAAGGTTTTCTGCAAGGCTCTCAGCTCTCAGGATCAGCTGTCTTAATCTTTTCCTCAACTTGTTAACATAAGCAACTATGCTGAGTTGGTCCGTGGAATATGTGTTTGCTCACGTTATATCTAAGTAGAGGGGCAGAACATACAAGCTATGAAGATGCGATATGATATGAAAACAGCTGAAATGTGGAATGTTACAGTAAAACTGAAAGACTAATGAAGTTTAAATTGCTGTTTTTATGAGATGGAATTTAACCACAGAGTCTGCCCTTGCCAAAAAAAAATCATATTTCACGTTTTGATTCATATCTTGATCACATCATTTTCATACACGTTCTCAGTTAAATGTCAAGTTTGAAGGAAGTGTATGATGTCTTTATATGAGACGTGGGAAATTCCACATTTTCACGTATGGATTGAATCATTTAACCACTGAGTCATCAAGAATCTGTTACCGTTAATCTGTTACGGTCCTGAGCATATGAGGTTCTCAGCAGGTTGCTTAAACTGAAGAGTTTCTGACTTTCTGTCTTTCCACTGATCTGTTTCTCCATGTAATATTGTTTCATAGAATTAGCCTTTGCAAGAAAAAGAAAATTCACTGCCTGTGATTGGTATATTTTTAAGTTGTGACCAGAGTTTGACCCTGTAATTCCTTTTTTCTTCATCCTTCTGTAGTCATGACTAATGCTTTAAATCTGAGGATGAAGAAATACCCTGGATGATGTATGTTGGGTACTGTGTGTGTGTGTGTGTGTGTGTGTGTGTGTGTGTGTGTGTGTGTGTGTGTGTGTGTGTGTAGGGAGGGTGACTAACCTTTGTCATGATGATGGAACCGCAGGCTGAGTTCTTCTCTTCTGCTGTGACCATATGAGCTCTCCAGCTCTGCAGCCGAAAAATCGTCCAGTTTCACTTTCTTCACCAAAAAAGACCGAGGCATGATGGGACAGTAGTTGCTCCTACACTCACACAAAAAAACGCACACTCTCCCTCTGTCTTCCAACCCACTTCAAACTTGACCAAAGCCTATAGGTGAAACTCTTAATCGCCTGACTCTACCCTAAACGTACTCCCTGGTTTTCAGCTACTAAAGGTGTGCTTGCTCCCTCCAATCAAACAGCCTTGAGAGTGGAGAGGAAACATGGCTTTTAAACGTCAAACAGACCAAAAGCTTTTCGCGTGATATTGTTTTTTAGCATATCTGATATTTATTTTTGCTCAGATTTGTCGAACACACACTGTTTTTAGGTCCTGGGGGAAAATAGTCTGTTTTTCTTCGACAACTCGCCGCTGGAAGACCTGTGGAGCTCTCAGAGGGCAAAAATAAGAAAAATAGAATGAACCAATTCCTGTCTTGGCTACTTCTCCGACGACGTTGAAGGTGATAAACGCAGTAAAATGTCCCTCTTTTCTTGTTTGTTTGTTTTGTTCTGTATATCCTCCAGCACGCGGTCAGCTCGTGGTTTTCAGCACCGGACAGCTCCCCTTCGGCGCGAGACTCCCGCTCTCTCCTGTTCCTCCGCGTGCCACAGCCGCTGTCCGTTCAGCACCAGAGGAGAAACAGAGAAGAAGAAGAAGAAGAAGAAGAAGAAGAAGAAGAAGAAGAAGAAGAAGAAGAAGAAGAAGTTTCCACCGGTTTGAAAATAGCTCCAGTGGAAATTCCCATACAGGCGAGTCAGCCGTTAGAAAAGAAGTAACGAGTTGGCTGTCGGTCGGACAGAAACGAAGGTTAACGGGGTTCAAAAAGACAACCGTGGACTCCAGAAAACGCCTCGAGAAACAAAAATTTTTCTTCTCTTCTTTTTTCTCTGCAAAAAATGTCCTCACAGTCCAAAATATTGCTCAGAAGCGTTTTAAAAAGTACCCCTAGGAGAAAGAACAGCTCATATCTCCCCGTCGCTAACTCTCTTATTCACTCTCTCCTCCTCTCCTCCACTCTGTCTCTCTCTCTCTCTCTCGCTCTTCTCTGCGCGTGCGGAGCTGCGGCTCTTTCTGATGCACGAGATCAGCTGTTGCGGTTTTATAGGGTGTGAGAGAGAGAGAGAGAGAGAGAGAGAGAGAGAGAGAGAGAGAGAGGGAAGTGCTTAATTTTATTCATCAGAAGAGGAAAAAAAGCATCTTGTCTTGTGGGACCAGTGGCGCGCGGTGATGGCCGGGCTGGGATTTAATGACGTAGTTTTAAGTGCACGTTCATGCGGATTTTTATGGCATTTTTTTATTTTTTTATTTTGGTACCCGAACAGATCCTCATAGTAATGATGCCCGTGGCAATTAAACATTACATGCCGGTCCTGATGCCAGAAAAAAGTTTTAGTACCCGTGTGGCCTATTGGCAAAACCGATCAAATATTATTTTACTTTTTATTATCATTATTCATTTTCATTTATGATGCAAAAAAAATACTAGGAAATATTCCTCTTTAGGTTTTGAAACCTATAATGTAGGTTATATCAACACTATAACACTGCTACCAAGATCTGATTAAAGCGTGACATGTTTCACTGTGATGAAAAGGTATAATGGATATATGAATAATTCACCTGAGTTTATGTTAATAAACAGATTTTCACAAGACAATGCATCTGTTTATATCATATTTATTACTGTAAAATAAAAGGTACAAGTCTGTTTGTTTACAGAAAAGAGAGAATCATCCACCCGCCTAATGATTCCTCGGTGTCTGAGAAACATAAAATCAACCACTGAAAACCAACTTCTTCTGGCACTGAACACAGGTCAATGCTTTTACACTGCAGTCAACCAATTGAGTTCTTTTTATGCAAATCAGCTCCCCTCCTGGGCCAATCAGATCACCTGTGCGTAAATCTAGACTCAGCATTAGCCAATGAATTTAGTTAATGTAACTGAGGAGAAGACGCTTTTACTGAATGATCTCACCGACAGCCAGAAAGAGAGAAACAATGTCAGATCCCCACAAGACTTTGTGTTACACAATGAGTTTACACACTCAAACAGACTTCTCCCTCCAGCTAGTAGACAGCAACACACACACACACACACACACACACACACACACACACACACAAAGCCCTACCCTCATTCATACAGATACAGGAGGCAGGATGATGGTGTGTGATGTAATTCAGTGACGTGTGCATTTATGTAAGTCCTTTTCACTGAGGTCCTTGGAGTTAGCCTATTTTTATATTTCATTGATAAATGTTTGAGAGAGACAGTGAGAGTGTCTATGAGTGTGTGTCTTTTTTTAAAACTGTGTGTGTGTGTGTGTGTGTGTGTGTACCATTGTTGCTTTATTTATACATTGATGGACTATTCTGAAAGACTTTCTGTTCACGCTGTACTCTGGATGGACTATAACAGTATTATATATAGAACAGCTATAGTATGTATAGCTAACAGTTTGGACACAGTCTGATCATAGACTGTATAAAACATAGGGGTAGTCTCCTTGACATCACTCCAGTCTCTAAGGAGTTGTTGTGAAGCTCAAAGTGGGTGGCTCTAGCCACCGCCATCTTGATGAATGGAAAAATGTATTTATTTATTTATGATATATTTATTTTTGTTGTCAAGTTGGGCATTTTAATACAGGGCTTATGGAGACTGACTTGTTTTGTAGCCAGCGCATGCGTTACTTGCGCATTGTCTCCACTTCACAACTGCGGAAGTTGCAGCTTGAGTAAAGACTAAAAGGCTAGACAAGTAAAGTGTTCCCTAAATCGGGTCAATACATCCGATTTTAATTATTAAACTGTAACCTGTCCTATTTAAAAGCCAGGTTTTCCTTGTGTGAGCTCAAATGAATTGTTTGTAGCACAGAACCCACTGAGCATCAACATCCTGCATCCTTATGTAAATTTTAGTTTTTTAGCTAATTGTTTTGGTTTGTCCCTGCACACATAAACTCCTTTTAACTTTTAAACTGCTCTGACACACATATTGCGCACTATCTGCACAGCACAAAAAGGCAAGACGATCTTCCCAGGAGGAACAACAGTGACACTGCCCTCTAGCTGCCATAGTTATCATGACAAAAGCAAAGGAGGAAGACAGGTGTGATGCACCTTTCTTGAGATGGATGGATGTATAGGTCGATAAAACAAGGGACTCAACGCTCAAGATAGCTGTTTTGTCAGCGTTGTTTTTGAAGGCATGACCATTCCTTAATGTTAAAATGTGTTTATTAAAGTAACAAGTATCTATTTTAATCCAAACCATGACAGTGAGATCACGTAAAATTCTGTAGATAGTTGTTTTACCCCTCATGTGAGATTGTTTAGGACTTTTTCTGGCCCCTAGTGGCTAAAAGTCATCTACCACTGCTTTAAAGTGGCTAAAATCTATACTGTTACTAAGTGTGAAAACAATATAATAATGTCAATGTCACCAGATTCTGCAAAACTTAGATTCACTCACTGCTCGTTAGCATTTTCAGCCCCAGCAGGGAGCTGTTTTCAAAGAAAAAAGCTTTAAAAATCTACTGTATACAAAGTTAGTAACTAGTTGGTGAAGACAGCTGAGCAATTAATAAGAATAGATTTCACATTTTCATATATTTCATTCCCTGATACCCTCAGGATTTAGTGAAGACTAAAATCAGAGCAAAAAGAGAGTAATTTGGACTTATGTACATGCATGTGTTTGCAAATGTGCAAAACATTTTATTATATCAACGTTTATTATATCAACTTGATATCATGATAATATGTCCATGTTATGTTTAAAACACACTTCTCCTGCCCCCAAGTGGCAAAAAAAATGTTTTTTAAATGCTTTTTTAAAATTTGTTCCAATGTAAATTTATATAAAATTAAATTCATAAAAGAAGTTACTGTGTAAAAAAAACCCTGTGTCATTTTTACACTGTTACCCACTGTTGTGACAGCTATGGTTCATATCATCTAAACTTGTTGAACAAAATGAACAGACTCTCATAAAAACCTCTCAGCTCCCTTTCTAATATGTGTAGTTTCTTGACTGCAGAGAAGTAGACAAATGCTTAAAAGGGCAGATATTGAAAGGTATCTGTCGGCGGGGACTGAGTGTAATTCTCTCTCTGATTGTCTTTCTGTGTCGATCGATGACACACCAGGAAATACCAATTCTGTCTGATCTATTTCTATGATGGTGAAATTGTCCACTCCTCGTTATTTTTCCTGAGAGCCTGCGAGCACAGTTATACTGCTGAGCTCAGCGAAATATATCTGTGTGTGTGTGTGTGTATGTGCGAGTGTGTGTGTGTGTGTTAGATTATGTGCAGAGGCTGTGGGGACATGTGGAGACTGGAGACTCATTAGCATAATAATAGACTTGGATGCATGTAGACAGGCAGGCGGTGTGCGAGCATGTGTGTGTGTGTGTGTGTTTGTGCGTGAGTTCTGTCAGAAAACACAATCGAAGGTTCCTTGTTGACTTTTCATTCCTCTGTCTTTTAAAGAGCTATTTAAATGACAGGGGTTTTAAATAAAACTGCATTCAAATAGAAGGGTTTTACATATAAAGCAATATCCAGATGAAAGGGTTTGTAAACAAAAACTGACAGAGAGAGATACGGGGCAAGAGGGGGAAAGACAGACAGAAAAACAAAGAGAGGAGGCGAACAGAGAAAAATAAAGAGACAAACCACTTATAGAGGACAAATGGAAGGTCAAACAGGGTATTGAATGTAAGGAGCGAGAGAAGAAGCAGCTCACAGTAACATAACTGTCACAGCGGATAGATAAAGGTAGTGATGGATGACCCTGACTTTGCACCAATTTCCTATTTAGTTTATTGTAAAGTAAAAAAAAAAAAAAAAAAAAACTGTCTTCAAATGAGACCTGCTGTGAAAAAACTAAAGACACACATTTTCACTGTAATTATTCATCTGCTTGTCTGGTACCCAAAATACCTGAGGTGAACTTGTCTCTCAGACTTGAAAACAAAATATGATTTTTGTCATTGTCCTCCAAAAACAGATCTTTTATGATCAAATGCCACAACAGCAGGACAATGCTGTCTGTGCTGTCTAAAACTGTTACAAGAGGCTTTTAAAACCATAAATGACCATTACAAAAAAGATGAATATCACTATTTTCTGTGGTTGGATTTGAGCACAATGAGAGAGGTTAGAGAAGGATCATTGTGGTTTAAAGAAAACAACATTTGTGAGGAAGCAGGTGGCAAGAGCTCACTCGTGTCAAAGTCACCCAACCACCCCGACCTCCTTCCTACGACATTTTCAGGACATTGGCTTTGCTCCTGACAAACAAAAGTTGTAATTCACATGCCTTAAAGCGGTGCTTGGGCTGAACAGATTCTGTCTTTACCTTGGGAGGACAGACTCTTACTGTTGCTTGTCAGAGATTCCACAAGTCTACTAGAGGGGTGAATGCCGTTTTCACAAAAGATATTCCCTCATTTTTCATTTTAATGATGTTGGTGGCGAGCGCTGTCTAAAACCTGTAACATGCGCTTGGCTCCATGTAGGCAAACAAGCACAAAGTTGTTTGGAGACATTCGTGTTGTGCTGTTTTTTTTATATATATACCTGTAAAACTGCAAGTGTAAGACTTTTATACTTTTTCTTTTCCATTTTCTTTCCCTCCCATCTCCAAAGGAGTTGCTCCAAACTGTATGACCTAGCTTGACCCTTAGGTTCCTAGAACGCTTTGGTGAGATTTGGGAGGTGCACATCAGCTCCTCTGTGACCTCTGGTTACCCATGTCTGTATTTACTTGTATCTTCAGAGATCTGCAACAAGGTATCCAAAGAGAAATCTCACAGGATGATTAAATTGATAAGAAAGTATATATTTTCTCTTGTGAAATGCTGGATATTTTTATAACTTCAGGCCTGGATGGAGAAAAAAATCACTCCATGGTGACACCACTTTGTTCGAACAGCTCACAGGCCAAAAGCGTTAAGAGTAACTGCCTATCAAAGTGATGTAAGTCACTGCAACACCATGCACAAATCTCGGAACCCACTGGCTATCGTCTGATGACGATTTAACTTCTGGTGTCGCTAGCAGATACCTGGAAAACGGATATACAAGCCAAGACTTCCTCTGCAGTCCGATCAGCAACTTCAAACACGAGAACGTCAAGAAAGACACGTTTCATCTGACCTCTATAAACAGATATCTGTCTATGAATAGAAATAAGCTAAATTCTCGTCAGATGATAGCCGATGGGTTTCAAGATTAAATTTCGGCCAATGCGCTCTGCCTCTTTTGCTCCACACGGACTGTTTACCTGAAGACAACCAAAGCCCGCTCGAATGTCATTAGTCAGTTCTACTCAGACTACAAACCAGAACTCTTACAATGCCAAATCTTGGTCCCTCACCTACAGATTAAGCATTCATATGAAGGTATCTGTTTATAGAGACTACCCCATGCAATACAAGACAACATGAGTAAAATGTCTAGTGCACTGATACGTGAACAGTGCAGGACGTGATGAAACTAAACACAACATAACAGGCATAAAAAGAGCAGATCACTAGTAAACCCGTCATGTCCATGTCATTAAGATACATATATGACCCTGCATGTGTGCTATGAATATGTATGTTGTATGTATAAGATGTGACCCTGGACATTAATATGTATTGGGTGGTAATGAGGCGAATGGGCAGATCAGATGGGTCCTTTTTAACTGGTCACATGTGGCTCATTAGGATAGGGCCACACAGAGCACCTGATACCCTCAAGATGACTACTGCACCTCAAGAATTATTTTATGTAATTCCTGGTTTTATTAGGCGCGGCCGAGAGACAGAAGAGATGAGGAACAGAGGAGAGACAAAAGTCTACATCTGGAGTGTTCTAGATCTGGTAGTGTATGTGCTAACTCTCTAAACTGACAGGGAGGGCACAGGGAGGTGGAGTGAAGTTCAAACGTGAATGATTGTGTCCTGGAGCAAGACTTTCAAGTCTCCTGTAGCTGACCTTGACTTCTGACCTATTTGTGGACCTTGGGAAATCAAAACCAGAATTTGTCCAACAGGAATCATCATCGCACATCATGACCCAGGAGCTGAGGTCATGATACACAGGACGCATTTGAGGCTCTAAAAAAAGGGACACTGAACCTTTTATCAGTGCAGAAATAAGCACATAAGACAAACTCTCACATATGGTGAAAGCTTAGGTAAACAAACAAAATATATACCAGGGGAGAGGCGGGCGGAGAGCAGCCGGATGGATAGCTGGGTCCATATTAACTAGGCACATGTGTGTCATTATAATAGGTTGATATAAGACAGCTGATACCCGTGTGGATAATGTGAGGTTATAGAGTTATACCACTGTCAGCCAGTGTTTCTCTGTGCTCTTTACAATGTGTGTCCTTTTCTTACAAGGCCGTACAAATGTGACACATGACCAATTTTAGAGGCAGTAAACCCCTTCCGCGTTGAATCTGAATGTGTTTAGATTCATTTTAGGGCTTTAAGATGGTCAGGCATGTAGATGAGACACAATAAATGTTAGAAAAGTCAGACAGATAATTAGGTCCGTAAATGGAGCCACCTGATACCCAGCGACCTCAAACAGGTGATGATACGTGAACCATTTGCAGTAAATTTCCAGCATGTTGACATATATAGCAAGTACAATGACATTCCCTGAACATTTTTAGAGTGGGAACGATCATCCTGTAACTAACTCAATCATAATGCTTAAAAAATGTGATGAAATTGCAGTTTTAACAGAACCAATAATATCGCAATTTTGCTATCCATGAAAATGAAACCCCAGTCCAATCGAAATCCAAGAAATGCGTTTCTGCCTTGATTGTGCAAGGACTGATATTAAACTGGGAAAAGATTATTCATAATGAATCCCCAGCTCTGCTTGAAAACTTTCTAATACTTGAGCATGTTCTCACTTGTTGGTGATCTCTCTTTGGGCTTCAATACAACGACAGAAAGCTGTGCTCTTCTGCTTCCAGTTGAAACACTTTCAAATCCAAATCCATTCTGGCAGACTGTTTGCAGACATATTCCCTGGTTATGTCTTTCATGTGCAGGTCCAACATTTTTTGCCAGAAGTTCAGTAAACACCTGACAGGTGATAATGGGTGGAGGATACAATGAAATGATCGGCTGTAACATCTGAGGCTTGTATAAATAAGAAAAATGTCTGTGGCAGTGTGATATCACGACTGTGCCCTTCACTTAGGATTTTAAAACTTGGCAATAAAAGAAGGTAAAGCATAGCTCTCAGCAGCAAATTAGATCACTCTAAACTGTATGAAAGTTTTCTAACAGCAGTGAGGATCCGTATTTTAATGATTCAAGTCTTCGTACCATCCAGGATAACCATGTTTCTTGGATTTTCTCAGCTCTTTGCAGTTTCATTTTTATCTCTTTATCCTAAATTGAATTTGCCATTACACAATGATCTGAACACGTTATGGCATCACTGTGATGTATCACTCTCTCAGTACAATATACTGTAGATACCAGACTGTTTTGTTCATTGACAGTTCAAGAGAAAAACAAAGTTCTTGCTATTTTAAAAATGATTATGACATCAAACGTTAACATTTAAATTAAATACCAAAGTTTTTCTTTTTCTTTCTGACTCCAAAACACAAGTCGTTTGTGGAGGGTGACATTATATGACAAAAGCCTATCAACAATCACTTTGACATATACTGATGTGTACACTACCTTTATGAATCCAAGTCTGGGGCAACACATGTTCACCGACAGATAGACAGATAGGTAGATAGACAGGTTTATGAGTCATTAATTCAAACAGAGACGGCTTATTAACCAGTCTGTGTTCACAGCTGGCTTACACCTGATACCTTCAGTATCCCCAAGACCCCTTTTGTGTGTGTGTGTGTGTGTGTGTGTGTGTGTGTGTGTGTGTATGTCGGGACATGGTCCAGTGGTGCTATAAAATGATAAGAAATGCTTTTACTGTTTCCTCTTGTGTGCCCTGCCCTCCTCTAGAGGAAGCTTACAGGATCAAAGTACTCAAACACGTTTCATATTTTTACATTAAAGGTCCAGTGTGTAGGATTTAGTGGCATGTGGCATGTAGGTGTGGAATGTAAATCCCCTTTTTATCCTCTGTTTCAAATGTGAAGGAAAATAAAATGAAAGAGCAAGTATTTAGTTTGTCTGTTCTGGGCTACTGTAGAAACATGGCACACTTCATGGAAGAGAATCTGCAGTGTCTGTTCAGATAAAAGGCTCTTTCGAAGGTAACAAACACATAACAATTATTATTTTAAGGTGATTTTACACAAATGAAATGGATGAAAAGTTAAACATGATCATACACAGCCAACACGGTTGTAACACCCACCATGGTTCACATCACACGGTTTCCGGTATGTTACAAATGAAAGTATTGAAAAAACAGGAATACTATCAGTAATGAGTAATGTTCCAATATGCTATTTCACTTCCAGTGAAAGTTGCTGAAAGCATGCAAACCTGGGGGGGAAAAAAACTGTCTTCTTTAGATGTATGTGTTGGCTCAGAAATCTACATTCATCATCTTTTGTTATGAGGTTCGACAGCAGAAAGTCCTGAGGCAGCGAATTTCACATGACCTGCAATTCTAACTGTGACCACTACGTCAAAAAAACAAGCACTGTTCCTCTGAGCTTGATGCTACCACACACTGATGGTGTGTGGATATTTGTCAAAACCCCCTTTTAAATTGTCACTGTGTTATTCACAGCAAATGAGGAAAGGTTCAACTGAATCGAGCTTGAAACACTTAAAGCTAATAGATCTTGCAGGTCGTGTAAGCTCATGTGGTGAAATAAATTGTCATACAAAGTCAGCTCAAACTGCCAGATATTTTTAAAATATGTGGACCTTACATTTAAAGTGATTCGTGTGGTTGCATTCAGGAATGAAAGACTAGATGTCTCCATTAGGTGATATGTTGAAAAGTCTATGTCTGTGACTTTATTTCTTATTAAACCAATATTCCTGTCCTCATGCTAGTTTCTTGCCTTACTGAGGTTTAATGCGTTCTTTTTGTTGAATGCATGCTCTTAAATTATATTTTCACTTCCTACCAAATGTTGTGTTGTGTCTATTTTCTAATTTGAATGAATGCAATTAGCTGGAGCACCGGTGATGCATTTACCTTCCCTAGTGTTGTGCAAATTAAGACGTCTTCAAAAGCAGCTTTCACAAGTTACACAAGTCAGGACGATGTCACCTCCCCCAAAATTCAAAAGGACTGAGATGAGTACAGGAAATGAGCTAAAATTAGAGAGGTAACGAGCAAAGCAAAGCCAGCTTTGATTGGCAGTGATGTTCTCATGATGAAAAGACATCAAACTGTGATATTTGTAAACCGATCCACCTCTGATTTGAAGCCACATGCAGATCTATTTCAGCTCAGGTCTCAGCTGTGTCAACATGTTGATCTTCATACAGGGAAAAGACGTGATGCTCTTCCTGTGATGTCGGACAATGAAGCCTCCATTTGCAAACATGACGTCGTCACACCTAAAAGCTAGTTATTAAAATTGCCTCTCGTTTTGTGCAACAACTCAGCAGAGAAGAAGAGATTCGGGGGGTTAATTGGGTCTAGGGACACGGCGCACACACACACACACACACACACACACACACCACCACCACCACCACCACCAAATCCTCTTAGCTTTATAATGAAGGAAGTAGAGATGGGCAAAGGAAAAGAGAAGCAGAGAAACATGGTGAAAGAGGGCAGGATGGGGAGATGAGAGAAATAAAAAAAGAGGAGACAGAGATGCAGGTCAAGATAAAAGGATAAACACTGAGGGATAAAAAAATAAAAGAGGGGATGCTGTGATGGAAGGAACAGAGAAATAGGAGAGAGATAGAAAAAAAAAAGTTGAAGGGGTGACAGTTAAGAGTGGATTGTAAAATAACAATGCTTTGTTGCCATGGAAACAAACATTTTTATCAGCCCGAGAGGCAAGGAAGTAACCTGCTTGTTAAACCTCTTGTGCTATCTTGTTAAGCTGTTGTTGTGTTTGTGCGAGCAACAGTATGTTTGCAGTCGCGGTGTTCCCTAATGAAAACACTGTGGGCACACGCTCTGTTTTGGGTTCGTTATTCTCCCTAGATTTCTGGATTAATTATTATCTCGTCTCTCAAATGAACGTGTGAGGTTTTCATATGTTTATAACGTCAGATAGAAACGAGTACAGCCTGTGTATTTGTATTTAGGCCACGGTGAGTTGGGAAGTTGAAAACTTTTGATTAAAAATCAGACTCTTCTTCTCCAGCACCCCGAGCAACTCATCTGGTAGAGCGTGCACGTCATGCACTAAGGCTGTTGCTTCTTACTGCAGCAACGCGGGTTTGATTCCAACCTAAGCTCTTTGCTGCAGGTTGCTGCAGGTACTTTCCTGCCTCTCTCTCTCTCTGACTGTCACTGTCCATATAAAGGCACAAAAAATAAAAATGACTATGGATTTTTCACAAGTTGAAAGCTCCTTATAATCCAACTAAGGTTGGATTGAGTTTTCTCAATTCACAAAGGAGTACATAATTGTTCTATAGAACTTACCTGAAAACAAAAACATCATCAAAATTGGTAATGTGGTGAGAGAAAGTTTTCACCTGACAGCAACAAAAGAAGCTGACGGTTCGATACGATGATGTATTTTGTCGTTTGGGACCAAAACAAACAAACAAATGTAGTCAGGCTTGTACTGCTATCAGTTTTACATAGTTTGAGCACAATACAGACCATTTGTGTTCCAGCAAAGTGAAGAAATGGAGAGCATAGAAAGGTAATCATGCTACAGAGTTTACACAAATACCAGCCGTTTTACAAAAGAAAATATGTCTTGTAAGCCTCTGGGGAGCTCTGCGATCACAGACAAAATGCTCAAATCAGGTCAGTTCCTATCAGCGGCTCACACACACCTCCTCGCATGCTAATGCGGCACATCCCTTTTCAGCACAAAGCGCTGTCAACAAGAAGATCAGATCTAAGTCGTGCACCTGATGATGTGAAGGCAGACTGGCAGCTTATTTGATGGCCTCCCCAGGACATTCAGCCATTTTTTGGTCATGAGTGAAACAAATTTCCTCACAGTTTTATATCTCTTACCTTTATATATTTGATTTAAGTTAGAGGAGTTTCATGTTTTGGATAATATTTATGGTTGATATTTTTTCTCACTGTTTACTGTTTATTTTGTATCATTGTTCCTGTATCCTTTCCTACTGCTGTTCACATTAAAAGCATTCAACTCCTGAAATACCGAGTGGCTTTTATTGTGAAGCAGTCACAGGAAACACAATGTATATGATCACAGAAGTGTCCATTTCCAGTTCATCACACCATTAAACCTGAGAGAAAGCAAATTAAAGACTAAAGAATTACTGTGCACTCCCTGTACAATATGCATATCCACTCACAGCTACAATAAGTATTGGAAATATCAACAGTTATTAGCTGCATTAAAGTATTTGTCCTGCATTTTTCACAGCAGAAGACTGTAAAATAATTTTGGGTCCTGCAATGCGCTTTAGAAAAAAGTGACTCATCCACACACAGATGATGGAGCTGTATTATAGTCTGTGTTTGTCAATGTCAATTTATTTATGTAGAATTTTAATCTTATACGCTCTACAGTGGGCAGATTATTGCACAGGAATTTCTTGGTCAGCTAAGACAGTAAACGGATCAGGGGAGAATATCATATCGAAGTTTGGCACAAATACACGTACACATGCACCAGACGATCCTTCTCCATCACTTTTTTCCTCATTTGCAGTGAACCTCTCTCTCCCTCTCTGTGATACTGCTGATTCCAGTGTCACAGAGTTGCAGAGCCATGCAGTTATTCCATTGAGTTATACCGTATCTACTCTAGCGGAGGGGAACAGGATCATATCTTTTGTCTGAGACAAAGATGAAAGGTAGAAGTTATGTGTGTAATCGCCAGAAAGCACACAGACCACACTGAAGGCTTTTTCCAAAAAGAAGACCAAATTAATGATAAGGGCTAAAAGGCTTTGATGTCATTATTAAATCAAAGAAAGTTTTATCTTTATCATTATGGGGTTTTATTTTCATCAGGCTATCAAATTTAATTTCTTGGCCCATGAAAAGAAAAAGGAATTCTCCTATTTCCAAAAAGATAGTAAGATATTTCTGACTATTATCTTTACTTTTTTATTAACCGCAATGAGTCTGCTAGGATATTTGGGTTTTGTCCCTGCTCACACTCCTAATTTGTCAGACTATACTCCAACAAAAGACTGTCATTGTTAGATAAATGTTGAGACCGCTGAAATAGACTGACTCACTCCATCTGTGTTCATGTGTGTGTGCATGTGTTATAGGACACAGGGGGAACAAAGGATTTCCATGACACAAGGGGCCCAGGACAGGACTGAAGGGGGGTGCAAAGGGAGGGGGTAAATTAGGAAAACGTAGGCCGAGCAGAGCCGTGGATAGACTCTGGAAGAGTCGAGACAACAGAAGAGGGGATCAGGGGATAAATGAGGAATAAATGACAGGGAAGTTTTAGAAAGACATGCTTTAATGGTTTTAGGGTTTCTGCAGTCTCTGAGCCTCAGAGTCATTCAATTTTGTCACACAAAGCTCGGCTGAAGTCTGGTTAAGTCAGCTCAGGTCTGCTCAGTTAATGTGAGACCGTGTGGAGCAGTTAACTGAATTTTTGGGCTTGAAAAGTCAACTTAGACAACCAAAGTCATTCTGACCTTGCATCGTTTCTAATCCTCTTTGACATTGTCTGAAATCCTTCACCACAAACTATAATTCTGAACGTACCCGTGTGATTGTAGCTGTTTGAATCTCTGTTAAAGACAGTTATAGAATAATAAATAGAAACAAAACAACCCAGTCTAGAAATTATGATGGCAAAAAATAAACAGCAAAAAACATTTAAATGTTTTTTTTATATCCATATAAGGAAAACTTTTGAAGTAACTTATTTGTAAAAACATAAAAGCAAAATGTTGTTTCAGTTGTTTTCACAATTAAAAGTGTTTGTGATTATATTAAGGTACGTCCAGCAAGCAAAATCTTGAGAAAGTAAATAGCAAGTAAAGAACAAGACGCGATTACGTAATTAATGTTTGACCGAGAAACCTCAATCTTTCCCTGAACCTGACCAAAGTGCTTTTGTTATCTGACCTAACTACAATATCCTGCACTGTGTACACCCACCATCCACTCCAGTCCTCGCAGAAATGATGTTTTCTTCAAAACGAAGCTGGCAGAACAAATTAGTAATATATATACATGTCATTTTTGAGGAGACAGCGTTGAACTAAATGGCAAGTCAGTGTGATTATCAGGCTACACACAACATTTTCTGTTAAGCAGATACTATTTTATGTGAAATCTGTTTTAGGTTTCTTGTTCTTCCTCTAAAAAACAAAGCAAAAGTTTTGTCTCAGGGTTAAAATAAATTTCTAACGAGGTTTTCCCCTTCAAGAAAGCAAACGAGAAAACAAGCATGCGTGGAGTAACAGCAGGGACAAAAAATTATTTTATGTTCAAACAACTCTCAGCCCAAAGGTTTCTTTCTTAAGACAAGTTTAACCTTTTACATTTAACTTGACACAAATTCATTGTTGGTTGAAAGTGTTTTACTTTTATTCTTTCTTTTTTATCTAGTTTCAGATTTTTGTTGTGTTTTTACGGTGTGATTTGATGTTTTTTTTTTTTTATGTTGCAAGTTGCATCACACTGAAGTAGAGCATGTGAACACTCTCCCATGTTGTCACGCTTTTCTAAAAAATGCTTTGTAAAATCTGGTTTGATGGTTGATTATCAGTGCTCACCCAGACGTCTGTTGTTCCCCCAACAATAGACTACTACCACCAGCCCCTCTTTGCAGTGTGTGTGTGTGTGTGTGTGTGCGTGCGTGTGTGTGTGAGTGTGTGTTAATCATGCAGCTCTTATCAGCGACCGTCAGACCTGCAGAGTCTCCGATGTGCTCCCTGCTGATAGCTGCGAACACAGAGGTCTCCTCCCCCATTGGGGTTTTAAATAGAGAACTAATAGACCTCGGCTTGGAAAATAAAAGCCGAAGATCATTACCAGGCAAGAGTGACAACTCGGTAGAACAGTAACTAGAGTAAGAAGCAGCTGATGATATACTGGCTTCTTGAAGTGCAGACACCACTGCACGAAATCCCTCCAACCAACAGCATCCACAATTTACACAATGCTGCTGCGAAAAATAATGAAAACATGCTTCATCAAGCAGAAGATCTCAGCTTTTTTTATTCAACCCCACACTGTCTTTTGCATGCGTCTGACAAAAATAGAGAAAAGATGTCTTGGAACTGTATGAAAACCACAAAAAAATGAAAAATGAAAATCTGAAGGCACTTTTTTCATTTTAAATATCATATTTATGTTACCGTCTCCTAAAACAATCATTAAAACGGGCATATTCTTAGAAAGCATTTCCTGGATTGTCTCTGTTTTCTAACCTGAGGCATGAGAGGTCAGACTGAGTCCACGGTGTGTGTTTTGAGTCATGTCCTCCAACTCGTGACTCTGACTCTGATTTCAGCTTTGACGTTGAGAGAAAGACACACAGAGAGGAGGGGGGGAGGTGGAAGGATAAAATCAGTCATTAGAGTCTATTCACTGTGTCTCTATGGTGCCAATGGAAAGGCTCTTAACCTGCTGACACACACACACATACATACACACTAAGAGAGAGCGAGAGAGAGAGAGAGAGAGAGAGAGAGAGAGAGAGAGAGAGCTGTAATGAACAGTCGAGGGAGTCCATTGCCCCTTCTGTTCACATTTAGACTCTTGATTGGCCGAGACCTCTGACCAGAAAGGTTAAAAGGTCAAATCTGTGACCCTAAGGACAGCTGTGTGTGCATGTGTGTGCATGTGTGTGTGTGTGTGTGTGTGTGTGTGTGTGTGTGCATGTGTGTGTGTGTGAGTGTGTGTGTGTACAGTAACAAAAGTTAAAACTACCCTGAATATTTGGATGGAGAACTTGGTCAAACCTTGATGAGATTTCATATAATATAATGGGTCAGTGTGAACAGCAGGTCAGCGCCTCATGAACTCGAGGTCTGTTTGGATGTGTGGGAACTCCAGGCTGCAGTTGACAGCTCGTTAACAGAAGGAGATTTGTCCGCCAACCCCAATCATTCTCTTTCTCTCGCCCCACCCCCCCTCAGGGGTCTGCAGCAACAAGGTCAAAACCAGAGGTGGAGGGAGGGAGGGAGGCCTGATCGAGGCAGGAAGGTGTTTGCGCTGATATTTCACTTAACCACACGCATACACATGCACACGCCTGATATCAGTGGATGATGCGTGTGTCTCCACAAAAATACAATTTGAGGCTTTGAAGATGGGAGACCACTCCTCTTTGTTTCCTCGCTCCTCTTATTCTTCTTTGTGTCCGGGCCCGATCAGCAGTTTATGAAACCCTGCAGAGTACTGTGAGCAACAAACAAGAAGAAAGCCAGAAACAGCAGAAAGAGAAGAACAGATGGACAAATCACCTGCAATCACCTCATTAAAGTAACTATAATTGATATGATTATAATAGCAATATAAAAATACTTGTGGTGATGAACCTGCAGCGAATTATCACCTGAATCTGCAGCTCCCCCTCCGTTTTACAGAGCTTCATACTGAGTTTCAGCTCATTGTTAAGCAGTAACTTTGCTGTTTTGGTTCAGTCTTGCTGCTCTCTGAGGATAATTTTTGGTCACAGCAGGCTGCTGTTTTGAGTGAAAAAAAGCTCTAAAGACTCACTGTACACTATCTGCTCAGCACCAAATGTCTGACAGACATAATTAGCTGGTGAAAATAGTGGAGCATTTAGCAGCAAAAAAGCCAGATAGTTCCCTCAGGAATTGGTTGAGCCCAAAATCAGAGCTAAAAGAGTCAATATTATTCATCAGGCAAACACAAACAAGAATGCTAACGTCGCTCCAAACCTGCTGGATGTGTAAATAAGCAACTGTTTGCTAACAGGTTTAACGCCATCTCAGCATTAATGATGATGATTCACTTCAATTTTATTCCCATGACACTTTCCTTACAGGTCTAGACTGTACTCTTTATAATGTTATTTACAGTGACCCAACAATTCCCACCATGAGCATGCACTTAGCGACAGCGTCAAGGAAAAACTTCCCTTTAACAGGCAGAAACCTCAAGCAGAACCCAGGTCATTGGTGGGCACTGGCGCAACTGATTGAGTTAAAGATCAAGGGGAGAGCTCAGTGCATCATGGGAAGTACCCCTGCAATCTAGGCCTTTAGTAGCATAACTAAGGGGTGATTCAGGACTGACCCGAGCCAGCCCTAACTCTAAGCTCTATCAGGAAGGAATGTCTTAAGCCTACTCTTAAATGTGGAGAGGGTCTCCAGAACCAGAACTGGGAGCCTGTTTCACAGGAGAGGAGCTCAATAGCTGAAGCTCCCATTCTACTTTTGGAGACTATAGTAACCATAAGGAACCCGGCATACAGTTGTTCTAGTGGGGTAATATGGTATGGTGTCTGACCATTACGAGCTTTGTAAGTAAGGAGATGGATTTCAAATTCTGTTCTGGATTTTACAGGTATCCAATGCAAAGAAGACAAAATGGTGATCCAACTACACTAACAATATCTTTAGAAAGAGAGTTTTAGAGGTTGTTTGGGGCCAATTGCAAGAATATGTCAGTTTTTTTGTTCACAGCATGACAAAAATTGTTAATGTGGTTTGCTGATATCAGATTTGTCCACTGAACAAACATACTCCTGACCTGGTGACAAGAATGTGTGGACCTTCTTATAATGACAGAAGTCAAAAGTGATAACCTCATGGAAGAACAGGTTTTATAGAAGGATCAGAGGTGTTTTTATTTTACATTTTTATTGTAACATTGTGCTTTCTATATGTTGAACTGCATCTATTCCTGATATAGTAACCATATAGTTAGCATGCAGTTTTATGTCTTTCTGTTACTAATCTATCAATCATTTCTTCTGTAGTGTCTTGGTAGGGAAAATTTCAAAATGTTTTCCTGGTTCCTTTGGAAAGCAGTTTTGAATTGCTGTGGTATAAGAGTTCTAATCTGTTTCTATCTTCCGTCCATCACTCTGCAATCTCTTACACGCATGATTAAAGTTCAAATGTAGCTTCCAGCCAATAGCACCACTCATAGTTCATCTCCAAAATGTCACTGAAATAGGGGCAAATGACCAATTTTGAAACTCAAAACAGCTCTGTTTGCTTCGCCTGCACATGATGTGAGTGTGGATATTGTAATTGAGGCAACTGGTTGTTGTTTATGTTTTTGTGCCACTCCACAGTTTGCTCGTTTGCAACACTGTATTTTTATTTTATTTATTTTTTTTTTTAAAAAAGCACTAAGTGGAGCCACACAGCAGCCCGAAAGTTTGGCACAGGGCAACTCAGGGTCAGACTGCCAAATGGAAACACTGCACTGCTCAAAAAATAAATAAAAATATCAAGTGAGACATTGTTAAGAAAATCACATCACATGCTAATTGCTTATCATTTCACCCTTCTCTCTGTAATCTTTGCCAAACGTGACAGTAATTGTGGGGTGCAGAGCCACATGTCAGCAGGGTATCACTACCTGCAGAGAAGATGAAAAAAGATGACAAAGAAAAGAGATAAAGGAGGAGAAAATCCCACAAAGAAAATGCAATGGGAGTTATAACCTAAATGTAAGTACAAAACTAAAGCCTTTAAGCCACAATTGGCAGTTCCAAAATGAATCAGTCCATGCAGGATGTATGACAGAATAGAAAATAAACAAACAGAGGCGAAAGGGACAGAGAGGTGTAGAGATGGAGGAAGGTAAAGAATTGGGCCAAGCAGGGATCAGCTTCACACAGAGATCACAGAAATGGAGCGCTGTCTGTCTGTCTGTTTACCTCCCTCACTCCATCTTCACCTCCATCACTGTCTGCTTTCTATCTAAGGTTGTCTTGGAGAGAGAGAGAGAGAGAGAGAGAGAGAGAGAGAGAGAGAAAGAGAGAGATGAAAGATAAGCGAAGGCGGGGAGCTGCAATAAAAACAGGCATTTAGAAGAAAGAAAGAGGAGAAAGAAGACAAGAAGGAATTGGAAGTAGTTGTTTTATGGCCCGGTCAATGAAAGCAACAATGGTCCTCTCTCTCTATTTCTTTTTTTCTCAATAGGCTGTAGACAAAGCAGTGAGGTCAGAGAGCAACAGAGAGGAAGACCAAACTGATCAATAGACCAAACAACAGCATCTCGCACTTTTTTAAAACGCTCCTGATTCAGTGTGGCATACATGTCCTGTTAGTAAAAATGACTGAAAATGTTTGCCATCATTAAAAAAATGTAAAATGTAAAAATGGACTATATGGAACAGTATGGAACAAAGAGGTGTAAAAGGATGCTTGCAGTACAATCACTCAGACAGTCATATATCCCTGGTTTCCCTCGGTTAGATACTCAAATAGAAAACGGCTTATGTTTGCAGATGACTCAGGAATCAGCATGACCTCCACCAGAGTCTGCACACAATCTCCTCTGCAGCCATGTGAACACTGCCCACCATTATTCATGTCTAAATACTCACGCCCTCGTCATTACTGGAGGTGTTTTTCCCATTCTGATGCTGTTGTGGGTGGCTTTGGACAAATCTACAGCAAGCACATGGGGAGACCCCTCAAGAAACAGACAAAAGACATATTTGACACTAGAAACACTTTTACAATGGCTGCCCTCAGTCTATAAAAGATTCATAGTTAGTTCAACAAACTTTGGAAGATAGATTTGATGATCTTAAATGACTTATCTCATATTAGCTTCAGGTGAACCACATCCTTTATATTCGAAAGTGCATTAGGAAGGGATTTTTTATTGGCCAGCATGAATAGTAGTAATGATTACAGCAAGCAAAACATATGGGTATGTGAGTGTTGTTCTGAGGGAGGTTTTAGATATATGAACCTGTCCTTCATGCCTTTTGTGATTATACTGGCTCTGTCTAAAGAAGAACTACAGAAGCTGCTGCCTCCCTGCAAAACTACTGTGAATCTGGAGAAGATCAAATCATTTCAAGGGAAATCCAGACCTGTTTTAACTGGGCTGTACTGGAATGAAAGAAACCAGTAACTAAATATTTTTAATGCAAATTCATTTTGGCTGTAAATGACCTTCTATGCCTACTACACCAACCTGAATTCTGCTAAAAATACTCCAATCGATTACTGAATCAACTTCTCTAAATGGTATGGTGAAGTGTGGGGCACACAAGAAACACAACAAGCAACGGCTGCCGAGATGAATTTGTCCAACTTCCTGATTTAAAAAAAAAAAAAAACAGAACAGATATATGTGTCACATTTTATATGTACAATTCAAACAAATGAGCTGATTGAGTCTTGTGCTCCCTTCTTTGTACAATGAGCAAGAGGTGCATATGTATGGTACAGTATATGTTTGTGTGCGTGACTGTGTGTGATTGGACAGATTGTGAGGAAAGGAGCAGTCAAGAGATCACGATGACAAAAAAATAAGATGCACACACTTAGACATATACACAGGAAGAGAGGGGATGAGGAGTGTAATCATCTCCAATCAAGATGTTATTGATTTACTGCTTGATTTCTCTCTCTCTCTCTCTCTCTCTCTCTCTCTCTCTCTCTCTCTCTCTCTCTCTCTCTCCCTCTCCCAGCAGCACCTGGCTCTTGTCACAGTAGGACACTGAGGCTCAACAGCAGCAGTGAGACAGACAGTTATACATCATTATCTCTCTCCGTCTCACACACAAACATAAAGTCTGTAAAGTCTGTGTGTCTGTTCTCTGGTCACTGGCTCCAGGTTGAAACTCACACAGATGTTTCTTGCTCTCCTCTGCTCTTCTGATCACGATTGGCTGCTTGTCTGCAGCCACGACGCCAAGGCACAAATATACACAAACAGAAGATCCATCAGTTTTCAGGACACTTAAGTGCTTCCATTTAGGACAGAGTGCCTCTAAACTTCCCTTCTCTACTCTGCAGTAACCTTTAAAGGTCCAGTGTGTAGGATTTAGTGGCATCTAGTGGTGCAGTTACTCTCCACTCTTGTCACCGTCTCCATCTCAGTGTGAAGGACAAACTATAAAAATGCAAAAGGCCCCTCTGGAGCCGGTCTTTAATTAGTCTGTTTTGTGTTGCTGTAGAAACATGGCAATTCAACACGGTGGACTCAGTGGAAGAGGACCTGAGGTGATGAGGTGACGAACCTGATTGTAATGTTGGTAACTTGGTATTCTAACTCCCAAATGCAACTGGACATGGCCGTTCTAGTCAATGTTTTAAATCCCACCGGACCAAAACAGCGTAGCAGCTGCAGTGTGACAGAGACATGCCCGGTGGGGTTTTCAGGGTTATTCTCTCTAATATATTCTTCCATCTTTTAGATTTTCACTTGACTCCCTGAAAGAATCTGAAAGAAGAGTTACATAACTCCTCCTCTTATTATAGCTAATTGGATTGCGTTGTGGATTATTTCAGACCAAAAGTTGACGATAAACGTGTGTGTGCAAGTGTATGTATGTGTTTATATGCAGGACATGTCATTTATGTTAACAGGCCGACCCACAAAATCTGGTAGCAGGCTGCCAGAAGAAAAGCTAAAGGAATCACAAGGGGTTCCCCAGATGTGTGTGTGTGTGTGTGTGTGTGTGTGTGTGTGTGTGTGTGTGTGTGTGTGTGTGTGTGTGTGTGTGTCAGTGTGTCTATAGCCGTATGTTAATCAATGCCGTTAATGTAGCAATGAATTAGTAGTTTAGATGTCACGGGACGCTTAACACAGCTGATCCTTACCAGACACACACATACATACACACACTCAGCCCACAGGACCCCTGGGGACCACAGGCGGACATTGTATAGTAGGCTAATTATCCCAAATTGCTAAAGTAGTAGAGAGGGTGTGTGTGTGTGTGTGTGTGTGTGTGTATATGTGTGTATGTGTGTGTGTGCGCCCTCACAGCTGCTCCTCGTGTCAAGCCTTTGATAGATGAGAGATAGAGAGAGTGTTCATTTACTGCTCTGAGACACACACACACACACACACACACACACACACACACACACACACACACACACACACCTGACTGCTCATTTATTGGTCTAACAGATTGGTCTTTTGTTGCTCGGTCGCTGGTTCACGCTGGAAGAACTGCTGAAGTTCAGACTACAACGCTCGGGGGGGAAAAGCACCCTGTCGTCAAGCGTAAATGCTTTAAATGCTGCAACCAGACCTCGTATGAAATTTGTGGTTATAATTAGGAAATAAGAGGCGTCATAAACAGACAGTAGTTTGACAATGAACAGACGCAGGGGAGAGGAAGTGTGTGATGGATGAGTGAATATGATTGCCTTCAGTGCCGACAAAAAAAGGACTGAATTCACTCACAGGGCCTTTCTTTGGCGAGGTAGTGTTTTTTTTTTCACTTTACCATGACCAAATGTTTTATTTATATGTAGTTATTAAAGGATGAAGCTTGTCAATGTTTTCAATATTCAATATTTTAATCTTTAGTAGGAGTGAATGGACACAAAGTGTTGAGAGCTGGACTAACATATTGTTAATTTTGGTCCAAATTTGAGGTTTGTGATGTGAATCGGTTTATCATGATGATTCTGAGATTAAGTTGATTAACTCATGTTTCTAGTGGCGCACAAAAATTGAGGCTATGTAGTCAACATATCATATAAGAATGCAGATAGACAGCTAAGACAGACCAGATATTTCCAGATGTCCTTTTTACTGTGAGGGATTTACTAGAAGTTAAAAGCTCAACTGGATATGGACGATGCTAACAACCCTAATCATCTGATCTTTGTGAGTGAGTCATTCACAATAGAACAACTTCATTTTATAAATATTTGAATACAAGTTCAAATGTTTTACCTTTATAAAAGGGAAAGAACGTTTAATTTAACTTCTATATAGTTAGTGGGATATTTTATTTTACAATAAACACATACTGTAAAATAACACCTGCATTAACCTTGAAGCCTCCATTCATGCCACCATTATGCTGAAATCTTTATTCTACTTATGAAGCTGGGGATATGATTCATGTTCATATTTTAATTGTCAATATCAATGTTTTCCCCCCATAAAGTCCTCATAATTAAGAAAGAAAAACACACCCCAACATTCAGCTTCTTTTCACGCTGGTGTTCAGTTTAGAGACCATAAAAGCAGAAACAAACCACCAATAACGGATCAAAGTACAGCATGAGCAAAGCCAATATAACTTCTTCTTCTTTCATTTGTACTAATATGTTGTTGCCCCGGAGTAAGAAGAAAAATCTTTCCTAGCCTAGTCTTTCTTCTTTTTCTTCTGCAGGGTCAGGCCTAAATTGTTTGGGGCAGCAAGAATCTGTTGGTGAAATTAAACTTTATTTTTAGATAGATAGATAGATAGATAGATAGATAGATAGATAGATAGATAGATAGATAGATAGATAGATAGATAGATAGATAGATAGATAGATTGATAGATAGATAGATAGATTCCCTAACCCTTTGTCTTCCAGCTGCCTTTCTTCTTGTGAGGCAATGCTTTCCCTCTCTTCTCCCTCCACCCATCCATCCATCTCCTGGGCCATTCCTCCGTCCCACCATCTTCTTCGATATTGATGAAGTGATGGGGCCACAGGCTGAAAGACACCACTCCTCATCTGGTTTAATTACTCACACAACACACACACCTGCACCAGCACCAGCACGGCTGTGTGGGTGGGGTGTAGAAGACAGGGGTGGGGAAGGGGGGGGGGGGGGCCTCTGGGATATGTGGTGCGGGAACGCCCATGACCCCAACCGTACAGATAAACACACACACACACAACAGGGAGAGAGCAACAGAGCGGGTGGGGTGTGAAATAAGCTGTAAGGCAGAGGGGATATTAAGCTGCCACATGTGTTCTGTTTACTATTCTCTAATTAACCCCCAGGCTGTCTTATAGACTGCACACACACATTCACACACACACACACACACAAACCATATCTCGTCTGCAGTTAATTGGCTCTGGTATCATACGGTCTGAACGCCATCAACACTGATATTATGTTGCTCAAACATTTAAAAAGATACTGATATAAAAATGAACAGGGCCAGCGGTTAACTGTACATGAAGGATAAGTGTGTGTGACGATGCTGACCTCCAAGTTTGACTCATTTACCCGTCCCATGATGCACAGAGGGCGGCCATCTTACTCATGCCGATGATGAATGGCTCACCAGGCAATACGCACCGGAGATGTATGAGTTTCCTCCACCTGCAACCATTTTGTACGACCAAAAGAAAGTCTATTGTTAGGCTGCAGGACTGATTATAATGAGTCTATGTTCCTCAGCTCATATAGTCTGCAGTGAAAGGTAACTACCAAGTACATGCATGAGTTATAAGAGTGCACAGGGATTGTGTGGAGCTTGTACGTCGATGCCAAGCTGCCTTCACTCCAGTCTGCCTCGTTTAAGAGAGTCATTTAGTCAATTTAGTGCCAAGTTTTTCTGGCCATTTTGCTGGCAGCTTTTCTGGTTTTGACAACAGCAAAGACCTCTGTAGAACATTTGAGGGAGGATGCAGCCCCCGTTCAGACAATCCTTTAGATAAATAACAGTAACATTTAATACCGTTATAGTGATTTGACCAACAAGTCCTCCAAATTAAATGACAAAATATGTTCTTTATTTGTTAAAATGACACTTCACTAAAGTTAGGGCACCTTCATCTTCATTGTTACAGTAATAAAAGTGTTTCTGGTGTCAGTCTATTGTTTGGTTGCATCCACCCAGTCTGACCTCATCCCTATGCAGATTTTGTTTCTCTATCCCAACCATCACCACGGTCCCGAGAGGGCTTTGTCACTTGAACATAACAAATATCATTTTGGAGCGCTTGCTGAAACAACTGATGACAGTCTCTATGTCACGTACAGGCCTAACAATTATTATTCCGTCCATTTTGATGCTGGTCACCAGCTCGTCTTGTTTACAGCTTGCCTGCGCTACACATTTGCGTTGCCACCATTACCACATCAGTTGCATCACGTGCATGCTCACGTTCACAGCCGTGCCAACAGAACTCAAGATACAAATGGATTCGAACATCCGCAGCACCACTAATGGTCAAAAGCTCCACGGGGTACCTTTAATCCTACTTTTACAGTTCTGCTGATGGAGGCAGAGTCATTAAAACTTTTATTTAAAACATTTACAGTCTGAAAGCCAAGTAATAATACTCCTACCCAAGGAAGTTTTGTAGCATTCTTCAGCAGCATTCTCCAAAACTAGTAATTATTTACATTAAGGTACCTATTACGCACATGTATCAGGTCTATTTTAATATCTCAAAATATGTGATTTGCGAGAATACAGTCAAATATTAAAAAAAAAAAAAAAAACAGAAAACAAACAAACAAACAAAAAAAAACAACCCACAAAACTTTAAAGAAGAACAGTTTATCTGAAGCCATGCGTCACATGTTTGGCACCATTAAGAGACACTTTTTCCAATTGTTCTCCACTTCCTCCCAGTTAACACACGTACTAAGTTCTGCATTGAAGAATTAGTTTATTGGCTCTGTGCTGCATCACATTAACTATCAAAACCTGTGGGAAAAGCACAAACAAATTCTTTCTTTTTAGTCTAAAGCAGTTAAAAGGGAGCATTCACAGAGGAAAGAGAGATGGTATGTGCCCCTATGTGCACATGCGATGATATCACCAATAATGTAATCAGCTGTCACCAGTAATGCTCTCATCTTTCCTAATAGAGTGAGTCAGAGAAGAGAAGTGAAGAAGAGTGGGCGGACACTTGCTGCGTTTCGAGTGTTGGAAAATGAGCGGCTTCTTAATAGAATTCACCATGGTGCCTTTTCCTAAGGTGTCGCACACAGATACATACACACTGAACACAGAAACACACACGGATTCATGTACACACAGAGGGCTGGGGGAAGTGAGCAAGTCTAATTGAAAAGAACCAAGCAGAGAGAAATCTGATAGCTGCAATCTGGCCCGAGGGGGGAGAAAAAAAAAGGGAGGTGAGCAATAGAAAAAGGGAGAGAGATGGGGTGAGACGCGGAGATAAGACAAGGAGGGACAAAGAGATGGAGAGAGAGAGAAGACGGAGGAGGAGAACACAAACAAAGTGAAAGACAGGTGTCATGAGGTGCTGGCTCCACTATTTCTTTTGTTTTGGTTTGTTTTTTTGGGACAATTTCAGACTTTTATCAGAGGTGTTGGTGCCATCCTGCAGAAACGCTGCATGTCCAACAGCTGTGAAGCAGAAGGATGTCTGCCACTATCAAAACACATATGTGGAGGTGAATGGACTTTTGTTTGTTGGCTTCACAGCACTGAAAAAATGATTACCAACAAATTAGTCCCAAAGAAAAATGTTCACAGCTTGTTCTGTGGATTTTTCCACAAGTAACAAGAACACTGTTTATGACAACAAAAAAAGGTGAGGCTGTTCAATTTTGATTACCACAAATAAAAATAGATTTTCCTCCTCTGTTTTAAGGTGAGAGTCTCAGAGATCTCAAAACCTGGACAAATTAAACCAAAACTACCTGACAAATGTCAAGGATGCTGCAATAAAGTCAGGAGATTTGTTTCCATGAGGACGGTGATGATGGTGTGAGCAGATATCCTGGTTATTAACAATAAAATCACACCCAGTCAGACAAACAGGAATAAATGTAACACATTTAAAGCATAACACAGGCTTACCTAGGTTAAAAGGTCAGTTTGCCCATATGACAAGAATAAATTTACTTTTATGTATTGTATTCTAACATATTCTCCATTGAGATTTCTTCTGCCACTTCATTATAATGGAGGTTAATAGGAGTTCATTCCAACCGTCTTTTCTAAGAAATGAAGAATTACATCTGTAAAACTAAACAGAGACAACAACAAGTTCAATGCATGTCTCACAACTTCAGCAAATTAAGCTGCCAGATAAGGATGTGTATCTCTGAAGGTCTGGATCTTCTTGAAGGCGCTTTGCCTTATTTTTCTGGTCGTATAAATGCCATATGGCATTCTTATGTATATTGTAGATGTGCTGACCCTAAAAACAAACCAATTACCTAACAATACACTGTACGTGCATGAATCACTACCACATCTGAGGTGAGATTAACAATAAAATTATATGGTATTCATGTAACACTCAACAATACTACCCTGCTGTGTTTTAAGCTAAATCTCTCTGCTGTGTTTTAATGCTGCGAACAAAAACTGTGGTCGGCTCAGTCGACGCTAGTGTTTGTTGAGTGCTGACTCAGTCGAAGCTGTCATTATTTCTTCAGCTGTCTCACTTTCCTCTGGCCTTGCACATTTGTCTCATATTATTGACTGTTTTTATGTCAGGCTCGCGGTGTGTAATCATTTTTTAGTTGTGACTGACAGCTTGTATAGAGGAACTCACTGCGTTGATCTGTCACACTCGGAAAAATAAAGATGCTAACAAATTGATGCCATATTGTAGTGCGACCATTTTTGCTCCCAGAAAGAACATTGCAGAATATTTCTCTAAGTGGAAAAATGGAATCTGACAAATCAATCTACGCAACAGTACGACAATAAAATTGGTTACCTTGCTGATAAGTTGGAGGTATGTGGCAAGTCGCCCACTATGCCAATGTCTAGTTTTGTTGGCTTTGAGATAAATGATAACAGCTAAATACATTATGTTTCATTTGACTACTTCATAATGAAAGTCACCCTATGTTTTGCCAGTTGACCATTTTTATGTGAAGTAGCAGCACTAGGAAATGTTCAGTTTGCATTAGCATGTAGCTTAAAACAGTTCTGATACGACTGTAAGACAGTGAAGTGTAAAAAGTGAGGCTCATTTTTAAGAGGGAAATTTAGAAACATATGCATAATTTTCACAAGAATGTAGTCCGCCACAAACAACCACCAACAACTACTCTATTGAGAGATAATTACAGAATGGAAAGACAAGACTGACATTTGATTTCACGAAAGTCTTCAGTATTATAACTTCTTGCATAAACAGGTCCTTTAAGGAACCTCTTTTTACAAAGGTTTCTGTGGATCCAACGGGTTCAGTAAACAACCTGTTTTGAAAAGGTTAAAAGATGGCATGTGTTAGCTGTTATCATTATCATCACCCTGAACCTAATCCTTATTTGGTAATTAAAGCTTTTACACACAATGACACATGTTAAAGAGTAAGAGGAAATATGATCAAGAACATCAACAGAACAAAAAAATAATGATCGCCTTTTAAAGGTCAATAATATTAAAAGCACTATAAATATAACCAACGGTTTTGGCATTTGGTCTTAAAAAAATATATCTGATAGCATATCTGATAATAACCTGAGTTTACCTGAGATATATTTTATAGCTTACTATTACACAGCTCTGTTGAATACTTGTTTCTGATTGGTCAATTTCGGCATTCTACAGTCTGTTATTTCTTCAAATTGCTATATGGACACATTATCCCGGATCTCTGGGGGGCCATGGTGGAATTCAGTGAAATCATTTTTAAATCAATAAAGTCATTTTTGCATCAATATTTTATATCAAATTATGTTCTTTACTAACTGGCTGTGTAATACGAAGGATAATGAACAGCAAGCAAGTCATTGTTGTGATAATAAACCCATTCTATCAGGGTTTATTTAGCAATAATGACACACTTGCAGTACATTATGCCTTACATAATATTTTTGAATTTGTTTTAACAGACACAAACAGGTACCTCTACCTTCTCCCTAATTAAACCTTTTTCCTCCCTGATAGTGCATCAGAATTATTTATAACCATCCTTTTTTTTCTGAGGTTGTTGCAGATTTCTCAGCTTGAACCGTGGGGTCTTTTAGCCAACAGTACCATGACAAGAGAAACAGAGACGGAGAGAAAAAAGAGTGAGAGTCCTGCATAATGTCCCTTTGTCCTGCCCACACACACACACACACACACACACGCACACACACACACACACACACACACACACATAATGAGATGGACACACAAAGTTTGGACACCAACATGGACTAATGAGAGGTAAGAGTAATTTGTGTTACTCAGATATAGTAACAGCAAAGGACACAAAGTGAATTATATTATAAGCCAAACAAAGGCCATGCACACACACACACACACACACACACACACACTCACACACAGCAGCACGGTCTTTGTCTTGTTTCCACCGTCTTAACTCTCACATGTAATTAGCCTCACTCTCTCTGTCCGTCGCAGATACCGATAGCACACAGGAGGGGGTCAGTGTGTGTGTGTGTGTGTGCGTGTGTGGGTGGGTGGGTATGGGGACAGGGGGGGTCCGAGTGTCTCAAGAGACAGGTTATGACAAATAAGATTAATGTGTCCCCTATTTCCAGACTGGTGCATTGGCCTCTCTTCTGCTCACACACACAGTCACGTCATAAAAAAACACACATACACACCACCCTGATAGCTTTTTCTCTCAGGAGAGGGTCCATATGGGGACTAGAGCCGGGTGGGAGCGTGGGTGTGTATGTGTGTGTGTCTAGGACGTCACCTCTCTGTCTTTTTCCTTTGTTGTCACGCACGACTTAAAAACAATTATATTTAAAGATGAAATCCAGACTCTATTAGGTCTTTGGAGATTTACAGCTGCGTTATTTTATTCTGTAACAAAGTTTTTGTTTTTCGTTTTTTTTTTTATCCTTGATCCACAACACATAAAGTACAGAAAAGAGTAAAAATAGATACAGGAATAACAACTAATATATAACCTGCACATGACAATGAGGGTGAACTGGATATGAAAACTGTTTTTGATCATCATTAAGTAAATACAAGTATCTCTATGTCTACATTCAATTATTGTTTCCTAATATGGTCAGTAGAAATATTAAGTCATGTAATGAAATGTTTGTTCAGTTGTTGAGAAAACACACAAAAGATCATTTTTCTCCTTTCAACTGACAAAAATACTGTGTGTCTACTAGAAGGGCAGCTGTGGCTCGGAGGTAGAGCGGGCTGTCCACTAATCAGATGATCGGCAGTTCGATCCCTGGTTCAATCCCCTCCAGTCTGCATGTCAAAGTGTGCTTGGGCAAGACACTGAACTCCAAATTGCTGCTGAATTGTGCCATCGGTGTGTGAATGTGTATGAATGGTTAGCTCCTCAAACTGATGAGCAGTTGGCACCTTGCATGGCAGCCAGCGCCATCAATGTATGAATGTGTGTGAATGGGTGAATGAGATACGTACTGTAAAAGAGCTTTGAGTGGTCGGAAGACTAGAAAGGCGCTATGTAAGTACAGTCCATTTACAGTCCATTGTCAAGTTTTGCCTTGCATGGATGTCAAATGTGCATGTGTCAAATGTGTTTGAAAGTGCAGTGCCAGTAAGGGGCAATAATGACTGGAGCAACGGACAAACGTACGTAGTATAATTTATCCATGTATCAAGGAGGTTGGGGTGCATAGGTCAGTCAAATAAACACCATCACTTCACCCGGGAGTGGTGGTTTGTGTCATGTGTGAAACCAAAAGTCAACATTTATTTTAAGTATATATAAGTTACATCAGGTATGTCAGTTATAATCTTTTCCTCAAGCTAACCAGGCTTAGGCTTTAGGCTTTGTTGCCTAAATTTGAACCTGGTGCTGCATATTTATTATTACCGGAACGAGAACATTGCCATGGTGGACCAGCGGATCTATTACACACTTTGGTGTGATATCAGTGTGACACAGTTTAAACTGCGCTGAATAAATGGCAAAAAATTAACAATATGACTGATTCTTCTTATTATAATTTGGATATTTGATATTTAGGGTATTTGTCCAGGGTGTACCCCTCTTCTCACCCAATGTCAGCTGGGATCAGTTCCAGCCCCTCATGACCCTGATGTATGGATGTATGTATGTATAGATGGATGAATGGATGTTTTACGGGTATGTCACAATGTATCATACATGGCTGTGTTAAATCGATCACCTTATGTTGATGATATTTTTGTTAAAGACTATACAGTATATATTTCGTTGCTTCTTTGTGTTTCTCATTTCCTAAAGTTTAATGACAGCAAACAAGATCAATCGCTGACAGCGCCTGGCTCCAGTTTCACCAACAAACATGACACGTCGTCTCATGGTTCAGTTGCTTCGACTCCAGCGACAATTTGACATGAGAGCTGATCTGAGTTCAGTGCTGATAATGTTGTCAGATATGTCGGCAAACACACTGATGTCGTCTGCGGATCTAAAGTGTGTCTGTGTGTGTTCCGAAGAGTGAGGGAAATTCATCTGTCCACACACGCACAAATGCTGCTGAACCGGCACGCCCCTGCCCCTTTTGACCCTTGACCTCAGCTCTTTTGGCCCCTCCACACTTGAGTGGTCATTATATATAACCGAGACAAAGAGCAAATCTGTCTGTGTGAGACCGAGAACAAGAAAAAAAAAACATGAATGTATGTTGTGCAGTTTAAATGAGGTTGATGAACCTTGCTGTTACCCAAAACAACTCAAATTGAATTAAAAACACAGTTTAATTGCCAGCTAGATAATGCTCACTATCTAGAAACTGGTAGGGAGTTATTTAAACTGCCTGCAGAAATACTGCATATGTAAGAGACACCCACAATGAGTCTTGCGGTTATTGAACAGTAACAGTGTGAGGCTAATAGAAGAGGGGATAGAAAAGATGCGAGCTGAGACGCTGATTCATTTAAGTATTTCCAGGATAATTTAACAGTTCTGTAGGTTTATATTGTAGCTATTTTCTATAAATATTGCATCTTTACTGAAAAACTGTGGCAGTTTTCCTCTGATGTCACACTTCCCCCAGGGTGGGAAGCTCAAATGCCGTTATCAAAAGTATGTTGTACTGTTGTGTTCTTGGTTGCAAGATATATAAATGCAGAGACTCTGACAGCTCATGTTTACTTTACTGCTTCCTGATTGATTCATGATCCAGCAACAGAAAAGACAGCTGGTAGTGAAAATCTGGAGGGACATCAGGCTGTAACTCAAGGTAAAACCATTCATTTATATGGATTAGTGAAGTTTGTGGGTGAAGTCAACGCAAATTGTCTTAAACCTCCATTCTTTCTAATGATCAGCAGGGGGCAGCTTCCTGGCTGCAAAAATAAATAAATAAATAAATCTATTTGTATTGAGCTTTGTGGGAAAAAAAGAATCCACTTCTCACTTGATTTCAGACCTCAGTAAACTGTTTATGATCCCAAATCTTCCAAACAGCATGATGTTCATTTTGTAAATTATGGTTCAAAGTAAGATAGATGATAAACCAGAGTATGATTTAGGCATGGCCAGCTTGTGATTGACAAGCCATCCTCAGTGAATTCAACTAATGCAACACACCAAGCTCACAAAACCCAGATCGAACTGTAAAACCAGGCAGTGCATTGACTATTTCTCAAACATATTCTAGTGTACTGTTTAGCTGTAATATGATAACATCAATGATTTAATTAAAGCCATTTTTTCCTTCTTGGAAAAGGAGTCCACTGCAGCCCAGTACACCTCTGGCTCCAAAAAAACAAGATGGCATCATCCATAAAGTTTGCGTTGGTGAAACAAAAAACTTCAAAGCTGTTGTCCACAAACCACCATGATGAGTGACGTCACGATGGGTTAACACTTGGGTAAAACAACGCGATGACCTATTAGCTACCGTTAGGCAGCACACATTAGCATGCAACCACGTCCTAGCTAACATTACTGTTTGACAGTGACATGAAACAATAGGAAAGGCTTAAATCACTCACTGCTAAACTGCTTGAAACAGGTATGTGTTGGATCTGATCTGTATGAACTTTACACAGAAATACATGTATCACGTAACACAATAACAGTACAATGAAGTGGTTGAATGCTAATGTTAGCTGTTGTCTAATGGTAGCTAATGGGTTATAAAACATAGTGTTCTATATGAAATATGGCCTGATCTTCCTTCCTTTTCACTGTATATACATGTACATTGTACACTGTTGGGAAGCAATGTAATAATAATGAGTCATCAGATTACCTATGTTTTGCAACCTAGAAGACAGCGGTATGACATTATCCTTTTGATAGCAGCATTTGAGCTTCCCACTCTGAGAACAGTGACAGAGGGAATTAGCTGCCATGTGAATATGGTGAATAAAATACTACAGTACTCATAAGCCTCAGCAGCCATGTCCCAAATCCATTTTACATGCTGATTCTAAACAGGAAATGGAGGAGCTGCTCGTAACTGGCAGAAAGTTAAATGAATTGGTGAGGTGGTGGTAGTGAGAGAGCGCTGAGAAATCTTGAACAAAACTGTGACAAAAATATTTTGGTGTCTCTAAATGTCTGTTGAAAACACACATTTTCCTGTTTCCTGACTACTAAAACAGAGTACTGTGACGATTCATGTGTAGTAGACTGCATACAGCTAGTATGTAGTATGGATTTGGGACACAGCTTGAGACTTCAGAAAAGTTCAGGGGGGAAAAAAACGCTGCACCATAGCTGCTGAATTGACCTAGAATTCAAAAAGGAAATGATCCATCCTCTAACGTTAAGCCGCCAGTAGTGAGGCAGGCAAGAGAATATTAAGCTCTGTGATTTTTCATCACACTGCTCCCTGGGATTTGGAGTTGATATATGGTTTTATGAACACAGCCTAGTGTAACTTTTGACTTTTTATCATGAACCAGATGTTTTTCATTTTCTTTTACTCTTAATCTGACATTTTTTTTTAAATTTCATGTCCATCCATGAGCTGACAGCTCCAAATGAACCAATTTCTCTTTGAAAAAAGAACCTCTACTTGAGGAATGCTGGCTGGAAATGCTGGCTCCTCCTGCTCGGTTACACTGCTGTGGTGGGAAAAAACTACATTCAAGTACATTCAAGTACTGGACGAAATTTTAATATACTTGTACTTTACTTGTATTTCTATTTTGTATAATAGGATACTCTATAATTCTACTCCACTACATTTCCAAGAGACATATTTTACTTTTACTCCACTGCATTCATCAGAGAACCTTAGTTTGTAGTTTATTTGAAAATTGTCTATAATTATATACTGTTGAGGGCTGTAAGTTAAAATTAACTCCACCTCTCCCTGACACAACATTAATGGTTATGTTATACTGTAGAAATTATACTTGGATAATATAATATATGATATGCATTACAATGGCAAGGCCCCCTTTTACTTTTGGTACTTTTTTACAATAGTTTTTACACTAGTTTTTACAGTGATGTCCAATGTTTTAGGATTCAGTAGCATCTGGTGTAGTTGCTGATTGCGACCCCTTGCCTCACCCTCTCCTTCATAGCGTGAAGTAGAATCTATGGTGGCTGTGAAACGTATGAAAAACAAGAAAGGCCTTATTTAGAACCAATGAAACAAAAGCTAGACATGTCTATAGGTAAATAAAAAAAAAAGTCTCATGCTAAGATACCAAAATTATAACGATTCCTATTTCCAGACCATTGTAGACTAATGGAAACATAGTTATGCATATTATATTTTATTTCTGGAATAAAAAAAAGGACACACTGGACCTTTAATTAAATGTTCTACATACTACTTCTCCAGTCACTGCTCTACTATCCCTTCATAAAAAGCTTTTTTTATGTACCTTACCTCAACTCATAACTGACATTATATCAGCTATCGCTTTAACCTTGACTCAGTTTCAGCTTAATGCAAATGTACTGAATGAAACTTTTCAGTTACTTGTAGAGTGTGAGACACAGAGCATGAATTTCACCTCGCTGTTCAAACTTTAAGGTTTGTTGTGTTTGTGTGCATTTGTCTGTGAGTTCAGTATGTGTGTGTGGGGGGGCTGTATGTCTGTGTCTCTGTATGTGTGTGTGTCAGCCCCAAAGGTATAATCTTTTCCCTTTGTACTCCCGCTGTGCTTCTCTCTCCCCCAGATCTGAGGCTGTACCCCTGACTGGGACAATGAGTGTGTGTTCGTATGTGTGCGTGTTGTGTCCTCCCAGTGTGTGCATGTCACAAGATACCCAGGAGACACACACCCCATGGGATCTCTGACACACACATGCCTGAAGGCCCCCAAGAGAGCGAAAAAGCAAGAGACAGAGAGAGACGAATGAATGGATAGAAAAAATTAGTTTTCAAAAATCCACACAGGTCGATCTGTTGCTGAGGGTGCACACAGTTTAATCACTGTAGTTTTTCTTCGTATTAAAGATTCATTATCAGCAGAAGTTTAATAAGCAGTAGTAGCACTAGGAGTATTGCGCTTTACCAGAGACGTGAGGAGGGAGTGAGTAAAGCAAACTCTACAATTTCAGAACTAATTGGATTAATTAATTGGATTAATAGGAAGAAAATTAATGTGAGATGATTTGGCGTATGAGTGTTCATCTGTGTGTGCCCATGTGCAGCAGATGTTGCGCAAAAAGAGAAACAAATTAGAGATAGAGAGAGAGAGAGAGAGAGAGAGAGAGAGAGAGAGAGAGATTTAGAAAGACAGGAGATGGAGACAAAAAGAAAATCATCAAGGGAAGAAAAGTGAGAGAGACACTCCCCCACTCTGTCCTGGTCTGAAACTAATTGGTCCAGGATTAGAGGAGATTATACATAAAAAAAAAATACTGAAAAATTATACAAAGCCCTCCACAGGTCTGGTTTCCATGGCAATAGTCTGCTGTGCAACAGTGCAACAGCAACAGGGGGAGAAAATAAAACCAGTTGCTGCCTTGATTACCGGAGTGACACAGTTACAATCCATTTGCACGAGACTATTTAAAGGAAGAGTAAAGCTCGATGGAGATCTGTACAGGTAGTGAACCTGTAGCTCTGCTGCTACTCTTTTATTACCAATAACGGTTTTACAGCCTGTCGGCACCAGGCAGCCACTCTGGTCTAATAAGAGGTAGTAGTAAAAGGAGTGTGTATCAGTGCTGCTTATCTGCTTGTCTTGTTGAAGCTATACAATATAAAACACAGAATTCATTATTTATCAGGACAACAAACAACAATAGCTGTCAGATTAAACTCGCTGTTAACAGGCAAATAAATGAAAGATCAATGCCAATTTCAGAGCGAGAGCCAGGAGGAGTTTGAACACTTTTATGGGTAATGCATCTACAAATATTTTGTAACAGTATTTGTAACATTTAAACTGTTTTGCTTTGTCTGTAGATGTTTAACATATGTGATAATTGATGTATTCATACCCTAACCAAGCACAGTGGTGTAATATCAGAAAATGGTTGTTAAATCTCATCTAATAAGCTGTTTAAATGTTACACATACTCAATAAACTATGTGTAGGCAAACTGTAGGCAAAGCAAGACCACACCATGACATGAAATGTTTAAATCAGTTATTAATAAAACAAAATGATTGTGAGCGAAGCGTGAACTCTTGTACTTCTTCGGTCTGTTGCTGCGTCGTGGGGAAGCTTCGGTGGTGAATCCGCCGTAGCGCCTCAGTATGACAGACCCCCCCCCAGGATCCTACAGAGAGTAGGAAGGAGAGGAAGAAGTAAGAGAGAGAAATGAGGTGGGAGGAGTGCAGAATATGATAGTGAAAGAGGAGGAGAGCGTTAGGAGGGTATTTATAGGCATGTTGGAAGTGGCACAGTTGAGGTGTGGTCCTGCTCCTGAAATAAACACTGGATGCAGAGGATACAGCTCCTAGCACCTGTAAAGCTTTAACATTTTGTACCTCATTCAATGAGTCAACTTTTGTTTCTATGTTTTTGTACATGTCTAACAATAAGCATTTAGCATGCGGTTGCCATGCACTTCAGGTCGACTTCAGCTCTGCCCTCTGCCACAATGCAGCATGGGCACTAACAGACGGTTGCAACAGGGACGTCCAGCAGAAAAAAAGTTGAACTTGGCTCATTTTTTGCTACAATGCAAGGAAAGCTCTGCCGTGGCCATTCAGATACAGATACATGATTGTAGTATCTTGTCTCATAGTACTACAAGCTGCTTAGTAGTAACAGTGTTGTAGATTGTTTCAGGTTTTTATGCTAAGCTAAGCTAATTAACTCCTGGCTCTAGCTCCATATTTACTGCCTAGTCTTCCAAATGCTGGATAATTAATACATTTTGTTATGATGTTACAACACTGACTGTAACATGTAATATAACTCATTAGTAAACAAAAAAAAATCATGTATTCATTTTAAATATGGGGCTGTTTTTTGTTGAAAGTTTCTTGTAAATGATAATAAGAAATAAAGAATTAGATGAATGATGACATATTCAGGAAAAAAAATATGGTGACGTACTGACTAAGAAGATACTAAAAGTTTTAGACAGGGTATGAAATAAATAAGCACACACTCACAAACGCTTCCATAAAATTGAGTTTAATTGGTTGCATTAATCACAAAAACAGTCAGCAGTGGGAGGACTGTCATTTCTTTTTCTCAAGCCAGTGCACATGGCAACAGACAAAACAGATGATACTGAAAATTAGTAGTCTTTGATATTAAAAAAAACAGCTTTATGTCCAACATGTTCAAATTAAAAAACAGTGAGAGAAGAAGAAGAGGGCAGAGGTGTGGGGAGGAACAGAAAGCTCCTGAGGCGTCACACACTCAACAACAAGAGCACTTCTCAAAAATGTTAAACTTCAATTATTCTCTGAGGCGTCTTCTTGTTTCAACAGCGAAAAAACATCTGCTGTTAATTAAGAACAGGCTTCTACCTTTCAAAAAGCAGCTGATACTCTGTCTGATTGTGCTTGCTGTTTATAGATCTCAGCTAAAACACCTCACACTTGCTGCTTTAGGCTTCAGATGTACCTCTGCATATGTATCTCAGTGCTTAAACAAAGGCTTTGCAACGTGTCAGCTGTTTTGCTTTTTCTTTCTTTCCATGTCACGCAGCTGATTCGTCTGTGAAATGCACACGCACTTTACTCCCATCAGAGCTGATCAGACAGGCTGAGATCATTTTTTTTTCTCCCTGATTTGTTTGGTCACTTTTAATCTTCAGAGGGATTTAAATACAGATATTTGTACTTGAGACAAGCAGATAAACCAATAACCAGCCAGCTAACCAATAATTAGAAACTGTTTCTACCATGGTCCAAGTGATGAGAGTGTGAAGGTTGTGAAGTTCGGTCCACGTAGGAGAAAACCCCAGCTCCTCACACACTCCTGCTCCGTCCTGCTCCTGACTAGCAAAGGTCCGCTAACAGTCCACACAATGCTAATGCTAGTTAGCAGACAGTCCACACGATGCTTCAGTCTATGCGCTTGTACAGCTCTCACATCAAAACTTGTCTTTTCTTTGTTCTCTCAGCAGAGTACACACTCTCATAAATCTTTGGCTTTTTAATTAAAGAATAAAGTAGTGTAACACCGCTAAGAACACAGGAAAACTCAATACCCTACTAAATGAAAGAAAGAATGTAAACAAAAAAAAAAAATTTTAAATCATTGAACAATAATAATATATATTTTTGCATTCAAAAATATTATTTTGGTTTAAGAACTTCTACATACTGGTGCATACCATTACAGTGCTGTTAATTTAGGGCAGTTGTGGCATAAACTGTACAATGGGTAGCGGTCTAATAAATGTGTTAAGTACTGTACATGAACTAAATGAAATAAAACAAACGCTCCAAATAAAACATAGAAGACTTACAGCACACGTATATCACTGTGACCAGCTCACATGCTAACAGATACATAGCCAGTCCCAGACTGCTAGCTTAAAAAATCTCCCAATTTATCCAGAAAGTCTAAATATATTTTAATTTATATTCCAGTAATCTCATCTTTTAATTTAATTCTGAATTTTTGTTGAATTTTGATAGCAGAATATATATATTTTATTCATTTATTTAATTTGTAAAAAATATTTCAGAGATACAGCTAGAGGAAGGTTGCATAATTTGAGAAGCAGTGTGCTGGTTGGGCAGTGTGGCGTTGAGCTCTCACTGCATTTTTTAATACACATCTTGTTTATTAATCTTTGTATTCTTATCACATAGTAAAGACCACAGATTCCACAAAACACAGCCCATTTTAGTCTGTCTCAGTCATACACACACACACACACACACACACACACACACACACACACACACACGCCTGGTGTTTTCCTCCCTCGCTCAGCCAGATGTTAGCATTGAGATTTGGATGTAAAATCAAGTGTGAGAAATGTTTTTAATTATCTAGCCACCTGGACAGGGTTGTAGCATGCAGACACACACACAAACAAACACACACACACACACACACACACACACACACACACACATATATATATATAGTATTGCATATAATAGCATCACTTGCTTTGATGCACATCGGCGTGTAATGATTCCCTATAGATCTTGACTTTCTAACATAAAAATCTGTTTTCTGTCCAGAATTAATGTCTTCACTCAATCTTATTTTGTCACTTGTAAGGACATCATGAGGATAAACATGATAACACATGCACACCTAGACACACACACACACACACACACACACACACACACACACACACACATGTTCTATCAGAACACAGAGAGTCCTGGAATACAATGTGTCAGAGAGTTCTGAGTTCCCTCACTAGTATATAAGCTTCTCCACAATGTGACTACAGAGAGATTGTCTGCACTGAACTACTGAACAGTTTGCCACAAAAGCTCCCTCTCCAACCGAGCCAATCTGAAGACAGAAAACTCAGAAGAAGAGAGAAGAAAGAGAAACAAAGCAAATATACCAAGCTCATCTGAAAGATGTCTGAACAGAGACAGGTAAGTGAACCATAAGAGACTTAAGGACTAAATTGGTTTACAGATGAATTTGCACATTCTTTTTCAAACATGCTAAAAGTTTTTTTAGTGAAGTTTATACATGAGACAGCATCAGAGAGTGAGTTTCAGTGTGACCTAGAGGGCAGTACCACATAATGTGTCGATGTAAGACTTATTTAATTAGAGAAAAACACCTTTTCCCTAAAATTCACCTTTTTATTGTTGTTTGGAAATACAAAATGGAGGATACAATGGAGGAGAACTGAAGAATTAATAGTAATAAAATATCTGTTAGCAAAATTTTAGAGCCCTGAATCAGAACATACATACAAAAACATAAATATTGATGTGACTCATGATGACAGATTATCACGTGCATTGTTTGCATTTGTAAAAACAATGTTATAATTGAGCGTAATGAGTGAATATTTAGAAAAAAAAACGTGCAAACGTGCAAAAATATCTGTACAAATGATAATTTACACACTGTATACATACAATATATATGATATGTATCATACTGTAACATACTGTGTACAATTTCAAGCCTAAATATTTGTTTGGACTAAACAATTCCACATAATTTAAAACTATAGCACTACTGCTTCTGTTTATGTCTTGTTAAAGGTTTCAATGCCTTTCCTTGACAGCTTACAGTTTTCAGATCTTTGTGTTTCTTCACTGGATTTCCAGTTACATGGAAAAGGAGAAGAACATGGACAAAAGGCCCAGCTCTCCTACTTTTTCCATGGACTCTTTGACCCCTGAGATCAACAACATCCTTGTCTCAGGGTTCACCAGTCACACATCACTGGATGACAATGAGCTGATGCAGTGTGATGACCTCTTAGATAAAGAAGAGCTCACCTGCTTCCTACATCCACGAAAACATGAGCCTGTAAAGCAGATCGTTGCTCTCCGGCTCCTGGTCTTGCAGCACTGATTCAGTTCTCTCAAAGGTCATCATCTTATTCCATCAGGATGTCAATGAGGTGATTAAAGCGGTATGCCAAAGCTTTTTTGATCCTGAGAACATGGAGACAGAGGCGGTTGATTCTGAAGTAAAAGAGGAAGTCCAGACCACAGAGAGCATATCAACCTCCAGACTGACCATCGGGTCAGATAAGAGCCTGTCTTCTTCTTCCACTGAAACAGTCATCGCTGAGGCAGCAAAAACACTCGTCTCTTTGGTGGATGACAAAGCTGTAAAGGATGCAAAAACACCCAAGGACATTGGTTCTCTAAAGACACTGCAGTCCACTGAGGGTGAAAAGGTGCTAGAGGAGGCTGATTCTCTAAAGGCACTGGAGGACACTGATACTCTGCAGAGGTCACAGGGGAAGAGGTGTTTCAGCAGAGACCAGAGAATGGTTCATCCAGCCCTATTTGCATATTTGGATGAGGCTGTCAGGTCACCCAGCACTGACTGGACAATTTTTTGCACTGGAGAGAGCAAACAGGGCTCTTGTGGTTCTCAAGAGACAACCACCATTACGTCCTCCAGTGGTGATGAAAGTGCAGACCTGAGGCCCATTCAGCGAGAGTTGGTGGACTCCACAACAAACGAGGACCCAACTTGTGTTGAGAAAACCAAAGCAAAGAAAACCAATCACTTCTTCAACTTCTTCTGCAACATCTTTTCCAAGGTGAGGATGCATTTACGTGAAAATTCTTGAGTCTTGATTAATGAAGAAATTAATCTTCTTGAAAACATTGCTTGAATCTTTTGTTTAACTGTAGATGTTTAAGAAGAAGGTGGCTGTGGAAGAAAATGACTCCAAGTGGCCTTCTTTTTGGATGCACATGCTGCTTTTACAAGGACCAGGATCAGGACCAGCTTCAGCCACTGGCCTGATAATAACTTATCCTTGCTGTTGTATTGATGGATAAAAATACATCAATATGATGTACTTCAATATCAGTGATTCTAGTTGTTGGACACTTGCATGCTACTTTCTCTGTTACCCACAAACTAGACTAAAGTATAGCACACTCTGTCTTGACACACATACACACACAAGACAGGAGAGTACAGACATACAGACAGAAGATGTAGTCAGTACAGGGCTGTGATGATCTTATTAAACACACCACTATTAGAACAATACAACTCCAGGCAGATGCTTCAAACATTTCCCTAAAATACCATTAAATACAAAGCTTGACAGGGCTTAGTAGAGTCTTCAAACCTTTCAGAAAAAACACAGCCTGTAACATTCAGAATGATTTCCATAATCTGCGAGCAGTTGTTCTTTGCTGGTATCTGGAAGAAGAAGAAGCAGAAGAGTCTTGGGGATTCTGGAAATGCCCTCAGAACAGCTGTATTGCTAAATGACCATCTGACCATCTCAAAGACTACCAGGGGTATTTCTTTTTAGTTTAGAAAATCATATGCACTGTGACTTGAATCTAATGGTAATAGATGAGACTTGCTCAATAATATTTGGTGCAAAAATGGCTGAAAGTGTAGTTACATACTCATACCCAACTAGGCAAAGCAGGCCACTGTCCAGGGCCCCCAGACCTATTAAGGCCCCAAAAGCCCCAGATTATAATATGTCTACTGCCTTTTGCTCATTTAATTACTTGCACATATGTTGCACCTCGAATATAACATAATTTCAACTGAGGCAAATCCTGCAGTATGATCTGGTTCTGTCATGTAGGAGTCATGTGCTCACATGATACATATTTATAAATAACATGGTGTTTAAGTTATCTAATTTAACATCTTTGTGATAGTTAAAATCCTTTGTATCTCTCTCTCTCTCTCTCTCTCTCTCTCTCTCTCTCTCTCTCTTCAAACACACACACACACACACACACACACACACACACACACACACACACATTAGTAACAGATGTTGTCCTTCTTTTAATTAAAGTCAACAAATTAAGACATCGTACTTACTCGCTGCTGCAGACACAGTCCTAACAACATACACACACACACACACATTTCCATCTACACCACATTATTCTATAATCAGCTGTGGGGGAGCGCTTGTTTAGAAACACATTGCGATCTTAATTATTATTCAAGGGCAGCAGCAGACATTGGTGGACTTTGAAGTTCTTTTTCAGACTGTTTAAAGCTGTTGTTGTTCTTCAGCAGGTTTAAGGCCAATGTCCTTAAACCTGCTGAAGAACAACAACATTGATAATGAAAACAGGCAATTCAATAAAAAAATGAACAGATTCATTTATTTGTCAACCTCATACCAATCCTAAACTGCTGTGTTTAATTTGCCAAATGACAGTTATTATATGAACGTTTGGTAATATCTATCTGACATGAGAGTGAACATGAATTGGTCAGTCTTGTATAAAGTACATGAAAGCTATACTTGAGTAAAAGTCCAAGTGTCTTACCAGAAAATGACTTTAGTAGAAGTTAATGTCACCTTTTAAAATATTACTTGAGTAAAAGTACCTGACATTTATTGTACTTAAGTATCAAAAGTAATTGTCTGATATAAAATGTACCTAAGTATTAAAAGTAAAGGTATTTACTGTATTAAAAAAAAGTGAGCGGTTAGAATTTTGATTATGAAATTTAATGTGGTTTCCTTGCAGTGAAAGTATAATATCCAGGCACAGGAGAAAGAGGCTTGAACTCAACATTGAAAATTAAACTTCTGTCATCATCAATGGTGACTAGCTCTTTCTCAACCTCCCTGTGTATTATATGGACAAACTGGCATGAAGTTATTAAGCAGCTGGTTTTCAAAGTTGCGAGAATTCAGTCTCGCTCTTCTTGGACTGAAGACAAGTCCTGCAACGCTGAAGAGCCTTTCACATGCTGCTGAGGCAGGTAGAGGACTGTTCAGCTTCACGGAAAGCTTGCACACCACTGGGAAGGATTTCAGCAAGTCCATGTGATCTGCTGAACAAGCCAAGTATCCATCCAGTTGTTTGGCACCATCTTGTGCTTGAGACGACTGCAGGGCAGAGTAGAAGTCATCGTCATTAGACGGACCGGTTGGCATCTGCTAGCTGACAGGAGGGTTCTTCGATGTGCTGTCTGATGTAGTCAATTCCTGAAAGTGACAATGAAAATATAAATTATAGATCTAATACAACTCTCTAACATGTCATGACCCCAAATGTAAGTTTTAATTTAAGGTTTGTTATTTTTAGGCATTTGCTTCTGCTTGCAAGATGTTGGTTGCCTGCGCAACTGGGCTCATGGCAGCGGCATACTCTGTGAGGAAGGGAAGTTCAGCTGGACTGATCCTGTGATGAAAACAAAGACACAACACCAGTGTTTATAATAACACTAAATCCATTTCATTGGATTCAATGAAATAATTGCTGGATGAGTAATTAAGTAAAATGGATCAATGATAAGTGGAAGTTGGGATACAATGTGAAACTTATCGTCCAAAAAAGGAAAATAAATCGTAAGACTTCATGTTCAGTTATGATGAAGTAAAACAAAATAAAACATATATAATTCTTACTTACGTTGGAACCTTTAAGTTGGTGCAGATGCCTCTGATGGTCCCCTCTCCCTTTTCTTTCATTATTCTCAGCAGTCTTTCCACTGCCAGGAATTCCACCTTGTAGCATTTGGGCACAGCAGCTGGAGGGAGCAAGCATCTTCAACAGTTTCTGCTGCAAGGGTGTGTTATGCCCCAGTCTACGGGTGCCTAGGGCATAGCGTGAAAAGGCCCCATCTTCCCCAAGTCTCAAGTGGACACGACTCGACTTACCTCCCTAACTAACAAAACAGGAGAAAACAAGATCAACTCAAAATGGCAGTCCACCCCTACTATTCAAACAAAACTACTTCCAATCGAGAACAAAGGATTTTCACAAAAGGACGTGTGGCTGGTTGGGTTTCCTGCTGCAGCCAATCACAGGCTAGGGCCTGGCATCACTCCACCAATCATCTTCTGGGGATGGCACATTCATATTTACATAGGTGATTGAAAAGAAAAGCCACACACAAACACAGCAGACTACAAAACTATGACCACAGTCATAACAGGTGGATCTTCCACATTTGCTCCAAAGTGCATTACACTTGCCACGTGTTTAACGGTACAATTTCTTGTACGGCTCATTTGATGTTGCTTTCATGGCATCAAATGTAACTATTAGGTTGAGTATGTGACAAGCACAGCGTTGGTGCTGTGGGGGCTGGAACTCTAAACCATCGTCTTCATTCAGGAGTGCTGACACATCAACAAACTTCTTCTTCATCCCCCTCTTGATCTTCTTCATCCTCTCCTGTTTGAGATGCATTAACAGGATCACCATCACTTCCAACTGCATTGTTGTTGTCTTCACCAAAAACTTGGAAAGCTTTTATGAAGTTGGAGCCGTTGTTGGTTGTTGTTCGCACAGTCTACCCTCGAATTTCAAACTCAGAGTGGATGTCATTCAGGGCGCTTGCCATCAAATGTGTGCGAACCTCTCAGTTGTTTACAGGCTAGGGCTGCTGAGCATCTTTTGAGACTGTTGGGGTCAATCCAATGGCCAGTAATGCTAATGAACCTCCACCTTCTGGCAGACCAGCAGTGGTGGGAAGAGTCTCAGGAGCCCTTTTTCTCTTTCTTGATGTCAGCTCTTCATATTTTTTGAGGTGGCCTACATGCTTTCTCTCAAAGAGTGAGAGAAAGACATTTTAGAAGCAAAACAACTTAAGCTACAGGGTTTAAAACTTACTCAACAATCAAACAAACAGTCAAATGACCATTATTTGATATCATCTTTACCTAATTGCAAGAATTATAAACACTCATGGAGCCTACCCCTACCTCCCAGTCACTAACACTATTAACTTGGACTTGGATTCATTGCTGTTGTTGGCGTTGGCCTACAAAAAAAAAAAAAAATCCACCAACTTGTTTTATGGTACTAAATGTGCTTTGATTTTGATCAATATGTAAGCCTACATTCACAGTATATAATAGCCTAACAATAGCCGATAACAACTGAGTTTTGAGGTAATTAATTCAAAGCAAATCTCAAGTGTAACAAAATGCAAGTTACTTGCCATAGATACTAGCCAACCTGCCATTAATTAGCTTAATGTTGTCCAAAAAAAAAAAAAAAAGAAACCTCCACTGGTGTAATGCTAATTTACCTAAGGAAATATTCGGCCACCACAACTAGCACACGTTAGCCTGGCCATCACGTTCTGTTCATCAGATCTGAACAGGCTTATGATAACTAATTCATGTTAAATAACGTTGACATTATGGTTCCATTGAATGAATATGAATTTAACCTACCTCGATGTGCCTCTTCAGGTTGGACGGGGAGTTTTTGAATGCCAATATTTCAGTGACTCTCTGGGGACATAACAGCATTTCATCCGGGAGGAAGAATTTTTCTCTCGGTAGGCATAACAAGCATTTCATCCGGTAGGAAGAATTTTTCACTCCAATGTACGAAAATATTTCTTGCAAATACGGCCATGGTAGAGCTTTCACCATATCAAAATGAGTATGATACAATACGATACACGATACTATACCAGACAAAGTATCACGGTTCTTGGTATTATTGCGATACTGCTGCCTTTTTTTATTATTATTATTTTTATACTGCAATCTATTTGTACAAGTTATAAATACTTATTAATTACTTATAATATTGTTTGGTGCATGATAAACATAATACTGGTGATGTAAGAAATAGACTGAAACAAGTTTTAAAAAAAGTTTTTTGAGCAAAATTAGTAGTGCCACTGACTCGCTGCTCGGCCCGGTGCTTCTGCCGTGGTGAGGGTGTTGTCTCGTGTTTGTGACTGTAAGCCGTGTGCACGTCTGCGCGAGACAGAACTTTGTTTTGACGCGAATTTCTACCGAAGCAGAGCTGTCTTCATGGAGTTCGTTCTTGCCGGCAGAATCACACCAATAGCCAATCAGCTAACAGACGGGCGGACCCAGCGTGTGGAAGCCTATCATATCCCCGTACGTCAGCAGTAACAGGCAAACAGCCAATCATTCAGCAGCTGTGTAGTTCGGTTGCAGTAGTTGCCGTGTGGGTTTGTTGTTTTTGGCCGCTATGTAGCGGAAACTGACACCGGTAGTATAGTAATCCACGGTAATACCGTCATGTAGAATTTCTAGTATAGTAGGAACCGTTACGATTTACCGGGTACCGTGGGTATCGTGCAACTCTAGGCCACGGTGTGTAACGTTATCTTCGTCACCACCACCACTGTAGTGGACATGCTCGTCATCTGCTACCGGAGCGGTAACGTTAGCAGCAGAGCCTGCAGCAGGTGCTTCCATGATGGCATCAATCATGTGACATGCCCGGACAAGTGGGACTTATTCTTAGCGCTTGGCGGTTGACATGACAGCAAACAGGCATTACATCACCAATTCAAATTTCTTCTGATTTTAATTTGTAGTAACAAGTAACTAAGATAGTTAGGAGAAATGTATCGGAGTGAAAGTACACATTTTATTTAGGAAATGTAGTGGAGTAAAAGTGAAAGTTGTCAGAAATATAAATAACAAAGTAAAGTACAGATATGTGAAAATTCTACTTAAGTACAGTAATGAAGTATTTGTACTTCGTTACATTACATCACTGGAATTGGTGAATGAATTATGATATGATATGATGACTAAAATGTGTTGTGCGTGTTTAAATGTAGAACAGATTGCTACAATCTAAGTCCATGTCCAAAGATACATTGCAACTCTTATTTTATCTATTATTGAGCTCAGAAAAGTGAGCAAATAGACAGTGACAACTAAGCCAAAGTTTTGCAAGAATGACTCATATTTGCCAGATATGCCACAACATATTTGCCACACTCTCTAATGTGCGTGTTTTAGGGTTTACCTTGAGTCACCATTAAAGGCTGACCCCCTTGTTCATGGTTTTTGTGGTTGGTTTTTCTCACCAGATGACTTGATAGAGTTCATTTGAGTTTGATTTAATGGATCCCAGCCAGCCAAAAACAGACAAAAAGTCATAATGTGAGTCTTCTTGTTAATGTCTTATAACAGACCTATAAACCAGTAATAAATGATTTATTAACCTTAACATTACAGTTTGATGTTACAGTTAGATAAGCTAGAATGATAGAATGATGTACCACGTTTTAAACAGTCTACACCCTTAGACTTTCTTTCAAAGACAGACACACACACAGTGAGCTGAGCGCACATATTCTCACTTTATTGTTTTATCTTCAGCAGTGGCTCAACAATTAAGTGTCAGAGAATCAACATACTGAAATCAGGTCTTGAGACAGTTTTTTTTTAACCAAAAAAATCCTTGACTTTCTGAAGGAAACTTTTTTTTTGGCCGTTGCAGAGTCCAGACTGACAGCAGTTGAAGTCGAAGTTAGGGAGCACATATCTGACAGCCAGAGTCATGAAGTCACAGTCAGCGTATCTGATACAACTAGTGTAGGTCTTATCTGAGGGGAGACAGTGTGAGAGACGCAGCATTAGTCTGTTGAGCATTGCTATTATATTCATCAGAAAGGTTACTTATGTATACCCATCATGTGCATTTCAGTGCCAAAAACAAGTAAAGCTGGTCAGCCTGTTTAAAGAATAAAAAACTTTTTCAGAAGCATTTTCCTCCAAATATTATATGTCTATCGAACATAACCATCTGACTGAAGAAATAAAATGAATTGATAAATGTGGACATGGTTCAGCAACACTAGAACTACTTCATTTGAGCAAATTCTGTCCAAATTCTGTCGTTTTTCACTCATGTGTGAACTAAACAGTTTATCCCCTTAAAAAATCTCTTTTTATAATGACTTTCAGTATTGTTGATTGGTTTCCTCAGCAATGCTTACTACCACTGGTGAGTTTGAGGCAACCATCTTCGTCTTGGTGGCAGTCCTGTTTGACATCACAGGCACTGATGGAGCCATCGGGGCAGGAGTAACACTGCAGAGAGAGGCCTGGAGAAACAAGACAGAATTCACTTGATTCAGGGTCCTACTTCAGCCTCAAGTGGTACAGTCAGTGTATTTTATTATCATATTTATTAGTGACTAATCATCTGAAAATAAGAGTTGCTATCTTTTTGTTACTATAGAATGAGCCTTTATATCTACAGACAGTGCGGGTCCTCTTACATGTTGACCTCCATTTTTCTACAGTAGCCAAGATCAGACATCTAAAAATTTGATAGCTTGAGATAGGGCCTTTTGCATTTTGTGTAGATTTTATTTCAGTAGTTTCAAAGCTGAGACGAGGCAGTTGCAATCACCTACAATTAACTACACCGCTACAGACAACTACACCTACGCTTGATGACACTAAATCCTACACTCTGCTCCTTTCAGTCAAAGGTCAAACAATAGCTGCTCAACAGTATTCACTAAAATAATGTGTAAATAATCCATTTGTGCTCCTGCCTCTTCAATAAAGTGGAGCTTGTATTGTAAACAATGTAATACAATCATTGTCTTTTTGTGATGTTACTTTATTTTGCATGCCCGTGATGCATTTTACCTTGATTTAATAGTTTAATATATTTCAATTTCCAAATGTTGTAGTTTCTATTTTCTAATATTTCTTAAAGTCAGTGTGTATATGCATATTTTGCATGCATCATTCTGAATGACTACTGCACACTAAAGAAGCCAAAATATTTGCTACCATATCTCCTTTACAGTTTATAGTTAGTTTATGATTTGCTGCTGCTGTGCATCTGTGTCTCTCTATCTCTATCACAGGTTCCACTGCTACTGTAATCATTCTATCAATCATTGTAATTGGACAATATGTCTCTGTTGATTTGTTCTGTACATCTATTGCACGTCTGTCTGTCCTGGGAGAGGGATCCCTCCTCTGTGGCTCTTCCTGAGGTTTCTTCCACCTTTTTTCCCTGTTAAAGGGTTTTTTGTTTTTCCTCACTCAAACCGAGGGTCTAAGGACAGAGGGTGTCACTCCCTGTACAGATTGTAAAGCCCTCTGAGGCAAATGTATTTTGTGACTTTGGGCTATGCAAATAAAATTTGATTTGATTTGATTTGAAAATGCCTGTAGGCTGCATTTGATTTCTGATAACTGTATTACAGTAAAAAATAAAAATAAAAAAGCAAATCCTTTTTTGTACTTGGTTGCTGGTCAGGGAAAATGTGTCCCCACATTTATAAATAGAAGTTTGGACTGTGAAAACCTCAACAATAGTGGAAATAAGTCCAGGCCCTTAACATCATTCTCCCTCTGACAAAAAAATGTCCCTGATATGTTGCATTTCATAAATATATTAGAATCTTATCAATAAACCAAACCAAAAGATACAACACGACTATGCACAGAGCAAACTGCATGTACTGAAACATCATAGAAAATATGATGAATGAATATTTATCACTGACTGCAGTGTGAATTGGAAGCATGTGACACAACAGCAGAACATACAAACTGCACACACCGATCTGCCAAAATGTTCCCTCAGGCTGATGTGTTTCCTCTTTATGAATCATAAAAATCTGTCTGACTTAGCCCTACTCAGCTGAGGAGCAAACAGGGGGAAAAGAGCGAGCATTAACGAACAACTGATTCCTGCTTCAGCCTCTTTTTTTCTTACCAAAGCCAAACATGACGACGCTGACAGCGAGGAAAAACACCACAGAGGTCCTCATCATGACTGGAAGCGTCTGAAAATCAGAACAAAAAGGAAAAGTAAAAGTCAGGGAATCTTTCTTTCTGAGACTGTTCACAAAGCAAAAGCAGACTGATTGCTCACCTCACTTTCAATAATGGTAAAATACTAAAAAAAAAAGTCTAACTGAGATGACAGTCTGCCAATGATGAAAACACTTTAACTTAAAAATGAGACAATGATCTACAAATGATGACACAACTGATATAAAAACATATATGAAGCAAACAGTTTCACTGCAGTCATCTAACACTCACCTGCTTTTTGTAACAGCACAAACAGCAAAATCAACAACACCACCAAAAAGTAAATAACCCATCTGTTTGGGTTCAGAGTCCATGTTTGGATTTGATTCCGATAATTCTGATTTCTGAACCGTGCACTGTTTATGTAACACAGAATTCATAGATCATCTTCTGTCAGGATATATATTTTTTCCTCATAAATAGAAACATGTTTACTTCAATCTATGTGTAATTTGACTTGTATTTGATTTATAAATGGACAGATGACACAGCAGTCATCAGGGAATCACTGATTACACAATTATGGTAATTCCACTTTGGGAATACACAGTAATCTGATTACAGCTGTTTAACACAAGATTTCGTAATGACGGAGAAGCACAGAGGGGCAGAACAGCAGATTAATATCAGTAAATGAAGAGAGCGGACAAGAAGAGTTCAACAATGTGACCACTGATTACCTGTGTGTTTCTGCATTAGTATATTTCATGTCTGGGAGCTTGCAACATGTTGATGCAGATGTTTCTACACTCCACTTCATAACTGTGAGCTGGTAAATTGTTATTGCTTATGAGTTACCATAAAAGATAGGTGTAATATGTCTGTCCATCACAGAAGGAGGAGAGTCAGCATACATATATATATATATATATATATATATATATATATATATATATATATATATATATATATATATATATTTTTTTTTTTTTTTTTTTTTTTTTTTTTCTCTGAGTTAGGTACAGTGCCCTTCTTTTAAAATAAACTACATCAGATATTATCATTATTATCATCATCATGTTTAATAGACATAAATGGAAGTGGGGCTGTATCACAAACAAGATAGTAGGAAGGAGCAGAGACAGAACACAGTATTGGTTTTAGTCTTTTATTTGACAATAATAAAAATACAGAATAATGCCAACCTTATCCTTTAAAAGCCTCTTAAACCTTTAAAACCTAAACAGACATGAGAGTAGCAGTGACTAACTAAAGAAAAGGGTATTTGACTTTAGATTCACTGAGGTCCAAATGCTTTCAGTGCTTTTGATAAAGCCTTTGGCAATAAATTAAATGTGGACTTTGAAGTTCTTCTTCAGACTGTTTAGGTTGTTGTTACTTAGCAGATTTAAGGCCAATGTCCTAAACCTGCTGAAGAACAATAATATTAATAATAAACAGGCACTAATAAAAAAATGAACAGATTCATTTATTTGGCCACCTCTCTACACCAATCCTAAACTGCTGTGTTTAATTTGCCAAACGACAGTTATTATATGAACGGTTGGTAATATCAGCAACCATGTTAAAGCATGCTAGTTTCAGTAGCAATTCACAAAAAAAAGATACAATTATGGCCTAATATATCTATCTATTCATTCATTCATTCATCTATCTATCTATCTATCTATTCATCTATTCATCTATCTATCTATCTATCTATCTATCTATCTATCTAACGACATGAGAGTGAACTTGAACTGGTGAATGAATTATGATATGATATGATGACTACAATGTGTTGTGTATGTTGCTGACAACAAATTGCTACAAAACTAAGTGCATGTCCAAAGATATTGCAACCTATTTCATCTACACACCCAGAGGTATATAGACAGTACAACTAAGCCAAAGTTTTGCAAGAAATGACTCAGAACATATTTGCTTCAGTGTCTATGGCTATGGTCACTCTATAATGTGCATGTTTTAGGTTTACCTTGAGTTACCTGCTTTCGTAACAGTAAAACAGCAAAATCAACAACAACACCAAAAAGTAAATAATCCATCCGCTTGGGTTCAGAGTCCATGTTTGGGATTTGATTCCACAATTCTGATTTCTGAACCGCACTGCTTATGTAACACAGACTCCATAGATCATCTTCTGTCAGGATATATTTTTTCCCATAAATAGAAACATGTTTATTTCAATTTATGTGTAATTTGACTTGTATTTGATTTATAAATGGACAGATGACACAGCAGTCATCAGGAATCACTATTTACACAATTATGGTGTAATTCCCCAATTTGTAGAATACACAGTAATCTGATTACAGCTAACATCACAAGATTTCTGTAATAATGAGGTAGAATGTACAGAGGGGCAGAACAGCAGATTAATATCAGTAAATGAAGAGAGCGGACAAGAAGAGTTCAAACAATGACCACTGATTACTGTGTGTTTCTGCATTAGTATGTTTCATGTCTGGGAGTTGGTAACATGTTGATGTGATGTTTCACACTCCACTTCATATATATATATAATAATTATTAGTGGCCATCACATTTATATTTAATATAGACATGAATGGAAGTGGACTGTATCACAAACAAGATAGTAGGAAGGAGGAGAGACAGAACACAGTATTGGTTTTTTAGTCTTTTCAAGGGTTTTATTGACAATAATAAAATACAGGAATTATGCTAACCTTATCCTTTAACACCTCTTAAACTTTAAACTCAACAAACAGACATGAGACACGCAGCGTCACATCACTAAATTCACAGAACCTCTAGACCTCAAGTTAACCATTTAAACAAATATTTCCATGCTGTGGATTTCGTCCACAATGAAACTGCCAGGAGAGAGCTGTTTTTTACATAAATTTTTCACTGTAAAGTTTTCAACCTCCCAATTGCTAGCAGTGACACAGGTTTTATATCAATAAACATTCAATCAGGACCGAAACTCTCTCCGGTGTTATGAGTTTTATAATTCTGAATTCATATTAAGTCCTCTTTCTTCCCGCTCTTTCTCTGCAGATCTCTGGTACTGTAAGCTTCAGTACAGTGATCTGCAGATCGCCAGCATATAGAGCAGCAGTATATATATATATATATATATATATATATATATATATATATATACATGAGCATGTGTCTGACCTCTCTGATTTCACACCTAAAGCAGGTTCTGATAGACATAGATGTTTATACATAAAATTAATTCGTATTTTCTTTTATAGACCTGCAGCGCTTTGAATGAGCTGCTAGCCTCAATGCTATAAAGATGGGAGATCAATTCAATGTAAATAATAGATAAGATTATATTATAACCTGTAACAAAGTTTATCGCAATAAAATCTTAAAAGTTAGTCCTCACCAATGGAGTAAATAAATAATCACTTCTGAAGAGAATAATCTTATTTGGGAAAGCCGCCAGTGTCATGTTTAATTCAGAAGAGTTTGAAGTATAATTGTGAATCATTTTTCCCAGGGGAAGCCTAACATTCTGAAAGCAACATGACTTTCCTTTGCCATTGCAGCTATTTAGGCTAATGACTGGCTGTCCTGCTGCTCATTACTTCTTGTCTGAGGCCGTGGCAAAGGCTGGTGTAACAGGCAAACCAGAGCTTTCTTCATTTCTTTCTGGTGCCGCCTCAGCTGTTAGTGGGGTTTTCTTTGTGCTTCTGCAGTGTTTCACACCAACCTACATGGATGTTTACTTCCAAGCTATGCAGGATTTTCTATTATTTAGTTAGACGTTAAGAAAAATGCTGGCACCCTTTTGTCTCTCTGTGGCATTACGTGATTACAACTTTGTTTTTCTTCAGAGGTGTGAGCATGTAAAATAAAACTGTGAGCAGATCGGTCCTTTTATCAAAATGCCAGAACTCCATGGGAATGGACCTTTTATTTCAGACAGAGGTTGTCAAAAGCGGCTTCTCATTTCTAGGTAAGGTCATTTGTAAGATAACCCTGAAAATCACACATTAATGTTGTCAGTCAAAGGAAGTTCACAGGTTACAGGTATTCAGCAGCACAACTATGCTGAAAGAATTTTTTTTTTTTTCCATCATTACCAAGTGCTCACCATGGTAGGAATCGCTTGTTCTCTGTAAATAATATTAAAACTGAATTGAATTAACCATATAGTTGCATAAAGACTTTTTTGACTTCAGAGGGAGGGAGCTGTGCAAAATTAGATAAATTGCCTCAAGTGATGTCACTTGAGTCAAGTTTGAAAATAAAATAAGAAGCTGTGGGTTGGAAAGAAGTTAACTAACAAGACTTCTTGTAGCTCACTCATAATCTAGCATAACCTAACCAAATCTCAGACAGAACAGCAACCACGTTTAGCTTTACATTTTTTTCTTTTGGCATTAACTTTTAATTTCAACAATGTCGTAGGAGTGTGATACAAAAATCGTGAAGTACAAATCCATCTTGATATTATAAATAAAGTGTCTTTACATAAAGACACAACCAGATGAAACTTCAAGCTATGATTGACAATTACAGCTGTCTGTGGAGGGTTTAGTGAATGGTGTCTGGTGTTCAGTCTCTACCAGTTACATTTATATGCAGCATTAGCACAACGTTTTGTGGAAAACATAATGCTAATTTTTTTCAATATTTCAGCCAGATGGTACTGGATGGAAAACACAAATTGTTGCTCGTCGCTGGAGCTGTGGTAGTGATTAATGAGTTAATCCAAACTCTGAAGAGGAGTGTAAAAACAAGAAATTGTGGATTTTGTGTAATGTTGAAGTTCACGTTCCCTTTCTCTTCCTATTTGAGTTTCTTTTCCCCATCCCCCCCTTTACTTTACTTCTGCTCCTCTTACTCCATTCATTCATTGTCTTTTGTTTCATTTTTTCTTTCAGTCTACCATTCCTCTCTGTCTTTCTCTCATTTCCCAGTCCACTGAGTTAAATATGGGAAAACCAAACCAACCAGGCCATGACACATATTATTTTTGGCACTGATTTTTTAATTCCCTCTCTCTCTCTCTCTCTCTCTCTCTCTCCTCTCTCTCTCTCACATCATTTCCATTTGTCCTCTTCTTCCTTCCTCTACCCCTTTTATTTCTCTCTCTCTCAGTATTCTGCAGTCCATCTGCAAGACTGAAAATTTAAACACCATGAGATTTAAACCCAGAATTAATAAATGATTAACATTTGACCAACATGTGTGTGTGTGTGTGTGTGTGTGTGTGTGTGTGTGTGTGTGTGTGTGTGTGTGCCTTTAGAGAACTGTCAGAAGAAAAACTAATTGGATTATCATGAATTAAGAAACCATCTATATTTTTACACCATGCAATCTAAGTATTTCACTCAGAGGATCCATAAGAAACCCAGAATGAAAAATAGAGCTCCATAAAATACAAAATACACGTAGAAATGTAGAAACTACATGTCTACATGTATTATGCTAATCATGTGCCCACTGTGCAAAGTTACTCAACCTTATCCAGGGATTGAAACATACATGTTAGAACTCATTTAAAGTGAGCAGTGAACATTTATAATTCATAATATCTTCAGCAGGAATTTATAGGCTGGAGGGGGCTGCAGGTTTTGGACACAGGTTAAAAATAGCTTTGAGTTTGTTTTCTGTTTCCTGTTATATTTGTAGTTCCACCCTGGTTCATTCATTCTACTCTCTACATTCTTTCCTGTCTTGTTTCCCACCTTTTTTTTATTTGTTTCACCTGTCCCTGATTAGTCCTAAGTCTATTTAGTTCCTGTAAGCCTTGTTTCTTGTCTGTCCATTCTGGTTTCTTGTGTTCTTGTGCTTTGTGCCTGTGCTTTCTACATTGTTTCAGAGTGCCTCATACACTCATGGTTCTGGTATTGGTATTTTTCTGTTTTGACCCCGTGCTCTTGCTTGCCCTTTGATTAGTTGCCTGCTTCTTTGAGTCTTTTGTTTGTAATTTCTTTTTTTCTTCTTTAGTCTGTTTTTGTGTCCTTTGGTTTGTATCCTGCTCCTGGTTTCTTTGTGTTTTATCTCTCCCCATTTTGTTTGTCATTAAAGTTAGTACTTGTTTAATTGCCTGCATTTGGGTCTTTTTCTGTAACCTCCGCACACCCTCGTGATATGATGCAGCAGCACAAACAGGGCAAAGGTACAATGAAAGCACGGATCAGCAGCAATTGTTAAACTGAGAAACAAATGATTTTCATTCTCTAATTTCAATGAAGACTCCAGCAACAATAGTTTTTGGGGGCAGCACAAACAAGTGACACAGCATTGATGATGATCTATTTCTTACTTTTTTTTTATAGTCTTTTTATTAAAGCACAATACACTAAAACTATTTTATAGGTCTCACTAACTAATCTAATCCTTGATAAATTCACATTGAAACTCATATTTCAAACTGTAATGAAAGATTTTGCCACTTGAGGGCAGCAGAAATGAGCTGTGAATCACAACATTTACATATTAACAGGTTCTTATTTATACATCCAGTGCAGTTGCAACATTAGCATTCATGTGAGTCAGGTCTGTCATAAAATCCAATGTTTTCTTGTTCTTCCACAGAGGGAAACATCTGGTTTTTTAACTGCTGAATGCTCCACTACTGTATGTTCACCAGCTGGGTCTCTGACTGTGTCTGTCTGCTGTTTAGTGCTGAGCAGTAGAAGTACAGTAGTGAGTGAAAGGTAATTAAACTGTTAAGTTGCTAAAGCAAGAAAATCAGCTGAAACTGTAATTTTAATTATTACGTTTGTGTTCATCACCATGGGTGACCTATTTCAAATTGCCATTTCATACATTGCTATTAGCCATCAATTTCATCCACTTAACCTTTTCTATTGTCTGATGACAGGTAAGCATAATAGTGACCAGTAAGATAATAGCTGTTAAACTGTTGATCTGTCTCACCTTTTCCTCCACTTTTGTTTTTAAGTGTTCTCTCTTTATCCTCAGTATGAGGTTTGAATTTCTTCCCTCAGGAGATATTTAGAATACTAAAGGCCAGATTTAACAGGGTGATAAATTCTTTTATCTCTCCCGGAAATCAAATTGTTAAATGCTCACAATGAGTCAGCTAATGATGAATCTTTTATGTGAAAATGTCTGGATGATGACGACGATCTTGTTCCAATCATTTATGTGTGACCGTAATGCATGATATAATTTACCAGAACTACATTTTTCCCTCTATATATTCCCAAGGTTGTGTTACCTGTGAGCCTCTCACGCACTCTCAACACACACACACAATACATGCATGCACAACACAGCCACACACACACACACACACACAGCAGCAGCAGCATGCGACACTGACAGCAAGACACACTCAAACACACTGAGATCCCACAGACAGCAGAAGTTTTTCAACTTGTCCGTCATTTTCAGTACGCTGACAATTAAGTGGTGTAACTACCCTTTAATTAGATAGGAAGAAATAGTGTCCTCATTAAGGACATAATTAACTCAATCAATGAACGCCAAAGAGCACTGAAATACCAATTAAACTTCATATATGTAATGGGTACCTGAATGCATCGTGTCTGTGTGTGTGTGTGTGTTGTGTTGTGTGTGTGTGTGTGTGTGTGTGTGTGTGTGTGTGTGTGTGTGTGTGTGTGTGTGTGTGAGTGAGAGAGAGAGAGAGAGAGAGAGAGAGAGAGAGAGCTATGTATTTATTATCTTGTGTCGGGCATGTGAGGGTTAATGCAGTGAATTAATAGATGTATAGAGGAGAGAGAGGAACGCTCATAGGTAGTATAATTATCTGGAATGACCTGAGTGTCCATGCATGTAGGACATTGCTGCTCTCTAACTCTTTTTCTCTCACTCACTCTCTCTAAATCTAACTGATTTTACTTTCCTCCTCCTCTCCTCCATCTTCATTGTTCTCGCGGACAGAAACACCTCAGTAACTCTCGTCTCTCCCTTCACTGTCCCACTTCACCTCTTCTCTGGTTCTTCTTTTTGCTATTTGAGGCAAATGTAACCTCTACAACTCCCTGCATCAGACTTCCATCTCTGGACTTCAAATACAGAAGTCAAAGTGAACTGTCCTGTGACACACTTCCCAAATGTTGACTTTTAAAAGTAAAAATAGAAATCTACAAAGTATCAAAAGTAAAAGTACTCATTATATAGAAAAATGGTCCCTGTCAGTGTTAAGATATTATATATGTTTTTGGATTAATATCACTGCTGCATTGATGTGTGTGTTGTGTTTTACAGCTGTAGATGTTTAAGAGCTTTTTTTTTTTTATCTTAAATATTTGTTCAATCACATAAAGACAAAAAAACAAGAGAATGAATAACAAATACAGCAAACAACAAAAAGAAATGAAATATTAAATGCATGTCAACATAAAGGGGCTTGGTCTGTTCTCAAATGAGCTACTCAGTAATCTGACACCTAGTACAGAAGTATGCCTTCCAACACACTACAAACATGCATACATACATGAAAACAGATATTTAGACACACGCATATCCATGAGGTTGACATAGTTTTAACTATTTTGTATAATGATGGGTAGTTTAATCTACATTAATACATCATAAATAGCTATTCATGTGGTTAGAAATACAAATACAAGTACCTTTTAAATGTACTAGTAGTACAGTCACACAGTCTTCATCAGCAGGTGGAGCTGCAGGATCTGACACAAACAGTATCACCTGAAGGTCGGTAAAAGTGTACTGTAAACATTTTAAGCGAAGGTTAAAGGACCAGTGTGATTTAGTGGCATTTATAGTGTAGTTAGTTAGTCTAGTTAGGTTGAGACCGCCTCCACTTATCCTCTCGTTCCAAGCATGAAGCACAAACTACAGTGGCTGCAAACCGGCCTTGGTTTGTCCGTCTCTAGGCTACCTAGAAAAGAGACGCACAAATATCTGTGTACAGAGTACAGAGTGTACAGAGTCATTTGAAAGTAACAAATCATAATGATTCTTATTTTCAGGTGATTATAGACTAATACTAATTAAAACATAGTTTTATTATATAGCATAATACATTATAATAATATTATATTTCAGTTCTGACATTCTGTAAATAGAGCCACCTAAATTTTAAATGAGTCATCTTGTCTTTTCAGATTTTATTCTCATTTTTTGTTATTCTTGATCATCAGGTTGGCTACATGTCAAAGGAATACCATTTTCCATGTCAAAGTCATTCGACTTGTCACGAGGAGCACGGTGTAATGTCTTCTCTGGAGAAGATTTTCCAAGTCTAGAGAAGACTTGAGCACACCATACAATCTCATGCCACTCTAAAGGCTACAAAGTCTGTGCCATATGTGCATGTGTGTAAAAGTGTGTGTGTGTGTGTGTGTGTGTGTGTGTGTGTGTGTGTGTGTGTCTGGATTACCAATGTTTGGAATTTATTTCCAGAGCTCCAGAAAGCTCTGTTTGACTTTTTCACAACAGGGGTCTTAGCTAACTCACATGCCCCTGTGTGTGCATGTGTGTGTCTTGGTGTGTGTGTCTGTGTTATGTTTGAGGTGTTTGTGTCGCTTCAGAGTCTGTGCTTGAACTGACAACATGTGAATAGCTTTGTACTACTTGCTACTTGTGTTTCATCAGGTTTATGCACGTATGTGTGTGTGTGCGTGTGTGTGTGCATGCATATGCGCGGTGTGTGTCAGTCTGTGAACATATAACCGGATTAGCCATGCTTTTATTTCTGTAATGGAAACATCAGCTTCATGAAAGAAAGTAGGGCTGAGGCCAGCAAGTGTGTATGAGACAGTGGGGGAGAGAGACTATGTGCAGTAGGAGGAAGGACGACTACAGCGGATGCTGATTCATAGTAGTGTAGAGTCACTATTTAAATAAGTTATCTTGTCTTTTCTCAGGATTTTATTCTCATTTTTGTTATTCTGATCATCAGGTTGTTATATGTCAAAGGAACATCATTTTTCATGTCAAAGCCATTCCACTTGTCAATGCAGAGCACGGTGTATCGTCTTCTGAGAAGATTTGTTTAAGTCTGGAGAGAAATACTCTTCCACTACAATGTGAAACTGAAGAATCTTTCTGTGAATCATATTTTCTAATCCAGAACACACAAGAGTATTTCTGAGAAGTACTTAGCTGAAAGAAAACGAGAAGAATGAGAGTGAACACTTCGTCTTTCCCTGGTGCTTTCATGTTGTTTCTGGGAGCTGCAAAAGATGTTTTCAATGAAGCTGCAGCACTGTGAGATGTTAGAGAAACAAACAAGTTATTGATCTGTGTAGTGGTTATTTTATAGCCAGTGGGCTGAATTCCTTGTTTATCAATCAATTTAGAAAATCTTATTTTTACATTTTTTTACATCCTTATTCGGAGAGCTGACAGGAAGTGCTGGCATTATGGTATTTCCATTTTTAAACTTCTAATTATGTAAAGGGCCTGTGGTATAAGTGTGGTGTGTGTGTGTGTGTGTGTGTGTGTGTGTGTGTGTGTGTGTGTGTGTGTGTGTGTGTGTGTGTTTGTACAGTTATCTTGTGAGACCAATTTCAGTTTAGACTCCATGGAGTGAGGGAGCTGTTTACAAAGTGAGGACATTTAGCCGGTCCTCACTTTGTTTTCATTGCAATGGCTCCAGAGGCTGTCTATATGTCTTCCTCAAAGTTTTAGAGGGGTCTCAGAAAACAGTAAACTGAGATTTGTGTGTATTTTCATGTGTGTACTTCAGATCTACTTTGAATACACATACCTTTTGCTCTCTATCACCCTACTGGCTTCACCGTTAATGCACCTTTTTGCCTCTGGTCACCCTACTGGCTTTGGACTGTTACTGCACCTTATGTGTACATTTTGCCTCTGGTCAAATCTCTACTGGCTTTGGATCACACTGCATCTTATGTACATTTTGCTCTCTGTCACTCCTACTGGCTTTGACCGTTACTGCACTCATGTGTACATTTGTTTCTAACATCTCCACTAGTAGTGATGAGTTATTGCATCAAAGACACTTAATTTCATTGATCATTTATTGCAATCAAGCAGTCACTTTAACTAGAGGAAGACTAGAAAAGGACAGATTTGAAGTTGTTTTATTTCACTACCTATCACATCATACATTAATGAGTAATGTATGATATGATATGATATGATATGATATGATATATAGTCTCCTTTGTTTTACCATTTGGCATTTAATTAGTCAATTTACAACAAGTGCATTTATGTTGTCAGCAATGAATTGTTGTCAATAGTTAGTATTTCAACTCGTGGACCTTAGTGGGAATACTGTAATTACTTTTATTTAAACATTTGCACACAGTTCAATGATTCAAATAATATGTTGACATAAGTACAGCATATATGGTTTAAAAGTCTACATCCCACATTACAAAAATCTCTCCAACATATTTATTTTTAGATGTTTTCAATGTTCTGAGGTAAGAAGAAGAATAATTTTGGTAATATATTGAATTGTTACAGACCTAGCTCTTGCTGAATACCTTATTAACATTTTTGTAGATCTTTAATTTACTGACATTAAACCAGAACTGATAAATGATAATATGTAAATATTATAAGTTATGTAATATTATAATATGTAAATAAATATTATAATATGACATTTATCACAGAATCCAACACTGCGTATTTGCTGGTGTAACAACATGGCTTTCTGCCTTGTTCTTCTGACTTAAGGTTGCTATTTTTAGCCACACAAGCCATGTGGCTTTAGATGACAATGTCAGTCTGTCTTTGACTCAGACCGGAAACATCTAACAATATGAACAGATTTGTAATTGTCTGATCTGAAACTTAGTTCCCGGAAAACGGATCTTAGCACTATATGCAAGTCATAAAATATCCTATTCTTTTCATTAAATTAACTTTAATGAAACCCTTAAATAAATTATATTTCCTTGAGCCTCAGCTGTACTTGCTTGTAATTGTGTTTAGTAGTACTAGCAACAATAGCACACTAACATGCAAGGTATTAAGGATGATAAAATAGAAAAACAGTTTTACGTATCAACAGGAAAGTAAACACATTTTTAGTGGCAATTGGTGTGATAAAGAAAGCCACATCTTTGTCATAGCTGCTAAGATGATTTAAAAGGTCTATTATTAAGTATATTAATAATTATTACTTAATATTAAGTATGTTCAGTATTACTATAAGTAAGTATTATTAAGTATATTTCTGTAATTTCCTTTCTTACACACTCTTGGTTAGCTTTATTCAGCTGCTCTCAACTGTTTGGTGGTCCTGCTCACTTTATCTACATGTTTAGCCTGACAGAGCAAAGAGATGACTCAAATACTACTTTTACAGACAGGCTTTTGGACAGTGCTTGATTGATGATTGATCAGATTGTGTTGGGGATTGGGGTACTTCTCACATTAGCTGTAGGCAAAGAACAACATCTTGTTGGTGTGATGTTCAGAGTGAAGGTAAATCCCACCTGTATTTGGACAGTTACTCGTGGATCACTTTGACAGCCAGTCACTGACCTGTTTTGCCTCAGAGAGAATCATCATGTCCTGCCTGCGTTTTTCTGATGAACAGCTGGAGTGGAACTGGATCGACAAGCAGGCCTCTGCCTCTCACAAACTGTGGTAGCCACTGGCTCCTCTGAGGCTGACCATGACCAGCTTAGCATATGTCTCAACGCACATTAACCCTGGTTAAGTGTTAACTGAATGTAGTGTAGAAGCTCTGTGCCCCTTCTACCTCCTCTACCTCAGTGGCACCTGCTGGGCAGCTGGTCTTGGAGCTTCTATGCCTGGCCAATAATACAATCAAAGAAAAATAACATTAATATTAATTTAACTACTATTAGCTTACGTATTCAGTGACTCTTAGTATCCTTAGTGGGACACTCCTTATTCATTTACAGCCAAGTCAAACCTGAATTAGCTAAACCAAGAATATTAAAAAAAAAGAATATATGTTTTGTGTTATCACTGCATACTTATTGTCAGCATCAATCAAAAATGAGTAATACCAACTCAGACATGAAGAACTGAGATTCAGCCTGTGTGAAAGAATAGTGGATAAATACAAAACACAGTTGGGGGGGAAATGTTAAGAAAGGAAGTAAAACATAACAGAATCACAAGTTTAAATAAAGGCTAGGATGAAAGATGGGTCAGATAGTATACATACTATGTTCTAGGTCAAATTTAGCTGGTTATCCATTGTCATATGTGTAAAGCATCCAGGTTATTCATCCATTTATGATTATTTCATTATAACTATTGTCTGTTTTAAACTTTAGCAGTGAACTGGACTGCATTTGTAATGATATACATCAGTGGTGAAAAGAGAATATTTACTGACTTGACTACACTTACTTTGGAGTATTTTAATATAATATAATATATAACAATATATAAAATATAATAATATAATATATATACTATATATATATAGTATATATATTACTACATTTCAGAGGTTTATATATTTACTTCAAGACATTTGTCTGATTAGTTATAGTCACTTTGCAGATTCAGATGAATGGTGCAAAGTACAAATAAATTATTATTGATACCGGTCAAGATCAAACTTTATTGATCCCTGGAGGAAAGTTCAGGTACTCCATCAGTAAGTTAAAATAAACTCCTATGTAGTGTAAAAGAGTACTTTTACTTTTTTACTTTAATACTATATGTTGATGCTTACTTTTACTTTCACCTTTACTTACTCTACTTGTATTAAAGTATTTAATCAGTGTAATATTAGCCTGGCTGTATTTGTGGCCTGTGTACAGGCCTGTGTCAGTCACAGTTGAAGTGCAGAATATTGTGGCCTGTGTACAGGCCTGTGTCAGTCACAGTTGAAGTGCAGAATATTGTGGCCTGTGTACAGGCCTGTGTCAGTCACAGTTGAAGTGCAGAATACAGTGGCCTCTCCCGCTGCTCAGCTCGCCCTTAATTAATGGCCCATCAAGGGGAGGGGCCCCTCCCCCACAGCACCTGCAGGCTGCTGCAGCCTCAGAGCTGAGCGGAGCAGCGTTACCTTGCCCATCCCCACCCCTCTCAATTGAACTTTAAATTGAGCACATGGCCTGGAGTGAGACAGGAGAGGACCTGAGGAGATTTTGCAGACGGCTGAGCGACTGCTACATTATTCACCTTCAGTGCAGGTAAATTTTAAAGTTTTTAAGTTGTCTTTTTATTTGTTTCTTCCACATGCCACTATCTTAATAGTATTATTTGCCAAGAAGAAATTTATTCAACTTTAAACTTTTTAGTGCAGACTTGAAATTGTCAATAAGTTTGTTGTTTTTTTGTTTTTTTTTAGTAATTTTGAAGTAGAAATCAGGTGTTTTGGGGCAAAAGTAAGCAGCCTCCTTCTCGGCAGTAAGAACGAGTAGGTCGCCCTGTGTACCGATGATGATTACATGACATGATTTCAATATTTGAACTCAGTGACTTTAACTTATGTGTTGTAGATAGTGTCTTTAGTGTCGCTATAGCATGTTATAATTTTGTATGAAATTTTGGAACATATTTTTTAAAATTTGGTAACCGCAGGAAATTGTGTTTTACAACCATGACTGTAAAGTTTAGCCTGAGATTAAAAATGCAGCTTTAAAGACACCAACAGTACTGTAATGTGAAACTGCAAAACAAGTCTTTTCTCGCGGGCTTGCTTTATGCATAATTACTACGCATGAAAAATACATATTGTACTATATGACTGTCCACCAGTTAATCAGTCAACAGGATATTTTTAAAGGGATACTGGCATACTAGCACACAGACATGACTGACAGCCGCCACTATTAAAAAAAAAAAAATAAATAGTGGTTTGGATGTTAAAAGAAAATATTATCCTTTGGTTATTCTCCATGCAGATTACACTCCTTTTTTCTGAAATTAGTTACAGACGACCTGGCCTGCAATTGATTTCACAAAGTACTGAATAGCTACTTTTACAACACTTACATGTTAATGAGTAAACTCATACACAACTAGCTGCCATAAAGTCTGTTATGTTGCTCTTTATATTTATATATATATATATGTATATATTACGAAATGTCTTACCCACATATGAAAAGATGAATGCAGCACTAAAGTATCACTGTACAGCTGGAACTGTATGACAAAATAAGTTTCTCTCTCTTTATCTCTATGGTGTTAGGGTCCCAGAGGTGATGGCAGACTCAAAGCTGGTATGTGCTTTCATAAAATCTTCCCTTTATCATGATACAGACTTCTGCTTTACTGGAATTGTTGGCAAAGCAGGTAATCCAGTGTTAAAGGAGGTATTTTAACTATAACATGATAAACCGAGGACAATGCACACAAGAATCAACATCTGGAGGCCTCAGAATTAAAGCTGCCTTCATATGATAGAAGATTTGGCAAATAGCCTACGGTGAGGTAGGCATGAAGCAGAGTGCTTGCAGAGGAAAAACTGCAGTGCAGTCAGTAAATATGTACTTTTTACATGACATGCTGGGCTTTAATGTTGCTAAGCTAACGTTTTCTGGTCACTGACTGTTTACATAGCTATGCATAGGATACAAAGCATAATGCCACTGTGTATACCTGGCCTATCTAACATACAAACAACAGTTAACCTTAGCCTTAGTCTATCGTTGTCTATAAACTATGTACCATTCACGAGTTGGTTTCGCCATTTGACTGCAGATATTTCTCCATGCATTTACTTTTTCCTGTTAAGATCATGGTTTTTGTAATGTCCATGTGACCATAATTGGATGAAAAGTGTCTCACTGTTATGTCACAATGCAACTTTAGTGACATCACTCAGGCCAAGTGAGTGAGTCCATTATAAGATATGATGGTTAGTTAGGTGTTTCTTTAAAGTTGGCCTGAGTCTTCTGTCTCCCATCTTATCTAAGCTTGAGTCTGTTTGAGGTTTCCACCTGTTAAAAGAAGTTTTTTCCTGCCACCGTCGCTAAATGCTTGCTCATATATATATATATATGTGTGTGTGTGTGTGTGTGTGTGTATAGATATATATATATATATATATATATATATAGAGAGAGAGAGAGAGAGAGAGAGAGAGAGAGAGAGTACGGTCCTGCTGTGTATGGAAAGTGTCATAAGATATTTTTTGTTAGATTTGGAGTTATATAAAATATAATTTAATTGAATGGTGACTGTAATGACTTTTACTTGATGATAATGCTCATGCTTTTGCTCACAGCTGAACACACCATCCATGAAGAGTCAGACGATACATCTGAAATTGAATTTACATTGACGTAAGTATTGACCCAGACTACAATCCTCTTTCACGACTTATCATCCAGTGAGGATGGCAAAGAGAAAACTCAGTCAAAGCTTGACAAACTGTCCAATGAAGAAGATGACCACCTAATAGGCAAGTGCATAAACACAAGACCCAAAGAACATATGCAAAACAAAGGAACATATGCAAAACGAAAGAACAAGCAAAAGAAAAACAAAACAGAATCAACTGTGACCATAAAGACATGTACAAAAAGAGAAGATAAAAAACGAGCATGGGACAAAAGCCATTATTGTCTTTACTGTGGGCAGTCAAACCTAAAATTGTAAGGCATCTACAGAGAAAACACATGGAAATAAAGGACGAGCATATGCCTTAGCTTTCCAACAGGATCAAAAGAACGAAGGGTTTTTGGAACAACTGGTGAAATAAAGGTGATTTCAAACACAATACAAAAGTCCTGGAAAAAGGCAGAGGAGAATTGGTGACATGGAAGCAGCCCTATAAAGCTTCTGTTATGATTATTTGGTTCTGCCAATATTGTTGGTGGAATGCTTGCTAAAGGATTTGTGGAGACATCAGTCCTCATGTAAAGTAAAAGCATGTGTAACGGGTGACATAGATAAGAAGAGTACAAGTCTGCTGCACGCCTGCTTCCAATAGCAGCTCTACACTGGTGGGATGTCAGATGTCATTAATAACATGCGACACAAGATGATGTGTCCTTTCACATCAGGAGTGACTCTTTGATTTGTAGATATGGTGATTCACTCTATGTTAAACATGGCCGTGAAGTCACTGCATCAGTACGTAATAAAGAAATGAGGAGCTGGGTCATTCATGTTGGTTGCCAAAGATATGGACAAGAGTGTGAAGGGTCTCAAGAGTTGTGTGCACCATCAAAATTTCCACTTTTGTTGTCAATGTGGCTAAGAAGCTCACAGCATTTAGTCCAAGCAAAAATGAGTATGGAAAACTCCCACAGCTGTCAGGAATTGATTTTTCTGTCTTTAAAGGAGCTGGAGGTCCTGATTGGGCAGACTCTATGAATGACATGACGCAGAAGAGAAAGGCAAAAAAAAAAATTTCTGGAACTTTTGGAAAAACTGAAAACCCATGTTTCTGTCACGCCACCAAACTATTCAGAAAAGAGATGGAATAAACAAGACGACATACCCCTCACCAAAAATGTGATCAAGACTGAGAGACCATCTCAGGATGGTGGAAGATGAAGCAAAGGTGAACTGGTGCAACAGCTGAGTTTAACAGCGCATAAGAAGTTAATGGAGATTGTTCTGGCGCAGGCCACTGCCTTAACAAGCGCGTGAAGGGGAAGCATCACGCCTGACTCTGGAGACCTACAAGAGCAGGCACAAATCTCCACAGAATGAAGACATTTATGAAACCTCTCACCATTGAGAAAGAGCTGAGCAAGCTACTAACACGCATAGAAGTCCTGGGAAAAAGAGGCCTGAAGGTACCGGTTTTTCTTGACTTGACAGAATGAAGGAGTCGAATTGATTTGTTGATGGAAAAGTGAGAGATGAAGCTGAATACTTGCAGAAAATCCTTACCTTTGCAAGACCTGGTGCAATGACAAACATACGTGGATGCACTGCTCGCGTAAATATGCAGAGAGGAAAGTAAAGCAGAAAAATCCTGAACTCCTGAGATCAACCAACTAAGGTTGTTAGGCTGCCACACTGTGTCAACTCCTGGATCTCAGTGAGTGTACGGAACAAGTTGGGGTAAGGTTCATGGGCATGACATCAGAGTTCACCGTGACTTTTATAGCACAGACGGACAAAACATTTCAATGCTGATAAGTAACTTGTTTGCAATGGAGCAAAGGCACTGGGCCTTAACAGGGAAGCTAACTCAGCACGATTGATCCTTCTGTCCGGTATGTATACACTGTAACTGATCTTGACCTGTCCTGCTCTGTTGTGAAATGCATCAACGTGGTTTTCAGTTGCCAGATATGTTGTGTGTCTTTAATCAACAGTAATCTTCAAAAAACTTGAGGATTTGACTTGATCACTGAACAATTAATATTTGATCTTTATCTTCACAGATGAAACTCTCACATCAACGCTGAGTGTGTCCTACAGGGAAAGGAAACGAGGCAGAGAGGAAGAAGAAGAAGAAGAAGAAGAAGAAGAAGAAGAAGAAGGTACGCTTAAGAATTAGAGAGATGGGAATGACATGCTGGAAATTTCCACTTCACTCTCTCTCTCTCTCTCTCTCTCTCTCTCTCTCTCTCTCTCTCTCCATTCCTGTCACTCTTCAGCTGTCTCTATCAAAAATTTTAAAAAGCTTTAAAAGGCCAAAAAATAATCTTTAAAAAAAGAATTAGGATGTTCTATGATCTGTTCTGAACCATCAATTAATCATTTAATCTTCAGTATGTCAGCTGATATATATATATACACACACACACACATACACATAGTTATAAAACACATTTTTCTTTATACACCTCAATTTTAAAACACAGAAGTAACTCCTCTGTGACAGTGTGAACACTATAGACTAAATAAAAGCCTTTTGTGGTTGTATTTACAGCACCGCATAGTATGAGGTACTAATTTGCTCTTGTTTTTCTTTTTTGAATTAATACCCTTCACCATTACCTCAAAATAATAATAGGCTTCATTAATGACAAATGGTGGGTATTCCATCCATTTTGTATTTTGAAATAAAATTGCTGTGCTGTTAGAACACTGTATTTCCACTTCTATAAAATAGTACACATTTCATGGTCAGTCCTCTTTTTCTTTCAGTTGTGGAATTTTGGCTTGTCATAGAGTATAAAGCCTTTTAATAAAACGGGAAGAGATTGTTTTCTTCTGTCTTCATGGAAACCTCATAAATGGAGCTCTTTTAAATCACAGTAGTGTTTGTACTTGATTACTTGAGCACTAACATTTGTCACTGTTTGCAGCTGAAAGGCCTACATCGACTCGTGTGACAGGAAGGAAACGAACCAGGGAGGTGGATGATGGTAAGTTTTTAAGGGTGCAGGCCATTAAACCTGTTTATATAAACACTTACATTAAGATTTATTCTATCATTTAGCAGATACAGAAGCTTTACCTTTCCTCATACTTAAATCTTTTGCTCTTGTTTTTCAGATGGAGGTTATGACACCTCTGAGGATCAAAGTTCAGATATAGATGGTGAGTTAAATATTCTTAACATACTGCTGCCTTATGGCGTAAAAGTTTTCCATACTTTAATTCATCTGTAGTTGTTTCAGTATAATTTGCTCTTTAACTTGACAAGAACAAGAACTTTCAAATCCACTATACCTGAATTAAAAGGAACTAACGTTTGTCTATTACAGATCTGAGCCAAGGAAGAAGATGGGATGAAGATCAACCACAGAAGAAAAAAAGAAAAAAGAAAGTGGTGATGAAAAAAACAGGTACGTTCTATAAAACTGAGCAGAAAACAAACAAACTTTCAATTTGTCGCAATTTCAAAGCTACTGTGAGGTTCTTTCTGTGATTTTGATGACTGGATTTGTGATTAATATTGTGTCAGACAGCCTGTCTGTCAAAGTCTCATGTGTGCATACACAGACAACAATATTTAAAATATAGTGTCCAAAAATAGTCCTCCACAGCTGTAGCAGGTTTGTTTGGTTAGTCAGTGGTGGGGCTGGTGTAACCTGAAAGTGATCTTGATGCATACCCTTCTATGTTAACTCGTGTATCAGTATCTGTACAGGTGCATACTTTGAGTAGGTCTTCTTTCCTGTGCTGCATTTTATGAGTGGTCATTTTGTGTCTGTTTTTCAGATGGAATGGCTGACCTCTCTCCCCAAAGGGCACGTGAACCCCGCAGAGAGGATGAGAAGAAAAGAGGAAAAAGCAAGAAAAAAAAGGAGAAAGTGGTGGTGAAAAAAACAGGTACATTCTATATATGAGCAGAAACACAAAGCGTCAGAACATACACAGGTAGATTGTCAGAGTTTAGTCTGTGAATTCACCTGGATAGTCTCAGAGACAGTCTCAGAGACATTTCAGGCTGTCTGTGGAGGTCTGATCTATCTGAGTGTCTGATTGGTGGCTGGAGCGTGATGTCAGGCTCTGTTTTCTCAAAAGTTGGGACTGTGGAAACTGACGACCACCACTAAAATGAATTGAAAGACCTCAGTTTTTCCCAGAGCGCCTGATCCTGTGTGAATCTGCATAAACTTAGACTTCAAAGCTACTGTGAGGTTCTTTCTGGGATTTTGATGACTGGATTTGTGATTAATATTGTGTCAGACTGCCTGTCTGTCAGAGTCTTGTGTACATACACAGACAACAGTTGAGATACTGTATATTCTTGAGTTATTTCATTGTTCTTTAAACATAAATCAACAAATATTTAAAATATAGTGTCCAAAAATAGTCCTCCACAGCTGTAGCAGGTTTGTTTGGTTAGTCAGTGGTGGGGCTGGTGTAACCTGAAAGTGACCTTGATGCATACCCTTCTATGTTAACTCGTTTATCAGTATCTGTACAGGTGCATGCTTTGAGTAGGTCTTCTTTCCTGTGCTGCATTTTATGAGTGGTCATTTTGTGTTTGTTTTTCAGATGGAATGCCTGACCTCTCTCCCCAAAGGGCACGTGAACCCCGCAGAGAGGATGAGAAGAAAAGAGGAAAAAGCAAGAAAAAAAAGGAGAAAGTGGTGGTGAAAAAAACAGGTACATTCTATATATGAGCAGAAACACAAACAAAGCGTGCATTCACACAGGATCATGGATTGTGGCAACTTGTAGCAGGGTTGAGGGGGTGAGGGGAACGTAGGTGTGTTGCTGTGGGCGTGTCTATACCTGCTGAATGTGACTGCTGTGAAACAAACAGGAAATAACTTTTTATTTCTCTGATTAATAACAGCTTTATCGAGGCAGACGCTCGCTCTCTGTTGTTGTTACTCTATGTGTCTCTACCAAAGCGCTCTCTCTCTCTCTCTCTCTCTGTCTCTCTCTCTCTCTCTAATCATCGGACACAAATCAAATTAAACTTTTTCATGTCATTATTTTTCAGCATAAATTGTGAGTCAGACTCAGATTTAGAATGAAGAACACACACAGGTAGATTATCTAGATTATCTAGTCTGTGAATCCACCTGGACAGTCTCAGAGACAGTCTCAGAGACATTTCAGGCTGTCTGTGGAGGTTTGATCTATCTGAGTGTCTGATTGGTGGCTGGAGCGTGATGTCAGGCTCTGTTTTCTCAAAAGTTGGGACTGCGGAAACTGACCACCACCACTAAAATGAATTGAAAGACATTAGTTTTTTTAGTTTTTCGCCTGAGCGCCTGATCCTGTGTGAATCTGCATAAACTTGGACTTCAAAGCTACTGTGAGGTTCTTTCTGTGCAACAACAGTACATGAGCTAAGACTACATTGTGTTCTATGTTCTATGTTCTATGTTTGTTTCTATGTATGAATTTGCATTATTGTCT